>OX596146.1:11181104-11582037 GCA_951394285.1 Epirrhoe tristata | reverse complement strand
TATTCGATCGTTTCGTGTAGTTCTGTATAATCCGCGTGCGCTGAAACCAAAAAAGCGAATTTTGGACGCGAAATAGCAAGTTTATTGACTTAGTTGTGTCCAAAACTCGTATTTTTCTCTAATTTCAGTGCATTTTGGTCCACTTTTGGCGATTTTCCTTCGATTCCAGACGTGCATCCCTCGTGGCGCAGCTGAAACTTCTTAGTTTAACACCCCCGCGCAACCCTGTAACAAAACAGAAGGATTAATCGAAGAAAAATTCAAAAACGGGCCCGCCCACCCTCCCATACCGCGTTACCGTGGTAAAAGTCTACTCACTCTTTTGTAGGGAAATATTTTTTATCTCGGAATCTGCTAGGTTTTACATTAGTTTTAGCATTGGGGACTGTTGTCCTAGTTTTAGGGCACCTTTTTGTGCGGAAAGTAGTGCTTTTAGAGGCCTGCACAAGGCTTCAAAGTGCTAAATTCACCTTTATTCTTAAGCTTGACAATCCTACAGGTAAAACCCTACTCTAAATTTATTGCAAACGGTTTTTTCCAATACTTATTTATAAGTTAATTATAGAGCCTTGACATTAACCTACGAACACCAATTTTGACAAGGTTTTTAGTTAAAAACTTACCTCAAAAATTTAAATTAAGTTACTTACCCACATATTGACGAGGCTTGAAGACCGTAGATCTCTTTTTGGATCTGAAACAGAAATTAGGATTAAAATATTATTATATTACATTATTTACAATTTAAATTAGTTTTAAGAAAGATTTAATATATACAACTTATACAAATTTACATTTTAATTACAAAGGTTATTTAACGTTCCTCGACAATGTTCGGCATACGAACACCTGTGGCCAAGGCCCCTAACATACCAAAAGAAGACGACAAACGCAAACTATCTCCTGGATCCGAGGGGGCAAAACCCACGCTGGGGGAAAAAGAGAGGAGTCAGCAAACCAGCGTGCGGCGAAGCATTGGGGAATGGGAATCTGGGAAACCAGAAACCCTCCCCAAGACCTCCAACGCCCCCAAGGAAACCATCGTGGTGAACCCCCCAAAACCAAAACCGAAAACGACGCTCACACAAGACAACGGTCAGAACAGCAGACCAGTTTCTAGGCGTTTATCTGTAGAGGCAGCGGGGAGTCCACCAATCCAGGAGAAACCGAAATATCTAGACAGACTTTCTGAGGCCAGAGCCTGTTTGGCGAAGGCAAAACTAAATTTGAATAATTCCAGGAATCTCAAAACGGAAATAAAAGCAGAAGTCTTAAAAGCTATCGAAAGGCTGTACCAGTTGGTGAAAGAAGCAGAGAGTGAAAAGAAACAAGGGAGAAAGGCAGCGACTGGACAGGAGAAGGAAGAAGTACTTCCTTCATCTGTTCAGCCGTCGCCTCCTCTACAGAAGAAAGAAGAAAAGAAGAGGGACGATTGCGATCTAATTAAAACCATGCAAGAGCATGCGAAACTTATAAAAGAAAACTCAGAGAGAATGGAGAAACTGAAGGAGACGTTATTTATACACAAAGAAATAATGGAAACTAGAACGTACGCGAATGTGGCCGCGGCGTCCCCAAAGCGACAAGCTCGGGTGGAACAGACCGCGCTGCATTCCGTAGTCGTCACCTCAAAGGATGAAACAGATACTGGTGAGGATGTGCTGGAGAGGATACGGAAAGTAGTAAATGCAAGGGAAGGAGGTGTTAAAGTGGAAAAAATCAGGAAAGCCAAAGATAGAAAAGTTATACTGGGATGCAGAACGGTAGAGGACAGAGAAAGGATAAAGGAGAAACTGAAGTGTGCAGAAAAACATCTCAATGTGGAAGAGATGGTCAATAAAAACCCACTCATAATTCTCCGAGATGTCTTCAGGTACAATGGCGACGAAGACATCCGAAATGCCTTGAGAAATCAAAACAAGGATGTCTTCGTCGACATTGATACTGATGATCAGATACTGGAGATAGCATACAAAAAACAAACCCGAAACCCCCACACGCAACACGTGGTCATGAGGGTGCCCCCGAAGGTCTGGCAAAGGCTGGTCGATGCCGGTTTTGTCCGCATCGATCTCCAGCGCGTCAGAGTGGCCGATCAATCTCCACTCGTCCAGTGCTCCCTCTGCCTTGGCTACGGCCACGGCCGTCGCTTCTGCGAGGGAGCACTGGAAAAGTGCAGCCACTGCGGGGGCCCCCACGTGAGGACGGAGTGCGCCGCATTCCTCGCCAATGCGACTCCTTCCTGCTGCAACTGCGTGCAGGCAAAGGTGGAGAAGGCGGATCACAACGCCTTCAGCCAGGACTGCACGATCAGGAGGAAGTGGGACGCATTGGCGAGAGCCACCATAGCCTATTGTTAAGGCATCAGAAAAGCGAGTCAGACGCCAAGTAAACAGGCTGGACAAGTTGAGACTATGTAACACCGTTTATTAAAAGAGCTGGAAAAACCGCAATTATATGCCCTTAACAATCAGATAATACAAAATTTATATATTAACAGAAAAATAGATAAACAAGTCTTGTTGAAAATATATATTGAAATATATATTGAAACCAGCAATAAAATAAAATAGTAAATAAAAATAAAAAATTTATAGTAAACCCTAAGATAAAATTTAAACATACAAAAGATTAGAAAAAACCAGGCACAGAAATACCCATTATACAAAACTACAAACATAGAAATAATAAAGTAGAAATTAATAAGTAAATTTTAGAGTTAAAAATAATAATTGAAATTCAAATATATTGATAAAAAATTAAATAAGATAAGAAAATACATAGTAAATAAAATTAGATAAAATAGTAAAATATAAATCATGCAAAATAAAAAAAAAAAAAAAAGTTATATAATAAAACTCCTTCACTAAATCCCAAAACATAATTAAAAATAAGTAAATAATAATAATAAGCAAAAAAGGACTCTAAAAGATAAATCGATTAGAGGAACGTCAGAAACACATAAAAAAAAAAAAAAAAAAAAAACCTAACCTAACCTAACCTAACCTAACCTAACCTAACCTAACCTAACCTAACCTAACCTAACCTAACCTAACCTAACCTAACCTAACCTAACCTAACCTAACCTAACCTAACCTAACCTAACCTAACCTAACCTAACCTAACCTAACCTAACCTAACCTAACCTAACCTAACCTAACCTAACCTAACCTAACCTAACCTAACCTAACCTAACCTAACCTAACCTAACCTAACCTAACCTAACCTAACCTAACCTAACCTAACCTAACCTAACCTAACCTAACCTAACCTAACCTAACCTAACCTAACCTAACCTAACCTAACCTAACCTAACCTAACCTAACCTAACCTAACCTAACCTAACCTAACCTAACCTAACCTAACCTAACCTAACCTAACCTAACCTAACCTAACCTAACCTAACCTAACCTAACCTAACCTAACCTAACCTAACCTAACCTAACCTAACCTAACCTAACCTAACCTAACCTAACCTAACCTAACCTAACCTAACCTAACCTAACCTAACCTAACCTAACCTAACCTAACCTAACCTAACCTAACCTAACCTAACCTAACCTAACCTAACCTAACCTAACCTAACCTAACCTAACCTAACCTAACCTAACCTAACCTAACCTAACCTAACCTAACCTAACCTAACCTAACCTAACCTAACCTAACCTAACCTAACCTAACCTAACCTAACCTAACCTAACCTAACCTAACCTAACCTAACCTAACCTAACCTAACCTAACCTAACCTAACCTAACCTAACCTAACCTAACCTAACCTAACCTAACCTAACCTAACCTAACCTAACCTAACCTAACCTAACCTAACCTAACCTAACCTAACCTAACCTAACCTAACCTAACCTAACCTAACCTAACCTAACCTAACCTAACCTAACCTAACCTAACCTAACCTAACCTAACCTAACCTAACCTAACCTAACCTAACCTAACCTAACCTAACCTAACCTAACCTAACCTAACCTAACCTAACCTAACCTAACCTAACCTAACCTAACCTAACCTAACCTAACCTAACCTAACCTAACCTAACCTAACCTAACCTAACCTAACCTAACCTAACCTAACCTAACCTAACCTAACCTAACCTAACCTAACCTAACCTAACCTAACCTAACCTAACCTAACCTAACCTAACCTAACCTAACCTAACCTAACCTAACCTAACCTAACCTAACCTAACCTAACCTAACCTAACCTAACCTAACCTAACCTAACCTAACCTAACCTAACCTAACCTAACCTAACCTAACCTAACCTAACCTAACCTAACCTAACCTAACCTAACCTAACCTAACCTAACCTAACCTAACCTAACCTAACCTAACCTAACCTAACCTAACCTAACCTAACCTAACCTAACCTAACCTAACCTAACCTAACCTAACCTAACCTAACCTAACCTAACCTAACCTAACCTAACCTAACCTAACCTAACCTAACCTAACCTAACCTAACCTAACCTAACCTAACCTAACCTAACCTAACCTAACCTAACCTAACCTAACCTAACCTAACCTAACCTAACCTAACCTAACCTAACCTAACCGTGAATTAAAATTTTTATTTTCGCATCAACTCTTTGAAAATAGCATTCCAAAATTTTATTTACATCTAATTAGACAAGGAATAGCTAAATATATAGTCCTGCCCCCTTTTCCAAATTAATTTCGTTCATTTTTGTGTATTTTCTAAAACTTTGAAAAATCCTTAATTTTTTAGGTGATTTTCGTATATTTTTGACTTTTTGGTTGGTCGAATAATTTTTTATTCGATCGTTTCGTGTAGTTCTGTATAATCCGCGTGCGCTGAAACCAAAAAAGCGAATTTTGGACGCGAAATAGCAAGTTTATTGACTTAGTTGTGTCCAAAATCCGTATTTTTCTCTAATTTCAGTGCATTTTGGTCCACTTTTGGCGATTTTCCTTCGATTCCTGACGTGCATCCCTCGTGGCGCAGCTGAAACTTCTTAGTTTAACACCCCCGCGCAACCCTGTAACAAAACAGAAGGATTAATCGAAGAAAAATTCAAAAACGTGCTCGGCCGCCTTCCCAAAAGTCTTCATACCCGGTACAAGAATCCCATACATTCGTGAATTAAAATTTTTATTTTCGCATCAACTCTTTGAAAATAGCATTCCAAAATTTTATTTACATCTAATTAGACAAGGAATAGCTAAATATATAGTCCTGCCCCCTTTTCCAAATTAATTTCGTTCATTTTTGTGTATTTTCTAAAACTTTGAAAAATCCTTAATTTTTTAGGTGATTTTCGTATATTTTTGACTTTTTGGTTGGTCGAATAATTTTTTATTCGATCGTTTCGTGTAGTTCTGTATAATCCGCGTGCGCTGAAACCAAAAAAGCGAATTTTGGACGCGAAATAGCAAGTTTATTGACTTAGTTGTGTCCAAAATCCGTATTTTTCTCTAATTTCAGTGCATTTTGGTCCACTTTTGGCGATTTTCCTTCGATTCCTGACGTGCATCCCTCGTGGCGCAGCTGAAACTTCTTAGTTTAACACCCCCGCGCAACCCTGTAACAAAACAGAAGGATTAATCGAAGAAAAATTCAAAAACGTGCTCGGCCGCCTTCCCAAAAGTCTTCATACCCGGTACAAGAATCCCATACATTCGTGAATTAAAATTTTTATTTTCGCATCAACTCTTTGAAAATAGCATTCCAAAATTTTATTTACATCTAATTAGACAAGGAATAGCTAAATATATAGTCCTGCCCCCTTTTCCAAATTAATTTCGTTCATTTTTGTGTATTTTCTAAAACTTTGAAAAATCCTTAATTTTTTAGGTGATTTTCGTATATTTTTGACTTTTTGGTTGGTCGAATAATTTTTTATTCGATCGTTTCGTGTAGTTCTGTATAATCCGCGTGCGCTGAAACCAAAAAAGCGAATTTTGGACGCGAAATAGCAAGTTTATTGACTTAGTTGTGTCCAAAATCCGTATTTTTCTCTAATTTCAGTGCATTTTGGTCCACTTTTGGCGATTTTCCTTCGATTCCTGACGTGCATCCCTCGTGGCGCAGCTGAAACTTCTTAGTTTAACACCCCCGCGCAACCCTGTAACAAAACAGAAGGATTAATCGAAGAAAAATTCAAAAACGTGCTCGGCCGCCTTCCCAAAAGTCTTCATACCCGGTACAAGAATCCCATACATTCGTGAATTAAAATTTTTATTTTCGCATCAACTCTTTGAAAATAGCATTCCAAAATTTTATTTACATCTAATTAGACAAGGAATAGCTAAATATATAGTCCTGCCCCCTTTTCCAAATTAATTTCGTTCATTTTTGTGTATTTTCTAAAACTTTGAAAAATCCTTAATTTTTTAGGTGATTTTCGTATATTTTTGACTTTTTGGTTGGTCGAATAATTTTTTATTCGATCGTTTCGTGTAGTTCTGTATAATCCGCGTGCGCTGAAACCAAAAAAGCGAATTTTGGACGCGAAATAGCAAGTTTATTGACTTAGTTGTGTCCAAAATCCGTATTTTTCTCTAATTTCAGTGCATTTTGGTCCACTTTTGGCGATTTTCCTTCGATTCCTGACGTGCATCCCTCGTGGCGCAGCTGAAACTTCTTAGTTTAACACCCCCGCGCAACCCTGTAACAAAACAGAAGGATTAATCGAAGAAAAATTCAAAAACGTGCTCGGCCGCCTTCCCAAAAGTCTTCATACCCGGTACAAGAATCCCATACATTCGTGAATTAAAATTTTTATTTTCGCATCAACTCTTTGAAAATAGCATTCCAAAATTTTATTTACATCTAATTAGACAAGGAATAGCTAAATATATAGTCCTGCCCCCTTTTCCAAATTAATTTCGTTCATTTTTGTGTATTTTCTAAAACTTTGAAAAATCCTTAATTTTTTAGGTGATTTTCGTATATTTTTGACTTTTTGGTTGGTCGAATAATTTTTTATTCGATCGTTTCGTGTAGTTCTGTATAATCCGCGTGCGCTGAAACCAAAAAAGCGAATTTTGGACGCGAAATAGCAAGTTTATTGACTTAGTTGTGTCCAAAATCCGTATTTTTCTCTAATTTCAGTGCATTTTGGTCCACTTTTGGCGATTTTCCTTCGATTCCTGACGTGCATCCCTCGTGGCGCAGCTGAAACTTCTTAGTTTAACACCCCCGCGCAACCCTGTAACAAAACAGAAGGATTAATCGAAGAAAAATTCAAAAACGTGCTCGGCCGCCTTCCCAAAAGTCTTCATACCCGGTACAAGAATCCCATACATTCGTGAATTAAAATTTTTATTTTCGCATCAACTCTTTGAAAATAGCATTCCAAAATTTTATTTACATCTAATTAGACAAGGAATAGCTAAATATATAGTCCTGCCCCCTTTTCCAAATTAATTTCGTTCATTTTTGTGTATTTTCTAAAACTTTGAAAAATCCTTAATTTTTTAGGTGATTTCGTATATTTTTGACTTTTTGGTTGGTCGAATAATTTTTTATTCGATCGTTTCGTGTAGTTCTGTATAATCCGCGTGCGCTGAAACCAAAAAAGCGAATTTTGGACGCGAAATAGCAAGTTTATTGACTTAGTTGTGTCCAAAATCCGTATTTTTCTCTAATTTCAGTGCATTTTGGTCCACTTTTGGCGATTTTCCTTCGATTCCTGACGTGCATCCCTCGTGGCGCAGCTGAAACTTCTTAGTTTAACACCCCCGCGCAACCCTGTAACAAAACAGAAGGATTAATCGAAGAAAAATTCAAAAACGTGCTCGGCCGCCTTCCCAAAAGTCTTCATACCCGGTACAAGAATCCCATACATTCGTGAATTAAAATTTTTATTTTCGCATCAACTCTTTGAAAATAGCATTCCAAAATTTTATTTACATCTAATTAGACAAGGAATAGCTAAATATATAGTCCTGCCCCCTTTTCCAAATTAATTTCGTTCATTTTTGTGTATTTTCTAAAACTTTGAAAAATCCTTAATTTTTTAGGTGATTTTCGTATATTTTTGACTTTTTGGTTGGTCGAATAATTTTTTATTCGATCGTTTCGTGTAGTTCTGTATAATCCGCGTGCGCTGAAACCAAAAAAGCGAATTTTGGACGCGAAATAGCAAGTTTATTGACTTAGTTGTGTCCAAAATCCGTATTTTTCTCTAATTTCAGTGCATTTTGGTCCACTTTTGGCGATTTTCCTTCGATTCCTGACGTGCATCCCTCGTGGCGCAGCTGAAACTTCTTAGTTTAACACCCCCGCGCAACCCTGTAACAAAACAGAAGGATTAATCGAAGAAAAATTCAAAAACGTGCTCGGCCGCCTTCCCAAAAGTCTTCATACCCGGTACAAGAATCCCATACATTCGTGAATTAAAATTTTTATTTTCGCATCAACTCTTTGAAAATAGCATTCCAAAATTTTATTTACATCTAATTAGACAAGGAATAGCTAAATATATAGTCCTGCCCCCTTTTCCAAATTAATTTCGTTCATTTTTGTGTATTTTCTAAAACTTTGAAAAATCCTTAATTTTTTAGGTGATTTTCGTATATTTTTGACTTTTTGGTTGGTCGAATAATTTTTTATTCGATCGTTTCGTGTAGTTCTGTATAATCCGCGTGCGCTGAAACCAAAAAAGCGAATTTTGGACGCGAAATAGCAAGTTTATTGACTTAGTTGTGTCCAAAATCCGTATTTTTCTCTAATTTCAGTGCATTTTGGTCCACTTTTGGCGATTTTCCTTCGATTCCTGACGTGCATCCCTCGTGGCGCAGCTGAAACTTCTTAGTTTAACACCCCCGCGCAACCCTGTAACAAAACAGAAGGATTAATCGAAGAAAAATTCAAAAACGTGCTCGGCCGCCTTCCCAAAAGTCTTCATACCCGGTACAAGAATCCCATACATTCGTGAATTAAAATTTTTATTTTCGCATCAACTCTTTGAAAATAGCATTCCAAAATTTTATTTACATCTAATTAGACAAGGAATAGCTAAATATATAGTCCTGCCCCCTTTTCCAAATTAATTTCGTTCATTTTTGTGTATTTTCTAAAACTTTGAAAAATCCTTAATTTTTTAGGTGATTTTCGTATATTTTTGACTTTTTGGTTGGTCGAATAATTTTTTATTCGATCGTTTCGTGTAGTTCTGTATAATCCGCGTGCGCTGAAACCAAAAAAGCGAATTTTGGACGCGAAATAGCAAGTTTATTGACTTAGTTGTGTCCAAAATCCGTATTTTTCTCTAATTTCAGTGCATTTTGGTCCACTTTTGGCGATTTTCCTTCGATTCCTGACGTGCATCCCTCGTGGCGCAGCTGAAACTTCTTAGTTTAACACCCCCGCGCAACCCTGTAACAAAACAGAAGGATTAATCGAAGAAAAATTCAAAAACGTGCTCGGCCGCCTTCCCAAAAGTCTTCATACCCGGTACAAGAATCCCATACATTCGTGAATTAAAATTTTTATTTTCGCATCAACTCTTTGAAAATAGCATTCCAAAATTTTATTTACATCTAATTAGACAAGGAATAGCTAAATATATAGTCCTGCCCCCTTTTCCAAATTAATTTCGTTCATTTTTGTGTATTTTCTAAAACTTTGAAAAATCCTTAATTTTTTAGGTGATTTTCGTATATTTTTGACTTTTTGGTTGGTCGAATAATTTTTTATTCGATCGTTTCGTGTAGTTCTGTATAATCCGCGTGCGCTGAAACCAAAAAAGCGAATTTTGGACGCGAAATAGCAAGTTTATTGACTTAGTTGTGTCCAAAATCCGTATTTTTCTCTAATTTCAGTGCATTTTGGTCCACTTTTGGCGATTTTCCTTCGATTCCTGACGTGCATCCCTCGTGGCGCAGCTGAAACTTCTTAGTTTAACACCCCCGCGCAACCCTGTAACAAAACAGAAGGATTAATCGAAGAAAAATTCAAAAACGTGCTCGGCCGCCTTCCCAAAAGTCTTCATACCCGGTACAAGAATCCCATACATTCGTGAATTAAAATTTTTATTTTCGCATCAACTCTTTGAAAATAGCATTCCAAAATTTTATTTACATCTAATTAGACAAGGAATAGCTAAATATATAGTCCTGCCCCCTTTTCCAAATTAATTTCGTTCATTTTTGTGTATTTTCTAAAACTTTGAAAAATCCTTAATTTTTTAGGTGATTTCGTATATTTTTGACTTTTTGGTTGGTCGAATAATTTTTTATTCGATCGTTTCGTGTAGTTCTGTATAATCCGCGTGCGCTGAAACCAAAAAAGCGAATTTTGGACGCGAAATAGCAAGTTTATTGACTTAGTTGTGTCCAAAATCCGTATTTTTCTCTAATTTCAGTGCATTTTGGTCCACTTTTGGCGATTTTCCTTCGATTCCTGACGTGCATCCCTCGTGGCGCAGCTGAAACTTCTTAGTTTAACACCCCCGCGCAACCCTGTAACAAAACAGAAGGATTAATCGAAGAAAAATTCAAAAACGTGCTCGGCCGCCTTCCCAAAAGTCTTCATACCCGGTACAAGAATCCCATACATTCGTGAATTAAAATTTTTATTTTCGCATCAACTCTTTGAAAATAGCATTCCAAAATTTTATTTACATCTAATTAGACAAGGAATAGCTAAATATATAGTCCTGCCCCCTTTTCCAAATTAATTTCGTTCATTTTTGTGTATTTTCTAAAACTTTGAAAAATCCTTAATTTTTTAGGTGATTTTCGTATATTTTTGACTTTTTGGTTGGTCGAATAATTTTTTATTCGATCGTTTCGTGTAGTTCTGTATAATCCGCGTGCGCTGAAACCAAAAAAGCGAATTTTGGACGCGAAATAGCAAGTTTATTGACTTAGTTGTGTCCAAAATCCGTATTTTTCTCTAATTTCAGTGCATTTTGGTCCACTTTTGGCGATTTTCCTTCGATTCCTGACGTGCATCCCTCGTGGCGCAGCTGAAACTTCTTAGTTTAACACCCCCGCGCAACCCTGTAACAAAACAGAAGGATTAATCGAAGAAAAATTCAAAAACGTGCTCGGCCGCCTTCCCAAAAGTCTTCATACCCGGTACAAGAATCCCATACATTCGTGAATTAAAATTTTTATTTTCGCATCAACTCTTTGAAAATAGCATTCCAAAATTTTATTTACATCTAATTAGACAAGGAATAGCTAAATATATAGTCCTGCCCCCTTTTCCAAATTAATTTCGTTCATTTTTGTGTATTTTCTAAAACTTTGAAAAATCCTTAATTTTTTAGGTGATTTTCGTATATTTTTGACTTTTTGGTTGGTCGAATAATTTTTTATTCGATCGTTTCGTGTAGTTCTGTATAATCCGCGTGCGCTGAAACCAAAAAAGCGAATTTTGGACGCGAAATAGCAAGTTTATTGACTTAGTTGTGTCCAAAATCCGTATTTTTCTCTAATTTCAGTGCATTTTGGTCCACTTTTGGCGATTTTCCTTCGATTCCTGACGTGCATCCCTCGTGGCGCAGCTGAAACTTCTTAGTTTAACACCCCCGCGCAACCCTGTAACAAAACAGAAGGATTAATCGAAGAAAAATTCAAAAACGTGCTCGGCCGCCTTCCCAAAAGTCTTCATACCCGGTACAAGAATCCCATACATTCGTGAATTAAAATTTTTATTTTCGCATCAACTCTTTGAAAATAGCATTCCAAAATTTTATTTACATCTAATTAGACAAGGAATAGCTAAATATATAGTCCTGCCCCCTTTTCCAAATTAATTTCGTTCATTTTTGTGTATTTTCTAAAACTTTGAAAAATCCTTAATTTTTTAGGTGATTTTCGTATATTTTTGACTTTTTGGTTGGTCGAATAATTTTTTATTCGATCGTTTCGTGTAGTTCTGTATAATCCGCGTGCGCTGAAACCAAAAAAGCGAATTTTGGACGCGAAATAGCAAGTTTATTGACTTAGTTGTGTCCAAAATCCGTATTTTTCTCTAATTTCAGTGCATTTTGGTCCACTTTTGGCGATTTTCCTTCGATTCCTGACGTGCATCCCTCGTGGCGCAGCTGAAACTTCTTAGTTTAACACCCCCGCGCAACCCTGTAACAAAACAGAAGGATTAATCGAAGAAAAATTCAAAAACGGGCCCGCCCACCCTCCCATACCGCGTTACCGTGGTAAAATAATAGTGACTCTGAATAGGGAAATCTTTTTTATCTTTGAATTCGTTAGCTTTTTGGTTGTTTTTCGAGTAGGGGATTATAAAATTAGTTGTAGGGCACCATTCAGTGCGAAAATAAACCTAAATTGACTTTTATTTTGGACTCTATACCTTTTAATTCGCATTTATCTTAAGTTTGACTAATCCGGAGGGGAAAAAGCTTATCTTAAGGGACTAGATACTGCCTTTTGGTATCACTTTCACCTAGGCTACCTGAATTTAACATTATAACGTTAAGTCTTTGAACATTTTTGCTTTTTTGGCCTTCGAAAAAAAAAAAAAAAAAAAAAAAAACTAAAAATTCTTACCTCTCCGGACGAAGCAGCAGGCTGCAACTCCCATAGTACCTGCAACATAAAAATTAAATTAGTAGTAGGATTATATATACATATACATAAGATAGTTATTAAGCTAGATTTTTATATAAAACTTATACAAACTTTATTTTAGATATTAAATTTACTGTTAGGTTTTTGTTCCTCCGGACCTGTCGCTTTAAAAATGTTTGGATTCAGGACGCCCGTCAAACCTACAAACAGGGAAGGCTCACCACCATCTGAGCTCCCTTATCAAAGGACGAATCCTACCCTAGCTGTGGATGAGACGAGTCCAGTCGCCCACTCAAGCCGGACTTCAAATGTTCGCAGAAGCATTGGGGAGTGGGAGACTGGAAAATCCAAAACCAAAAATAGTCCGACGAAAGCCGCGCCGGTGGAACCCCCGAAACCCAAAGCATCAAAGCTTCTCTCTCAAGAGAGTAAAACTGGGTCACGGCGAGCACCTACCGAGACAGCAGGGATTTCACCGACACTGCCAAAGCCAAAGTACACTGACCGGCTGGCTGAGGCGAGAGCTTGTGTAACAAAAGCCAAATTGAATCTCGGAAACTCGAGAAACACGAAGACCGAGATCAAAACGGCAGTTACACAAGCCATTGAACGCCTCTACCAGCTAGTTAAGGAAGCGGAGGCAGAAAACGCCAAGGGCCTTGAAGAGCCAAAGAAAAAGATAATTGAGGCGACAAAGAAGCCTGATCCTGCAGTAGAAAAAGAACAAGAAGTGATAAAAAGGAAAGATGCACTGATAGAGAAGATTGAAGAGCACACAAAATTGATGAAGGAAAACAGCGAGAAAATGGAAAAGCTGAAAGAAACTATAGAAAAACACCAAGAAACACAAGAGAGGCTCACCTACGCGAGTGTAGCTGCGGCGCCAAATAGGAAGCAACCTATAGGACAGACCGCGCTACACTCCGTTGTTGTGACCTCAAAAAATGAAGAGGATACGGGAGAGGAAGTGCTCAGCATGATCAGGGAGGCGATAAACGCGAAGGATGGAGGAATTGCGGTGGAAAGGATTAGAAAAGCGAAAGACAGGAAGATTATAGTAGGGTGCAGATCAGAAGAGGAAAGAAATCAAGTGAAGGAAAGATTGAAGAAAGCAGAGAAACACTTAGAAGTGAAAGAAATAAGAAACAAGGACCCCCTTGTTATAATTAGAGACGTCCTGAAGTACAATACGGACGACGACATCCTCAGCGCTCTGAAAAACCAAAACAAAGAGTTACTTAAAGAAACAGATGAAAAAGACAAAATAGAAATAGTATATAAGAAGCCGACAAGAAATCTCCACACCCACCACGTCGTCATGAGGGTGCCCCCGGCAGTTTGGCAGAGGTTGATCGACGCTGGATCCGTCCGCATCGATCTCCAGCGGGCGAGAGTGGCAGACCAGTCGCCACTAGTCCAGTGCTCCCTCTGCCTCGGCTACGGTCACGGCAGACGTTTCTGCACTGAAACGGTCCCGAAGTGTAGCCACTGTGGGGGCCCCCACATGAGGATGGAGTGCGCCGAATACCTCGCCGATGCGACCCCTTCCTGCTGCAACTGCGTGCAGGCAAAGGTAGTGAAGGCGGATCACAACGCCTTCAGCCAGGACTGCACGATCAGAAGGAAGTGGGACGCATTGGCGAGAGCCACAATAGCGTATTGCTAAAGTGACGTTCCCGACCGGATATCAGCGAGCGAGACACCAAGTAAACGGCCAGGAACATGTTGTAAACAATGGACCACCGCTTACAAAACTCAGTCACAAAACACCGCGATAAAAGGCCTACAAAAACTAACCATAACAGTAAACCAACTTTAAGATGCAAAACACTTGTTAAAAGTATATATTATTACATATATACTATTTGACCAGCGAAGCATAAAGAAAGTAACAATAAACCAGTAAAAATTACAAAAAGTCCAAATTTTTTAAAACACAGTAAAACTCAAAATGATTTTATTAAAAATAATAGTAAAATAAATTAGACACAAAAAACTTAGATAAATAAAAAGTAACTTTGATAATATACATTGAAAAACAAAATATTAAACAGAATATATAAGTGAATAAGTGAATTAGATAAATATAAATAAAACAGCAACCAGTAAACTAAAACAGAAATATTTAAATAAGATAAAAACTAAGTGTAAAGAATTTCAGTAATAATAAACAGTAAAAATAAAATGATATATTAATAAAAGTAAATAAAAACCCTACTAAATTAACCTTAATTGAATTAAAACAAGTGAATAAAATAAATTAGCAAAAACAGTCTCTAAAAGATTAATCGATTGGAGGAACACCAGACAAAAAAAAAAAAAAAAAAAAAAAAAAAAAAAAAAAAACCTAACCTAACCTAACCTAACCTAACCTAACCTAACCTAACCTAACCTAACCTAACCTAACCTAACCTAACCTAACCTAACCTAACCTAACCTAACCTAACCTAACCTAACCTAACCTAACCTAACCTAACCTAACCTAACCTAACCTAACCTAACCTAACCTAACCTAACCTAACCTAACCTAACCTAACCTAACCTAACCTAACCTAACCTAACCTAACCTAACCTAACCTAACCTAACCTATGGGGGTCGGAGATCTTGGAGGAATCTCCTCCTCCGACGCCCCAGTCGCCTGCTGCGTATGGGATCGGAAGCCAGAGCTTCCCTCTCCCTTTCAGCAGCTTCTTTTAGTGAGATAACAGTCTCACTAAAAGATAAAAACTCCTTCCATGATTCTTGACTTCTGACCATGGCTCTGACTAGAGCCGGAAGCGACAAGTCGTTGCCGACTCTAGACACGAGTTCGCGCCTTTTGTCCTCCCAGGCTGGGCACACCTCCACCGTGTGTTGTGATGTGTCTTCATCGGCACTACAGTGATGACACTGGGTTGATGGCTCTCTACCGATTCGACACAGGTACCTGGCGAAACAACCATGTCCCGTGAGCACCTGTGTCAATCGGTAGGTCAATGTCCCATGCTCCCTTCTTATCCATTCCTTAAGCAAAGGATGGATCGCCTCGATGGTACGAAGTCCAGCATTTGGCCGTGCAAGGCGTGCAGACCACTCATCTATTAGGGCTTCCTGGATAGTCAGCCGCTGATGTTCCACTTCTCGCAGCGCTGGTCTATGACCTCTTCCTACTTCCTGTTCTCGCCATGCGTAAATTGCGGCGAGACCCTTAGCCTCCAGATCCCATGGCAAAGTGCCCGCAAGAGCGCAGGCAGCCTCAAAGGAGACCGTGCGGTATCCCCGTATCACCCTTAACGCCATCGTCCGTTGCGGAGGTCGCAATAGGGCGACGTTCTGGCTGTTAAGGGTGTCGGCCCACACGGGAGCTCCATACATTGCCATGGATCTAATGATACCCACGTAGAGCTTGCGACAGCTCGTATTTGCTCCTTTTATGTTAGGCAGCAGACCTCCCAAGGCGGCCGCCGTCTTCACTAGTTTTGGCGCCAATCGGGTAAAATGGGCCGTAAAGTCCCATCGGCTGTCGAGGACGAGTCCCAGGTACTTCATCGTCGACTCGACGCCGATGCGGACACCACCAACAACTATTTGCGCCTGCGCTGGGGGCTTGTTGCGGGGCCCGTGGAAGCAAAGTGCTTCAGATTTGCTCAAGGCCACCTCAAGGCCCAGGCGCTTAATGCGGTCGACCGTCTGTGCCACACCTGCTGTGGCAAGTATGGTTGCGTCTCGATACGTTTTGCCCCTCGCGGTGACCAGCGTATCGTCTGCGTAGCAGGTCAAGCTAACTCCCCAGAGTGTAGCTCCCCGCAAGACCCAATCATATCCGATGTTCCATAAGAGTGGTCCTAGGACCGACCCCTGTGGAACACCGCACATCACCTGGTAACGACACCAGCCATTCTGACCGCGGAACGAGATGGACCGTTGTCCGAGGTAGTCCTCCACAGTTCTTCGGAGGTAAGGAGGCACGTTATGATACTTCAGCGCCTCCTTAATGCAACTCCAGGGGAGGGTGTTGAAAGCGTTGGCGATGTCAAGAGACACCGCCAAAACAACCTCGCCTCTGGATACTGCCTCTTCAGCTATCTCCTTAACTTTAGTTATAGCGCCAACCGTCGATCGCCCCCTACGAAAACCAAACTGGTTTTCGTTTAGGTTGGGCCCCACGCAGTTCAAATGGGCCACAAGACGATCAGCAATTATGCGCTCTAGCAGTTTACCTACGTCGTCTAGAAGGATAATGGGACGATAGGCAGACGGAGAGTCCGCTGGTCGCCCATCTTTCCTCAAAAGCAAAAGTCTACCCTCTTTCCACTTTTCTGGGAATTTGCCCTGTCTCAGACAAGCGTCAAATAACGACTGGAGGCGAGAGCCCAGGGGTTTCGCCGCCAAAGCCAGGGCACGGCCAGGGATCCCATCAGGGCCTGGAGCCGTATTTTTGGCCTTGAGCCGGAGAAGAGCCATTCTCATCTCCACCTCATTCACCTCTGGAGGCTCAGATTCTGAGCCAGTCTCCTCTTCTCTGGGTGGTGCCATGACAGGTGGTATGTGTTCTTCTCTCATGGGAAAGAGAGTTGACACCACTCTGCTCAGAAACTGAGGCTCCAGAGACTGCGTGAGAGGAGGCGCCCACGGGCGTAATTTACCCCGCACCATACGGTAAGGCCGCCCCCAGGGATCCCTATTCAGGGTCTCCAGAAGCTCTTCTCGGGACCTTACCTTGGAATCAGCAATGGCCAGTTGAAGAGCTGTCTTCGCCGCCTTATAATCTTCGTAGATTGACTCATCCAGGGTTCGGTCACGCAGTCGTCTTCTACGATGCCTGGTGTACTGGCGTCTCGCCTCTACGCACGCCTCACGTAGCATAGCGAGTTCCGCAGACCACCAGTACACCTGACATTTTGGTGGGTATGGCCTGACTCTAGGCATCGACGAATCGCAAATATCCGTCAGCGCCTGCGCGAGCCAGTCCACCTCATTCTTCACGTCCATGTCTGCTGGGCTTGCAGCCGCCTTTGTCCAAGCTTGGACTATCGCAGCCTCCTCCAGTGCAACTGGATCTAGACGTTTTAGGGCCCATCGTGGACCATCCTCGGCAATTCTCACAGCTCTGTTGGGTGTGGAGAGGTTGAGAGCTACATCGAAACGGATGTAACGATGGTCCGATAGCGTCTCTTCCTCCACCAGCACCCTCCAGTCTCGAACCCGGCTCTGCAAGCAGGGGCTCGCGAAACCAACATCGACGATAGACTGTCCCTGTGGTCGTACACACGTGAAAACTGAGCCCCGATTTATGGTATCGATACCTGTGGTTACGGCCCACTCCTCCAATGTGTCACCCCGTACATTAGTGACCGGAGATCCCCACGCCGAGGACTTCGCGTTCAGATCTCCGAGAACCAGCACTGGGTACGGGTGACTCTGCCTGACGAGGGCTCCCAACTCCACAAGAAATCGCTCAAATTCAGCGAGGGACCTGTTCGGCGAGAAATAGGCTGCTATAACAGTGATACCTGCAACATGTGCTGCAACGCAGCCTTGGCCTTTGACAATTTTGTCCAAGGTGACTTCCCTCGAAACAAGAGCAACGAGGCCTGCATTATCCCCCACCCAACTGGAGGAAGGAGGGATGCAGTATGGCTCTCCGACAGCCGCTATGTTGATCGACCACTGCGCCATGCTCTGGAGCAAAAGATCCTGAGCTCTAGCGCAGTGGCCGATATTCGCCTGCAGGAAATGGAGAGCCATAACTAATTGTTGGTTTCCATCTCCTCCTCCGCTTGCCCCTCTTGTGATGGGGGACATGTAGCCTCAGCCGACTTTCCACCTGATTCTTTCGTGGCTCTGTTCCTCCTGGACTTAGGAGGGGCGCACGCCTTACTTCCCAGCAGATGTGCCGACGGCTTATTTGCCGAAGCACAAAGTGAGCACTTCGGCGGTGCCGAGCACGTCGTCGACTTGTGGCCGGGGCGACCGCAGCGGTAGCACTCATCGCTACGGTCGATCTCTTCGGTACATAGAGCACGCGTGTGTCCATTTTGTAGGCATCTGTAACACCGTAGAGGCCTAGCTTTCAGCAACTCTATGCGAGTCGAAACCCAGCCTACAAGAAGGCGGCCTTCATCTGCTATCTTTTTAGCAGCCAGCATAGGGCAGCTAACAACCGCCGCTCCAGTTCCCTGATGGGTGCGACGTATTTCTCCAACAACCTTCACAAGCTCCTTAGGACAGTTGCCTCGTTGCGCCACCACGTCGATTATGTCGTCCTTTACTACCGAGTCATCCAGCCCCGTGATCCGAAACTCGGAACACCTTGTTGGCCTAGAGACCCGTGCAATGTCCTCGCTTAGCGTTTCTCTTAGTTTTTGAGCAAGAGAGTCAGCCTTCTCGCCGCTTCCTTCTCCACCTGCTATTTCCAGGATTCGGGCACCTGTTGCGGCCTTCCGAAACTTTAAGCTGGATATACCGCAGCTTGGCAGGTCAATCTTGGACCTGGCTTCCGCTAACATCATGGCATAGGTCATGCCTTTCTCCTCGGCTCCCGGCTGCAGCGTGATAACTACAGCTGCGGTCCGAGGAGGGCGCAACTTTGCCACTGCAGGTTTGCCCGAGGGCCTGGCTGCACCAGCTTGTCTAGCTTTGCCAGCTTTCTTTGGCTCAGCTGCCTTGTTTGGTCCTACTGCCTTCTTTGCATTTTGCCCCCGTTTTGTGACGGTAGACCAGCCGCCTTCCGTGGCCGTCTGCGTTGGGTGGAGCTTTTCTGCCTGCTGCTTAGAGACTCCTGCAGCTTCTCGAGCTGCCTGCGACATCTTTTTCTTTTTTGTCTTGCTCTTATGAGCCTCCGAAGCCTTTGTCCCAGCATCAGATGAGCTCTTTGGAGCAGGAGCAGGAGTATCGTCCTCCTCTTGAGCTGGAGCAGTACTCTTACGCTTGTCTGCAGCAAGCGGTGGACGAGTTCTCTTCTCTGGAAGAAGTCTCTCCTCCATCCCCTCAAAGCGGGCATTCATCATGCCTCCCACTTGTAACAAGATTGACCGTACTAGCTCCTCTTGCTGGTCGTTGTTTTTGTGGGGGGATGATGCTGCCTGGAACGGCGGAACCTCCCTCGTCACCATTTCGGTTTTAAGGTCCGAGATTTCCTTTCGGAGCTCAGCTATATCTGCGCGGAGCCGAGCGTTCTCCTCTTGGGTTTTGGCCGTTTCCTCCGTTATTGTAGTGGAATATAAATATTCCACTGCCGCCTTTATTGAGGCTACCGAGTCTTTAAGGGCCTTAGCGAAAGTGCCCTTAAGATTGCCTGACTTGGCAGCCACTTTTAATATAACGTCGGTAGCTTCTCCGACTTGTTTAACTATGTCAGAGGCCAGCCCACTATCTTTCTCCTTAGGCTCGGGTGGAGCAACTTTCCGAGTCGCCTTGTGAGACGCGACCTGGGCAGCAACCTCCTCCTCTACTTTACGTAGAAATTCCTCACGCCGAGAGGCGTTCAACTCGGCCTGAGCTTTCGCCAAGCCAACGTATTTCCCTGTCGTCGGGGGACGACCTCTTCCTCGCTTAGCTACTGCCTTCACCGGGACAGCAACTGCAGCAGAAGCATCGTCGCTTGAGTCCGTCTCCGACAGACGAACCTCACTTCGCCGCTTGCCGCAGGCTGCGACATCATTCCTCCAAAATCTGGAAGAGCCCGGATCCAATGTCCCGCTGCAGACGCTGAGTCTCCCTTCAGCGTCTGACACACTCACGAGAGAGACATCGCTCACCGAACCTCCTCTTGAAACGACACTTTGTCGTCTGCTCGCCGTATCGGCGATACACTCCGCACTTTCCTCCTCTACACTTCTTCCTCCGTCTTCACGACAAACAACGTCAGGTTTTTTGTTTTTAAAAGAGTCCATAATAGATCCCACGAGAAGTAGGGAATGGGTGGTCACCCCGGCCAGTGCCCTTGTAGCCGGGGAAGCCTAAGTTTCGCCACGGGGGTCAGCCGGTACCCGGGCTAGGACGCAGTAGCAGGCGGAATTCCGTCCGCCCAGACCGGAGGACTCACTCTCACCAAGACCGGAGAAAGTGAGTCTCCCGACCTAAACCTTGTCGCTGCGTCCGCCGAACTAGTTTCGGGTGATTTTTTATAGAGGTTGTCTTCCTCGCGGCCCAGGCGGTCAAGCCAAGGCCCTCGTTCCCACTAGAGCCCGAAGGCTCGTCGTTGTGGGGCTACGATTTTTGAGCGGTGGCGACGAGAGATAACTCACCCGCCACCTGCCCGACGGTAGTGTAAGTACACGCCGGGCCCGACTCCGAAAGCACCTTAGGGCGCACACCTCCAACGATACGTCCTCCTCCGAAACGGACTCGGACGTTCCACCAACAATATATATATAAGAATATATACACCAATATCCAATCCTCCCCCCTCGGCAACAGCCCGACCCAACAACCATATCCCCCCCATTCCTGAGACCCCTAAACCCACCCTATCTTCGTCCAGACCGCGCTCCTCTGAAAGAGGAACACGTGGAGAAGATTTTTCCCTTCCAACCCCGAACCCTCCCAAGCCTACCCCACCGATACCGTCCCAAATTGGAACGGCACCGGCGCCTGTGGTTTTTGTTACGTCTATTTCTGAAGGAAATAGACCAATAGCAGGCGGCAACCTCGAGCAGGAAGAACCACAGACTTGCCTTAGGGGATCTCAGCGACTTGCGCTCCTCCCTAAGACCGACGCTTCCCTACCCGCGTACCCCCGCGGAGTAAGGAGGTCCTGCGCTTATCCACGCATGGTTAAGCGCAGAACCCGCCCAACCTAACCTAACCTAACCTAACCTAACCTAACCTAACCTAACCTAACCTAACCTAACCTAACCTAACCTAACCTAACCTGAGATATTATTATTATTTATGTTTAGCTTACTCTCTTACTTTTAATATATAATAATGATTTATAGTTTGAATTTGTATAAGTAACTGGGGAAGTAATTAAGTAGTGTAAGTTTAGGTGTCTATTATAATAATTAGTTTAATTTAAGTTCTCGGATGCTTTGATTATTCAAAGTGTTTTGAGGATTTTATTGTAGAGAGTTTTGTAAGAGAGAGATGGAATAGTAGTATAGATAGATATAGATATTTATATTGGATTAATATTAGATTAATTTGTGTATTATTCTATTTTGTGTAACATTTAGTTCTCAGGTATCCTTGACTAGATTAAGGATATTAAGAGTAATTACTTATATGTCTTGTTAATTTTTTATTGTATTTCGGATAATGATATTATTTCTTATTATAATTGTAGTTTGGTTTTTTAAATTGTATTGAATTGTGTATTTAATTGTTCCTTATGTACCTTAACTAGTTCAGGGTACTCTGTAGTTGGTCTTATTTTTAGATTAATTTAATTTATTTTATTTTACTTTGTCCGTCTTGATATTATTGTTAGGCTCAAGATGGAAAATAAAAACATGTACCTAATGCTCCTCTTGATGGATCACTTAGTGTGATCAATCATGAGGGGTTTGTTTTATTGCTTATCATTTTAATTTTAATTTAAATATAAATTTTGATTGTAAA
Source organism: Epirrhoe tristata (assembly GCA_951394285.1). NCBI lineage: Eukaryota > Metazoa > Arthropoda > Insecta > Lepidoptera > Geometridae > Epirrhoe > Epirrhoe tristata. The sequence continues at coordinate 11,559,975 of OX596146.1, read as the reverse complement.
CATTATCGGTTTTGCCAAAACTGAAGTAGTTGATAATTTGATAACTTTTATGAGTGGTGGCATAACTGATGGTGTTATAGTGAATGGATGAGTAATGAATGATTGAGGGCAGGGGCGGGGGGGGAGGAAAGGGGGGGTTGGGGGGGGGGGGAAGTAAGTGAGGGGTTTTGTGGGTAAGGGTATGCAAAATGGGAATAAGTTATGAATATTGAGGTAGAAATGATAGAAATTGTTAATGTAGGAAAAATTATTAGGATTAATTCTATAGATAAATAAATAAATTCAGTTTGAATGATGAAGTAATGAAGGATGTTGCATACAAAGCAACAGGTGAAAGGTGATAGTTTTAAGTTTGAAAAAAAAAAAAAAAAAAAAAAAAAAAAAAAAAAAAAAAAAAACCTAACCTAACCTAACCTAACCTAACCTAACCTAACCTAACCTAACCTAACCTAACCTAACCTAACCTAACCTAACCTAACCTAACCTAACCTAACCTAACCTAACCTAACCTAACCTAACCTAACCTAACCTAACCTAACCTAACCTAACCTAACCTAACCTAACCTAACCTAACCTAACCTAACCTAACCTAACCACACGCGCTTTACCCGCCGTCGAAAGCGCCACGAATTTGAGTCGCTCCACGTTGAAAAAATCAAGAAAAAAGTTAAAAGTGCTCGAAATATCAAGTGCAATATATCAAAAGTTGCGGAAAGACGAGGCGCACACAGTAGTGAAAACGGCGCTCGTCTCAGTGCATTTTTGTGAAAATTATTAGTGAAAAAAAGTGATTTTTTCGAAAATTTGAAAATTCAAACGTGATTTACTCAAAATCTACAGCGACGACCCAGTGATTTTATTTTATCCTAAGGAAGGCCTTGTGGGCCCCTATTCAGCTGCACTTCGTTTGGATTTTTTCCGCCAACCCAGGCGGAGAAAAAGCCAAAAAAACAAGTACCACGTGGCCACGAGGTCACAGATCCTGAAGACCTGGAACCAATCTGAAGAGGAAAACACCTGGACGGCACCGCAAGGACCACGGAGGCACTTTCCGCTCTTCTTAAAGTTAAGTGTAGGCTTAGTTATTGACTTTTCAAAAATTTGCATTTTTCAAAATTTTATATCTCTGAAAGTAAATCTGTAACGTATATTTTTGAACTCATCCATTTAAGCGCCTTGTGGTCTTCTACCTTTGAGCAAGTTTTTAGATTTTTCCACCGAGTAGTTTTTGAATTACGATTTTTTGAAATTTTTGGGTGGGCACGAGGTGCCTGAAATATTTGTAGTAGCAAAATTGTAAATATCAGAAATTAAGGGGAATAATATATGAAACCATCCTAGCTTTTGAAAATTTCAAATTGTGTATTTTTGGATTTTTTATCGAATTTTTTGTTAAAATTTTGGCTATTTTTGCATTTTAAAAATCAGGGGGGCACAATTTTCGTTTGCTGGTTAGCCATTCGGCTAGGGCTTGTAAAGACCTTTCAAACGAGCCCAAACTCAGATCATTTGAAGCAAAGATAGCCAAATTTAGACAGTGGTCGGCCATTTTGGCCGCCATATTGAAAATTTTTGAACCTCTGTATCTTTGCTGTTTATTGACCGATTTGATTGGGGTTTTCTGTGCTGACATCGTCTGATTAGTCTCTCTCCGTTTTTTACGAGACACGCCCAACTTTGGGCCCAACATTGAATCTTAAATTTGACCCCGGAGAGGGATAGGTCTCGGTGAGCCCATCGCGGAAACCCCAAACACTTGACATCTATCTTGATATTTGAAGCTGTAGCGGACATTTCAAAATTTGGTCGGCCATCTTGGTCGCCATCTTTGAAATTTTTAAACCTCTGTATCTTGACCGTCTTTTGACCGATTTGTTTGAGATTTTTTGTGTTGGCATTGCTTATTTATCCTCTTTCCATTTCCTTAGCGACATACCTGATTTAAGGTTACAATTTTGACACTCATTCTGAGCCGAGAAAGAGATAGATCTTGGCGAGGCCATCACGAAGATATAGGACACTATATTTTTATCTTCAAAACTGAGGCAGTAACGGAGATTCAAAGATTTGGCGGCCATCTTGGACGCCATCTTGGAAATCTTAAAGCCTTCGTATCTCTGGAACGGTTGCTCCGATTTAGGCGGGATTTTTTCTATTAGACGTGTAATTTTGTGTACTATCGATTCGCTTATATAGACTGACTCTACGTAGAGCAAAAAAATTTTTTCTTACCTATATTGATTAAATTGGTGACCTTTACATACTATAAGGTGACAAGACCACTTTTTGGCTTGTTAACACCCTTAATGACAAGGTAGAGCCTTACTCTACATAAATAATAAATTAACAACTTACCCTCAGCGCACCATTTGTAGGCTCCCTGGCGTCGTGTGGTCCACACATATCCGGGAACCGCACCTGAAACAAAAATAACAACATTAGAATAAATTCTTAACTAATAAGCAGATTTAGATTTTTGTACTTACCATCTGTAAGTCTCCAACAGTAGCGTAGTCTCTCTTGCCGTCACCAATCTGAAACAAAAAGATCATTATTAGTACACTTAAATTTAGGTAGGATTACTAAACATATTTTAATATATACAACTTATACAAATTTTAAAAATTTATACAATTGACTTTTCTTGGCAAAATGTTCGGAATACGAACCCCTGTCCAAAAGCCGAACACCACTAGCGACCTCGACTCCCGGAAATCTCCCCCCCTGACAGCGCAAGCGGGACCCTCACAACAGGGACTAGATACAGCGCAGCCCTCGACTTCGACCTCGAGTGTCAGGCGGAGTGTAGGAGAATGGGAAGACGTGAATTATAAGAAAAAGAGGTCGGCTTCGCAGCAGCCAAAAACCCCAACCCCGCCAAAGAAGTCGGCGCCAACGGCACCTACCAGGTTCAAAGCTACGACGTTACTCTCCCAGGAGGGAAAAGCCGTAGTACGCCGGCTGCCAGTCGAGACTGGGGAGATTCCTCAAAAGCCTGAGAAGTACCAAAACCGGACTGCGGAAGCCAAAGCCTGTCTGACGAAAGCTAAGGTTAACCTCGAAAATTCGAGGAACCTCAAGACAGACATAAAACAGAGCGTCACACAGGCGGTAGAGCGGCTTTACGAGCTTGTCAAGGAATCCGAATCGGACAAAACCCTAACCCTAGGACGAAACGCAGAAAACAGAGACGCGGTGAAAACTGCGGAAGTCATAGAAAAGACAGCTCCAAAACTGGACACTGATCTCGAAAAGAGGATAGAGGAGCATAGCAAACTCCTAAAGGAGAATAATGAGAGAATGGAAAACCTAAGAGTAGAAATGGAAAAGCACAAAGAGATCTTGGAGAAAGCCACCTACGCAAGTATCACGGCAGGCCAGCCACGAAAACAACTCGTGGAACAGGTAGCTCTGCACTCAGTGGTGGTTTCCTCAAAGGATGAAACAGAGACAGGGGATGAAGTCCTCAATCGGATAAGGGAAGCTGTAAATGCAAAGGAAGGAGGTATAAAAGTGGACCGGGTAAGAAAAGCGAAAGATAGGAAGGTAATAGTGGGATGTAGGACTGAGGAAGAAAGAGAAAAGATCAAGCAGAGGCTGAGGAAAGCGGAAAAACATCTAAATGTAGAAGAAATACAGAACAAAGACCCTCTTTTGATTCTTAGAGACGTGCTACAGTTCCACAGTGATGAAGATATCATAAACGCTCTAAGAAATCAAAACGGAAACATCTTCAAGAATCTCGATAAACAGGACGACAGGCTCGAGATACGCTACAGAAGAAAGGCGAGAAACCCTCACATGTGCCACGTCGTGATCAAGGTGTCCCCAAGAGTATGGAACCTGATGTGTGGAACAGGAGAGGTCCATATTGATCTTCAAAGGGTCAAGGTGACGGACCAGTCACCATTAGTGCAATGCTCCCAGTGTCTTGGCTTCGGACACGGCAGAAGGCACTGCAAAGATAGTGTCGAAAAATGCAGCCACTGCGGAGGTCCGCATATGAGAGTGGACTGCACGAGCTGGCGCACCGGGGGAACGCCCTCGTGCTGCAACTGCAGACTGGCAAAATTAGACTCAACTGAGCATAACGCTTTTAGCCAGGAGTGCACTATCAGGAAGAAGTGGGACGCCTTGGCACGAGCCTCCGTAGCCTACTGCTAAAGGCCTCGCAAGCGAAAATACAACAGCAACTAGCTCACGCACTCGAAGATACCCCTACCGGGTCCTCCAAGTAAACTTGCAAAGAAAGGAAACAGCCACAAATGAACTCATGATTCAGGCAGAGAAACGGAAAATATCCTTCGCAATGGTTCAAGAACCATATGTTGGTGCTATAAATAGAATGAAGAACTACAAAGGAGCGAGAATCTTCCAGAGCACTGGCCACGGAGAGGACACAGTCAAAGCAGCTATAGTCGTATATGACCAAGACATAGACGTCATCCAATGCCCAAAACTTACCACCGCCAACTTTGCTGTGGTGATGATCCAGACCAGTGCCTGGCAATTAGCCGTGGTATCATTCTATTTCGAACCAAGACCAACTCCAATTGAGCCATACCTCGAACAACTTAGAAGGATATTGGACGCTATCGGACCCAGGAGAGTCATGATTGGAGGTGACGCAAATGCAAAAAGTACCTGGTGGGGTAGCAACTTAATTGACGACAGAGGGGAGGATATGTCGGGCACCCTCGAAGAACTGAGTTTGCAGGTGCTAAACCAAGGAGACACACCGACCTTCGACACCTTTAGAGGCGGAATACATTATACCGGCCACCCGGACGTAACGGCCTGCACAATCGATCTGCTTGACCTCGTGGAAGGATGGAGAGTGGTGGACGACCTCACGAGCTCAGACCACAACGGCATTTCATTCAGCTTAGCGCTCCAAAGAGCAAAAGGGGTAACCATAAGCCGAACAACAAGGCTCTACAACACCAAGAAGGCAAATTGGAGCCAGTTTCATGAGAAACTGGCACAATTAAAAATAGAACACAAAATTGAAAGCACAGAAATAGATAAAATTGTAGATGAAATTAAGCTAGAACATGCAATAGCAACATACACAGACATACTTACAAAAACATGCACGGAAACAATACCCAAAAAGAAACCAAAAGAAAAACTTACCCCGCCGTGGTGGTCTGAAGAACTCGATGAGCTGAGGAGGAAGTCCATCACCCTGAAGCGTCGAATCAGATGCGCAGCGCCGGTCCGAAGAGCCAAAGTGGTTGGTGAGTACCTGCAAGCAAAAGAAATATATGAGAAAGAAGTCAAAAGTGCACAGATAAGGAGCTGGAAAGACTTTTGTGAAAAGCAGGAAAAGGAAGGGATGTGGGAAGGGATTTATAGAGTTATAGGGAAAGTAACAAAAAGGCAAGAGGACATTCCATTGGCAAAGGACGGTGAGCTAATCAACCCACAGGAATCGGTTAAACTACTAGCGGATACCTTCTATCCTGAGGACTCCGAAACGGGAGAAAACGCAGAACATCGGCTGACCAGGGAAACGGCAAATCGCATAAATGAATGGGTACATAATGAACCACATGACCCACCATTTACAGCACAAGAACTGACTTCCGCAGTCGAAAGTTTTAACCCTAAAAAGGCACCGGGAGCAGACGGCTTCACAGCAGACATCTGCATGCAGGCAATAGGAAACGATTCGGACGCGTTCCTGGGACTAGTCAATAAATGCCTGGCTCTCTCACACTTCCCGATCATTTGGAAAAAAGCTACAGTGGTGATCCTGAGGAAGCCAGGTAAGGTTGATTACACAAGCCCGAAATCCTACAGACCTATCGGACTGCTACCGGTGCTAGGCAAAGTCCTCGAGAAGATGCTAATTAACCGAGTTAAATGGCACCTTATCCCAAAGTTGAGTACCCGCCAGTACGGCTTTATGCCCAAAAAAAGCACCGAAGACTCCCTCTATGACCTGATGAGCTACATCCGAGGGAAACTAGCAGAGAAAAAACTCATCACCTTGATATCACTGGACATAGAGGGAGCCTTCGACAGCGCATGGTGGCCTGCCATTAGGGTCAGACTGGCGGAAGAAGAGTGCCCGGTCAACCTGAGACGGCTCATCGATAGCTACCTGAAAAACAGAAGCGTTAAGGTTAGGTACGCGGGCCACGAATATGAAAAGAGCACAAACAAAGGATGTGTCCAAGGATCAATAGGAGGCCCGATCCTGTGGAACCTCCTCTTGGATCCATTACTAAAAGGCCTGGAACAGCGTGGTCACTATTGCCAAGCCTTTGCGGACGACGTGGTATTGGTCATGGATGGTGACACAGCCCTGGAGGTCACGAGACAGGCGAATGCCGCCCTCGCCTATGTGAGGGAGTGGGGTGTCAAAAATAAGCTAAAGTTCGCGCCGCATAAAACTAATGCAATGGTTTTAACCCGGAAGCTTAAATTTGACACCCCAATCCTGAACATGGGTGGGGTCGGCATTGGCATGTCTGAAGAATTTAAAATACTGGGCCTTATTATTGACAACAAGCTGACCTTTAACAGCCACGCCGCACACGTCTGCAAGAAGGCCCTAAATATCTACAAACAGCTGTCTAGAGCCGCGCGAACCAGCTGGGGCCTTCACCCGGAAGTGATCCGCATAATATATAAAGCAACAGTGGAACCAGTCATACTGTACGCGGCTAGCGTCTGGGCTCCAGCGGCGCAAAAACTCGGTATTCGGAAACACCTTAACGCCGTACAGCGAGGTTTTGCCCAGAAACTAACGAAGGCATACCGCACCGTGTCCCTGAACTCGAGCTTGACACTGGCTGGAATGCTCCCGCTGGACCTCAGATTGCAGGAGGCCGCAGCCTTGTATGAGGCGAAGAAGGGGATGTGCCCGCCATTTCTTAGGGACAGAGAAGTAGAGAAATTAGTGCCATACGCCCAGACAAAACACCCAGTAGAGCGTACAAAATTGGAGTTTGTTAGCCTGATAGACCAAGACCAAGTCAATTTGCATAGCAATAAAGCTATACGGGTCTACACCGACGGCAGTAAAATTGAGGGCGAGGTCGGAGCAGCGCTATCCATCTGGAATGGCGAAGCTGAGATCAAAACCGTCAAATTTAAACTGCCATCATACTGCACGGTCTATCAGGCAGAGCTCCTAGCATTGTGTAGAGCAACTAGGGAGATCCTGAAGCGCTCTGAGAGAACGTATGGGATCTTTAGCGACTCTAAGTCGGCATTAGAAACCGTCACAAACCACTGTTCCCTCCATCCTTTAGCCGAGGAGGCTCGAGAAAATATCATGGCGAGCAGAATCCAGAATAAAGAAGTGTCTCTATTCTGGATCAAAGCCCACGCAGGATTGGAGGGAAATGAGAGAGCGGACGAGTTAGCAAAGGAAGCAGCAAGAAACACTAAAAGGCGCCCTGACTATGACCTCTGTCCGGTTTCATTCGTCAAGCGAGAACTTCGGTTACAGTCGCTTGACGAATGGAACCGAAGATACACGTCTGGTGAGACGGCAAGCGTTACAAAAATGTTTTTCCCAGATGCAATCCAAGCTTTTAAAATAGTCCGAAAATTTGAAATAGATAACATCATGACGCAAGTACTGACGGGCCATGGAGGGTTCTCGGCGTACTTGAACCGGTTCAAGTGCAAGGAGAGCCCTTCATGCCCCTGTGACCCTGAAAAGAACGAAACGATAGTACACATATTGTTCGAATGTCCTATCTTTGCCCTAGCGAGACATGAAGCCGAGCAATCCCTAGATTTAGAACTCAACACAGAAAATGCTAAATTCCTGATGACAGACGGCAAAGTTAGAGAGAGATTCATAAAATTTTGTACTGAAACTGTAACTAAAGTAATAATAAGAAATAAAGAATAGGTATGTAAATATGGTGAATATATATTTGTTAATATATAAAATCAGCATAAAAATGAAAAGGATATAAAATAAATAGACAAATAGTGCAAAAGATAGAATAGACTAACATAAGAAACAAAAGATATAATATTTAAGCATAGCCATGTAAATTAAAATAGGAATATATAAAATAAGATCAAAAATGTAACCCTAAACAAATATGGTGGAGATAGAATACGAAGAAATATGTAGTAGAAATATTAATAATATAAAAATATTAAACAATAGATATAAGAACCCCTAGACATAGAAAAACCCATGACAGATTGTTAACCCTAATTCCCAAATCCTGGAACCCACTATTAGGAAGACTATAAAGAACAAATAATGTACAAACTAAAAAAAAAAACACTAAGAATGAGAAAGAAAGAAGAACGACTAAGAGAACAGAATGAATAGAATGATAGAACGACTGAATTAGCTCCTTTTAACCCCATAAGGGTAAGATAAAAATGTAAAGTAAGTAAATAAAGAAAAAAAAGATGAAAAAAGACTTTGACGACTTTCGTCAAGGGTGAACGAGAAAAAAAAAAAAAAAAAAAAAAAAAAAAAAAAAAAAAAAACCTAACCTAACCTAACCTAACCTAACCTAACCTAACCTAACCTAACCTAACCAACCTTCTTCTTCTTCTTCTTCTTCTTTTTCTTCTTCTTCTTCTTCTTCTTCTTCTTCTTCTTCTTCTTCGTCTTCTTCTTCTTCTTCTTCTTCTTCTTCTTCTTCTTCTTGTATGAAATGTTCGTCCTATTAAACAGTAGGTAAGTATTTAGTTATGTTCAACTTTACATAAAGTTTTTTGATTTTTTGCTTATTTGTTTGTAGATTAAAATTTAAGCTTATAATGAATAAAGTTGATTGATAATATTTTTTTTGTTATTATTAGAGCTTGAAAATGCAAGTTTCAACTCAGAAAACTGACTTCTATTTTGTTAATTGTCTGCCTGCTGTAATAATGAGTCTAATGAGCCTTTAGATGTAAACGTTTGAGATACACAAAAATCTATGTTTGAAGCATGCGGGGTAAGATCGGACATTTGGAGTAAAAAAATGTATTAAATCTTCGCTAAAACTTAAATTTGAAAACCAATTCAATAACAATTTGTACTATGTTTTTTATTAGGTAAGTCCGAATATTTTCCTGTGATAGAGCTTATTCTAGCTGTTACAGAGGTGATTTTATAAGGTAGTCCGGTCTTACCTTAACACGGTCCGATCTTTTACTTGCCATTCTGAAAAATTTTGCTCTGTTTGATCATTCATAAAACATCAACCGTTGTGTTTATCTAAACATTACAAATAAGTAATGAAACCTCTGTATTTTTGCAACAGTTTGGTTGCTATGGCGTTGTAAAAGAGTCACTAGAGGCGATACAATAAAATATTTTCTAAGACTCTTTAGGTTTTCTCAAAAATAGTCCGGTCTTACCAGAAAGCACCTTATGTGGGACTCCCGGTATATCCACTAAACGACCCATGTCATTCCGGCGTCGCCTGGAATGGAGGGGGTCTGGGAAACTGGCACAGCCTTTTCATCCAGTCTGGCGATTCCCGCCCTTTAGGCGGCCCTTCGTCGTGGTGAGTAGTGCAAGGCGGATGAAGGTGCCCCCACACCTACAGTCCGCTACTCACCACCAGAGCTCTCCGCTCCCTTCGTCCACTGCGCACTCTAATTAAAGAGGTGCGCGTGGAGAAGCCTCCAAAAAACAGCCGCAGAGTACAGGGAGAGCGGCAACGTAACACCGACACTCCTCTTCCACTGCGGCCCCGACGCCAACGAAACACCGACATTCCTCTTCCACTGCGGCCGCCGCCAACGCATCAAACGGTGCGCCACGCGCATCCGCTATCGGTAGGCCGATACCTGATAAGCTCATATTTTGTTTTTTAACTTTATATTCAACTCAATAGTCCTGAGAGTTTTCCAAGTTGTGAGTGACCTATCGCCGGAATAAAAAAATAAAGTAAAACAACAAATTTTTATTCGGAACATGCTAATCGAAGAGCACACGTAGCGAACAGAAGGGTGGCCATCAGCGGCGGCGCGGTGCGTTGGGCGCGGCCGGCGGAGGCGGCGCGGCGCGCGGGCGACACGCGCGCCTGCACCGCGCCGCGGGCCGGGCTGCGCGGGGACGTGGCGGGGGCCGGCGGGGAGGCGGGGGCCGGCGGGGAGGCGGGGGCCGGCGGGGGGGCGGCGGGGGCCGCGCCGTCGTCCGCCGCGCCGTACTCGGCCGCGTTGTCGCCGTACTCGCCCGCCTTCAAGACAACGCGTGTGGGTCGCGCGGGCCGCATCTATAACCCACGCGTCAACGGGGGCTCGGCCATCGCACCACATGTGCGGCCCGTGTCGGTCGGGCCGAGAGTGACAATCGAGATATTAGGTACGTTAAATGAAGTACCTACCTACATACGCAACGCAACGCACAACTCAGGTATTTTAATAATGATTGGGGCCTTTGCTTGCCCATGTTTTGTTTAGGTAAGTTGACAGTACAGATTGGCATTCAAAACTACTACTTTTTCAAAATATGGAGAAGTGACATACCGTAAAGTCAGCCCTATTGGGCTCGAACTCGAAGGAGTGTCGCACCGTGGAGGCGCCCTCTCCGGCGGACCGGGGGGGCGCGGGGGGCTCGGCGGGAGGGGCGGGGGGCCGCGAGTGTGTCGGGGGCACGGGGGACCGAGTCGACCCGAAGCTAAAAGCTTCTGGAACTACAATTAAATCTTGATAAATCTTCTTAAACTTTCTGTACTAGAGCTATAGATTTTCTCCTGGTCTACATAGTTTTTAGAATTAGTAAAAAAGTACCTACTTAAGTCGTCACGGTGATACGTGAAGACAAACATTTCAAACCTTACGAATTTAAAACTGCCTTGCACCAACCCCTAGGGGTTGTTTTGAAAAAATAAAAAATACGAGTTTCATTATTTACTTTAAAGTACATTTATACCGAGTTTGGAGTGTATCGGAGCAAGTAATTTTTTTTTCTATATAAACGTTAACACCCCGTGTTACACCCTTAGGGGATGATTTACGAAAATTGTATACCCCTATATCCTATTCCAGAACTTAAACTATCTATGTTCCAAATTTCATCACAATAGGTTAAGTCGTCACGGAGATACGCGAAGACAAACATGTGTACACACAGACTTTCGCATTTATAATATTAGTATTTATGGAACACATATTTTTAATTAGGTATTGAAAAACTACCCTTAGTGGTTGTGTAAGGCATTTCCAAAGATCGTATGACGAAACAATGCGCAGACGAAGGCGCGCGCGGGTCAACTAGTTTATAATATTAGTAGGATAGGATACGATAGGATAGGACTAAGAACTGCATAAAAAAAATATATTTTCACCCACATAAAATTGTATAGATTTAAGTACCTATTTTGTAACTGTGTATATGTGGAGAAAATAAAACTTTATTCTATTCTATTCTATTCTATTCTATTTTTCTTATTTTTTTATACATATTTTTTTAATTTTTTGATGCTCTATTTGATAACAAACAAATACTCCAAAAATCTATGGGTCTAATATTGCTAGAAAATTAAAAAAATCCTACAGTTTAGTTTTCGTACAAAATGTATATAGTCCTTTGTACGGAACCCTCGGTGGGCGAGTCCGACTCGCACTTGTCCGGTTTTTTTATTAATCTGATCGTCGCCTCGCTGCCAATTTGAATGTGCATTGAGCCTTTAAGATAGCAGGTTAAATATACCTTCCATGAGAGTGGTCCGCTCAGGCTGCTCTTGATCGTCGTCGAGCGTGGAATGCGCAGGGGACGTACCCACTGTACCCAGCGAGTCGGGCGACGCGCTCGAGCCTACGTCACCGCCCCCACCGCCCCCTCCCTCACCGCCACCGCCCCCACCGCCTCCAGGTTCCTCTGCTAGCCAGCGCTCGGTACAAAGCTGCGCGCACTCGCCGTCTCTGCAAATTATGGGTACGATTAATGATTTTTCATTCCATCTATTCGTCGCACTGATGTGTAGGTACTTACCGTCCGCATGCGCCGCGCGTGTGCGCGCAGTGCAGGAAGCGCCGCCAGCGCGGCACGCTGGCCGCCGCGTGCGGCGCGCCGCAGCCGCCCCGCGCGCCCCGCGAGCCGCCCCCCGCGCCCCGCGAGCCGGACAGCACGCCGCACAGCTTGCCGCCGCACACCACGCCCGCGCCCTGGTCGCTCTGAAACAGTTCAACAGTTCCTAGGAAACGAGGCACTGCTCACGATACTCCTAATAGAAGCTCGCAGGTACCTACCTAATACCTACTTGCTGCTTAGGTATGTACCCGATCAGGTAATTAGGTAGACCAGAAAGGTATTCGAGATACTTAGGTTTACATAAGAACATATTTGAAAATGAGCTTCAGAGAGCACCTCGCAAAGGTCGGGTCCGGCCAGGCACATCGCGTGCTCAGCGTCGACGGGCGGGGCGGGGGCGGGGGCGGGGGCGGGGGCGGGGGCGGGGGCGGGGGCGGGGGCGGGCGGCGGCCAGCACTGCGCCGCCGCCCGCCGCGACACCTCCACGATGCGCAGCAGCGCGCCGCGCGGACCCAGCTCGCTGCGAACACGTCGACAGGAAACATCAGTCAACACAGAAACGTGCCGGAGTCGGCCCGGAAACGGGACTCACAGCGCTCGCACGAGGTAGCAGGCGGGCTCGGCGCAGTCGGCGCGCGAGGCGGCCAGCAGGATCGGGCGCGCGCCGCCCAGCGCCGCCGCCAGCTCCAGCAGCGCCACGTCGCGCGCCGCCGCCGCCGCGCCCCACTCCGCCGCGCCCCGCTCCGATCCGCCCGCCGCCAGCGCCACGCGCAGCACGCGCGCGACGCGCGGCGCGGGCCCCGGCGCCGTAGCCCGCGCCCACAGCTCGCTGCCGCCGCTCGCGCAGCGCGCCGACGTGAGCGCGGTGCGCAGCGACACGAGCGCCGCGCCGCAGCGCCGCCCGTCGGCGTGCTGCACCACCACCTGCGGAACCGAACAGGTGAGCACCGCCTCCGCCGCCGCCGCCGCCGGAGTCGCGCGTCTCACCGTGAAGGGCGCCGAGTCGCTCTCGTCGTCGGACTCGGCGGCGCCGGCGGCGAGCGCGGCGGCCGCCAGCAGCGCGCACACGCCCACGTATCGCGCGCCTCTCATTGTCTGCGCTCGGAATGATCGTTCTCCGAGATCATGCTCCTGACGCTAATATTGCTGTGCTCGTGACGGACGTCACGCATCAAACGCTGACGGAACATGTCACAGAAGACGACCGAAGATATCGAAACATAGATTTAGCATGGCACCTTTATGTATCGAAATTATAGACTTGCCATTGTTGACAGCCGTTATTAAAATAGACCTATAGGGGCATCACATGGAAAGAAAACATTGAATAATCATGGAGGGCGTGAAGTATGTAGGGTTGAAAGTTTGTATGGGGAGTTGAGTTCCAGTTAAATGCAATATGTACATTTTGGTCCTTCGAGCCTAGAAGTATTCGCGAGGTTTAATCTATTGCCAAGTGAAGTGCTTCGTTCAGAACTAGCAGCCGTGGATTGCAGTGTCCTCTAGCTTACCAGAGAGCTAAGAGTGTGGATTAACAACGATTTGCCGTGGGGAGCTACCCACGTCAAAGCATCATCAGCAGTGAGCCCGAGGCTCACGACTTCAGCATCAACCAGCAGCAGCGTCGTAGGGAACTACCCGCGACAAACAGTCAGCAGCGAGCCAGCTCGCGACTTCAGCATCAGCTAGCAGCAGCGTCGTGGGGAACTACCCGCGACAAACCGTCAGCAGCGAGCCAGCTCGCGACTTCAGCATCAGCCAGCAGCAGCGTCGTGGGGAACTACCCGCGACAAACCGTCAGCAGCGAGCCAGCTCGCGACTTCAGCATCAGCCAGCAGCAGCGTCGTGGGGAACTACCCGCGACAAACCGTCAGCAGCGAGCCAGCTCGCGACTTCAGCATCAGCCAGCAGCAGCGTCGTGGGGAACTACCCGCGACAAACCGTCAGCAGCGAGCCAGCTCGCGACTTCAGCATCAGCCAGCAGCAGCGTCGTGGGGAACTACCCGCGACAATCGTCAGCAGCGAGTCAGCTCGCGACCTCAGCATCAGCTAGCAGCAGCGCCGTGGGGAGCAACCCGCGACAGGACAACTTTAGCCGTAGGCCAAGCGGCTTTCAAGTAAGAGCGTTCTATTTTCAATACAACTAGCTACAGCGAGATGGAAGCTCTTTACAAGCGTCAGTTTGAGCTAGGAGAGACCATCGAGAAACTTTTAATTAATTTTAAAAAGGAAAGTAGAGAGCGTAGGACTATTGAGTCTTGTCAAAAGAAATATGACCTCTTAGAATCGTATTGGAGAGAGTATAAGAAGAATCATGAAAAACTTCTTCCGTATGAAACTACGAATCATGCGTACTTTGTCAATAATGAGTTTGAGCGTATTAAAAAGATCTATTTAACAGCGGATAGGTTAATTAGTGAGAGCCATGATGAGTTACTCCTGGAGAAGCGGTCACTATCTAAAGAAACTCCTAATCCAGAGCAGGCAGATCCGTCGACAGAAGAGCGCCCGTCGCCAACCAGAGCACCAACAACACCCTCCGTAGTGGCTAGAGGGAGCAATAGCAAGTTAGACGATATGCTACGCAAGCAGTCCGTCAATTTTAAAGCATTCGTGAGAGCAGTGGAGAGCATAGACATCGAGTCATTCCATTAAAAATGGGAGTTCGAAGACGCCCTGAAAGTCTTACAAACTCGCTGGACGTTGGTAGATAATTCCCATTGGGAAATCATGGTTGATTTGGAAGAAGATGAAGCGTACGAAGCTATTTATAATAAACATGAGCGTACGTACAGCAGCATGAGAAAAGCTTTGAGCTCAAAAATGTGGTCAACTTCGTATCGTGACAAGTCGACTCCTCAAATGGACCTACCAGTATTCGCAGGTAACTGGAATCAATGGGTATCATTCAAGGATTTGTTCGACGAAGCGATCCATAACAATCCAGCGCTATCAAACGCTCAGAAAATGCAATTTTTGAAGAGCAAAGTAAAAAGTGAAGCAGAGCGTTTGATCCAGCATCTCCCGATTAGCGCGGAGAATTATAGCATTTGTTGGGAAATATTAAATCATCGTTTCAATATCATAAAACAAATCTTTACTTCACACGTCAGCATGTTTCTCAACCTTCCGAACATTCAGCAACAGTCGTATCTAGCTATCAAACGACTACATGATGTCACGCTAGAGAGTCTTTACGCCATAAAGAAGCTTGGTGTAGATATTAATACATGGGACCCTCTACTTGTACACCTTTTAGCACAAAAATTGGACAATGAGTCTTATTCTGAGTACATAGAGTCGCTAAAGAACTCACGAGAACTACCGGTACTACAGGATTTTATCGATTTTCTAGAGAACAAGTTCACGACTCTAGAAGCAGCTCGTCGTCGTCAGGATGTCACCTCTAAGGCACACTCATCTCAGCAAGCAAATCATCAAGCAGCACCCTATCAAAATAAAAGAAATAATTTTAAATCAAGCCTCGATTGGAAAAATAACATGAAAAATGATATTTCGAAAGCAATGCACGTGTCAGCACCGTCAGCAAGTAGGTGTCCTCATTGCTTCGGCGAACATAGTTTACATTATTGCAAAAAATTCAACGATTCTCCGAATGAAATGAAATTAAAAATTGTTAAACAACTGAATTATTGCATAAATTGCATTCATGATCACAATGGATTTAAATGCTACTCAACAAAAAGATGTCGAAAATGCTTTGATAATCATCATACTTTATTACACGATTGTTTTATTAATCAGCAAAACTCCAATAGCGCGTCCAGCCTTATGAAACGTAGAAGCAATAATCATCATCAGCAACAGGAGCAGGGTATGAGCAATAACGGCGTGCACGCAACCCAGCATGAAAGGGGAGTGACGTCACAGATTTTATTACAAACAGCATTAGTTAAGGTGACAGCAGCAGATAACACACAGCATGTTATGAGAGCCCTTATTGATCAGGGCTCCCAGGTATCGGTAATTAGCGAAAGAGCAGCACAGCAATTGGGATTGAAGCGTGAGCAATGTAAGGGCGTGATTGTTGGAGTAGGAGAGCAAGAAAATAACTGCAAAGGAAAGCTAAAAATCACTTGTCAATCGACTTACATAGATTACAAGTTTAACACTGAGGTTTTAATATTGAAAAATGTTATTAAAAACTTGCCGAACAAGACCTTCGATAAACCATCTTGGCAACATATAGCGCTCCTCTGTTTAGCAGATCCAGATTATAACATCAGTCGTCCTGTGGATCTGCTACTGGGGGCAGATATTTATTCTATCATCATATTAGAAGGATTAATTAGAGGTGAATTTCAATCGGAACCTCTAGCTCAGCATACCAAGCTAGGATGGTTACTATGCGGAAGTGTCCAGGCTTCATTCCACTGCAACGTTATTTTGAATGATATTGAAAGTCCACAACAGTTTTGGAAAATAGAGGATATACAAGAGCAAAGTGAGATGTCAGTCGAAGATCAGGAATGTGTCGACTACTATAAAGCTACAACAAAGCGGTTAGAAAGCGGACGTTATGAAGTGAGAATACCCATGAAGCAGGAATTTAAAGAAAAATTAGGATCTTCGAAGGAGATAGCGATAGCGCAATTTAAAAATCTAGCACGAAAATTTACAAGACAAGAAAGTCTAGCAAAGCAGTATAAGCAGTTTATTAGCGAATATAAGCAAATGAATCATATGAAAGAATCATCTAGCAGCAAACAGACGTGCGGAATAGAATGTTTTCTACCTCATCATGCGGTTCAAAAGCCGAATCTAGCACAACAAAACTCCGGGTAGTGTTTAACGCGTCAGCCAGGACTACTTCCGGCTACAGCGTCAATGACCTCATGTACAAGGGCCCTAACTTGCAACAAGATCTACAAGGGCTCATACTGAAGTGGAGGCAATATGGTTACGCATATTGAGAAATGTTATCGTATGATTTTAGTCAATGAAATAGACCAAAAACTTCAGCAAATTGTATGGAGAGAAAACCCGGAAATGCCCATCAAAACATATCAGCTAGCAACAATCACATACGGAACCAAATCGGCACCGTTCTTAGCATTAATGACTCTTCGCCGGTTAGCAGACGATGAACAGCATAATTTTCCTTATGCAGCAAAAAGCATCAGAGAGCAATTTTATATGGATGACTGGGTGTCAGGATCCCATAGCATAGAGGGAGGGATCTGGGAGCGATCAATCAGAAGTCTAAAACAGCATCTCAAGAGGGTCGTAGGTGATCAAGCTCTGACCTTCGAAGAGTACAGCACCGTGTGAGCTGAAATAGAAGCAAATCTAAACTCGAGGCCATTGTGTCCAATATCAGACGACATTGATGACATCGATTTCCTGACACCAGCGCATTTCCTAACTAGCAGAGCAGGTCTGTCGGTCATAGAAACCGCCGATGATGGCAGAACCAGATGGCATCTAGCAAACAAAATCGTTCAAGATATATGGAAAAGGTGGAAACCCGAATATCTTACCCAGTTATCAGTACGCAGCAACTGGTTGAAGGCGAAAAGAAATATCGAAATCGGGGATATGGTAACTATTCATGACGATAACAATTTAGCGGGGAAGTTCCCAGTTGGAAGAATAGTAACCTTAAAAACAAAAAATGGGTATATAAAGCGTCCAGTCATAAGATTATCCATTTTACCGGTAGAACAAGCAAAGCAAGATGAAAAGTTAGTTCAGCAAAGCAAGCAAAGCAAAGAAATTGAGACAAAAAGAAAACAAGCAAGCACAAGAAAGTATCCGAAATTGGTCAATGTAGCACTAGCATTTATATTCTTTATGAGCGTCATATGGTCCAGCGAAGCATCTTACAACTTCACTCAGCTTCCCAATAATCAATCGGTGTACTTTGATCCCATAGGCAAAATGCATTTAATTCGAGATCAATGGAAAATCGTCGTTTATTATAATATGCAACCTTATTGGCAAGCAAATAAAGCAGTAAATACGTTTACGAAGCACTTAGAGCAAACATGTGATAAGGTGAAAGAACCCAGCCATTGTCACATGATTTTAATGCAAATTCAGCATGAACAGAGCGAGCTTGATTATTGTAACCAGCTGTTGCTAAATCAGCATTTTAGCGCAGCGTCAAGAACCCGACGCGGCCTTATCAATGCGGTCGGTTCCATAGCAAATACATTGTTCGGAGTATTAGACGACAGCTTCGCAGAAAAATATAAGCATGACATTGAACTTGTAAACAGCAATCAAAAGCATTTATTACAGCTATGGAAAAATCAAACATCAGTTGTAGAAGCAGAATATAACATATTAAAGCGTACAGAAAGGATCATTGAAACTCAACATAAATTATTAAATAAACATATAAACTATTTAGATCAAGCAACCAAGACTATACAAAAGGAACTGGAAAGTATATCTATTCTTCAAGAATTTTCATTGGCTACCACAAATATGGTACAGAATTTAAAGCGGGTCCAGGACTCATTAATGGAAACCATGACAGATATTTATCATGGGAAGATAAACATGCATCTTTTGAGCCCAAAACAACTTAGCAAAGAACTCCAGATCGTTTCAAGTCAAATTTCAAACGAGCTCACGTTACAACAACTTTTATAATTTAAAAAGTGAATAAAAATTACGACCAAAAGCAGACCACGTTATTCTTATTTTGGTATTTATTCTTATCCAAATAAATTCCTTCGTAGTAAAGGCTGTTTCAGTACCCGTCGATTACTTTTTGAATGATTGAAATTGGACATTTTATTCAAAAGTTATCATGAGTTTAAAAATGTAAGATACATCGCGACCACAGAATAAATATCAGTTAGTACGGTAGGACAAGTGTCTGGTATTTTTAACACAGGTAACGGGATATTAACCATGATTAATACCATAGATACTATTGATCATGGCGTATGCAACTGCGCCGAAATATCGGGAAACTCAAAAAACATTAAATCATGGTAAATATCCCGTTAACTGTGTTAAAAATGTTGAAAACCATGATAGTTTAAAAAGTGTCTGGGAACTATGGAATGAATGGAAGGGAGTGGTAATATATCAATTAAATATATATGGGAGGTAGGGGAGCATTGGGCAGTAGAGAGGTTTGGACACCCCCGTGTCATGTCGGCCATAAACCATCATGCCTATCGTTAAATCGGAATTTGATCAGTTAAAATTGACCATGTATGGGGATGGATTGGTATGACTAATGGTGGATTGGCATGATGGTGTATGGCCGGCATAGCATTGCCGGTGGTGTCCAAACCTGCCTTACTGCCCAATACTCCCTTACCTACCTTAGACCTTACCTTACATATGTATTAACCTCTAAACTTTAAAGGATCATACATCCCGCTCCGGGATCGCCATGTTGTTATTAAACTTTTGTTAAATACCTATAATAAACCCGTGTGAAGCCGGGGCGGACAGCTAGTTCTTAATAAAGTATAGCACGTGCTGACGTAGCCACAGAATACAGAGAGACGTAGCGTACTCGCGTAGCGTGCTGGCGTAGCATTGACGTAAGCGTGCTGACATAGCATAAAATAGCATGCTAGTCACCGTTTATAAGCAACCGCATTAAGCCTGTAAAAAATTCCATCAGCCGAGCCGTAGAAACTCATTACGAAACTGAATATGATTGGTGATCGAGTCTAGCAGGATAGGTCGAAGGATTTAATGATAAAAAACATTGTGAAATTGGAAGACGTAGTTACCTACCTATATTTATTTGACGTGTTTCACTGTTCACAGAGCGAGTTCGCAAGGGTGTTATTATTTAAATTGTGCTATGCTGAAATGTAAAATTATTATTTATAATTTTTTGTGTTGTGAGATAATGTTTAGGATCAATTTAATTTATTTTTATTATTGTTGCTTGGAGACATTTGTATCGGACTATTTCATTATTTATTTTGCTTTTTGACTATTTAATTATTTTAGTGCCCATTGACATTTATACTTATTGAATTAGTTTGTTTTTATTATTTATTTGACTTATATGGAATTATTTTAAGTACTAATTATCATTTTGATGTAATTATTTTCTTTGTGATTTGTGACTACTCTATTGCATTAGGTGTATAGCTCAGGGGTTTGTATGAACTATTAATAACACTGAGTTTTTGTACTATGTATATTATTGTTCAACCAACACAAAGTTCGTATTACTATCGCGGGCGCAGCGCAAACGGGCGTGCGGTCAGTGCGAGATCGTGTGGGCGACTGACTCGCGTGTGTCGCTCGCGCGAACCTCCGGCCGGCGTCAGTTGTAGGATGTATCTATCGCTATGTGTGAAACCGTCGCTTTTTAGTAGCCTTTCGAAATTGTTCGGTTAACCAACATGGGTTTACTATTTTGGTTTTTGCTAAATAACGAGATAAATACGAAACATAGGCAGCTGAAACTTTACACAATGCTTTTTGATAAGAAGCACTAATTTTTGGTCTAGCGCACAAATCGTGGGTTGCGCCGTTTTCATGTAGGTTGACTTCAAAGTTATGACACATTTTTACACCATTTTTTTTACTTTTAGTTAAATTATTCAATAATGCAAGTATGTACACTTTTGAAATTTTGTGTGGTTATTATAGGCGTCGAGCCGGACCGAATACAGTTTTCAGCGACCTTGTGCATGGTCAAATTTAGACGCTACGATCATTTTAAGGTTTTTAAAAAAAACGCGATAACTCAAAAACTATAAGTAAATATTTTCTTAAATCTGATTCCGTCACAAATTAGCACAAATTAAGAGCTACTCGTGTATATATTTTCTACAGGCGTACATACAGTAGTTTTTGAGAAACACGATTTTTCAAAACGTTACCCTAGCTGGAAAATCTAGAAAACGCAATATCTCGAAAACCTCAAGTCGCACAATTTTTTTTTTTGGCGCACAAATATAAGCTATCTGCCGATATACAATTCATCTCTCTCCGACCATTGGTTTAGAATTTTCCAGCTGGAGCAACGTTACCCTAGCTGGAAACGTTTTTTCCCTTTATTTCAATAACTACAATATGCACAAATTTTTAATTTCGCGCACATTTATAGCTCACTAGGCACTAATTTTTCCTCATTCTAAAATCTCTCTAGATGACACTTTCCAGCTAGGGTAACGCACACCCACTCTTCATATCGTCCCGAGAATACGGGGATTACAATCTTCGGCAGTTTAGCTTGTGAAGGTGAACTGTTTAACTTGGTCGACCAACAAGGGCCTTCGATCAAATATACCTACACTAATAAAACAATAAAAAAAAATTTACTTAATTTTTTTATTATTTACATCATTTTTGTACATGCTACTTATGAATAGTTAGTTGATCGCCGGTCCCGGCGGGCTCGTGCGCGTGCAGCTCGTGCAGCAGCGCGTGCGCGTGCAGCTCGTGCAGCAGCGCGTGCGCGCGCAGGCCTCAGTCCGCCTCGGTCCCGGCGGGCTCGTGCGCGTGCAGCTCGTGCAGCAGCGCGTGCGCGCGCAGGCCTCAGTCCGCCTCGGTCCCGGCGGGCTCGTGCGCGTGCAGCTCGTGCAGCAGCGCGTGCGCGCGCAGGCCTCAGTCCGCCTCGGTCCCGGCGGGCTCGTGCGCGTGCAGCTCGTGCAGCAGCGCGTGCGCGCGCAGGCCTCAGTCCGCCTCGGTCCCGGCGGGCTCGTGCGCGTGCAGCTCGTGCAGCAGCGCGTGCGCGCGCAGGCCTCAGTCCGCCTCGGTCCCGGCGGGCTCGTGCGCGTGCAGCTCGTGCAGCAGCGCGTGCGCGCGCAGGCCTCAGTCCGCCTCGGTCCCGGCGGGCTCGTGCGCGTGCAGCTCGTGCAGCAGCGCGTGCGCGCGCAGGCCTCAGTCCGCCTCGGTCCCGGCGGGCTCGTGCGCGTGCAGCTCGTGCAGCAGCGCGTGCGCGCGCAGGCCTCAGTCCGCCTCGGTCCCGGCG
Source organism: Epirrhoe tristata (assembly GCA_951394285.1). Lineage (NCBI taxonomy): Eukaryota > Metazoa > Arthropoda > Insecta > Lepidoptera > Geometridae > Epirrhoe > Epirrhoe tristata. The sequence continues at coordinate 11,538,082 of OX596146.1, read as the reverse complement.
GGCTCGTGCGCGTGCAGCTCGTGCAGCAGCGCGTGCGCGCGCAGGCCTCAGTCCGCCTCGGTCCCGGCGGGCTCGTGCGCGTGCAGCTCGTGCAGCAGCGCGTGCGCGCGCAGGCCTCAGTCCGCCTCGGTCCCGGCGGGCTCGTGCGCGTGCAGCTCGTGCAGCAGCGCGTGCGCGCGCAGGCCTCAGTCCGCCTCGGTCCCGGCGGGCTCGTGCGCGTGCAGCTCGTGCAGCAGCGCGTGCGCGCGCAGGCCTCAGTCCGCCTCGGTCCCGGCGGGCTCGTGCGCGTGCAGCTCGTGCAGCAGCGCGTGCGCGCGCAGGCCTCAGTCCGCCTCGGTCCCGGCGGGCTCGTGCGCGTGCAGCTCGTGCAGCAGCGCGTGCGCGCGCAGGCCTCAGTCCGCCTCGGTCCCGGCGGGCTCGTGCGCGTGCAGCTCGTGCAGCAGCGCGTGCGCGCGCAGGCCTCAGTCCGCCTCGGTCCCGGCGGGCTCGTGCGCGTGCAGCTCGTGCAGCAGCGCGTGCGCGCGCAGGCCTCAGTCCGCCTCGGTCCCGGCGGGCTCGTGCGCGTGCAGCTCGTGCAGCAGCGCGTGCGCGCGCAGGCCTCAGTCCGCCTCGGTCCCGGCGGGCTCGTGCGCGTGCAGCTCGTGCAGCAGCGCGTGCGCGCGCAGGCCTCAGTCCGCCTCGGTCCCGGCGGGCTCGTGCGCGTGCAGCTCGTGCAGCAGCGCGTGCGCGCGCAGGCCTCAGTCCGCCTCGGTCCCGGCGGGCTCGTGCGCGTGCAGCTCGTGCAGCAGCGCGTGCGCGCGCAGGCCTCAGTCCGCCTCGGTCCCGGCGGGCTCGTGCGCGTGCAGCTCGTGCAGCAGCGCGTGCGCGCGCAGGCCTCAGTCCGCCTCGGTCCCGGCGGGCTCGTGCGCGTGCAGCTCGTGCAGCAGCGCGTGCGCGCGCAGGCCTCAGTCCGCCTCGGTCCCGGCGGGCTCGTGCGCGTGCAGCTCGTGCAGCAGCGCGTGCGCGCGCAGGCCTCAGTCCGCCTCGGTCCCGGCGGGCTCGTGCGCGTGCAGCTCGTGCAGCAGCGCGTGCGCGCGCAGGCCGCGCTCGAGCGCCGCGTCGCACAGCGCCTCCGCCTCCGCGCACACGCAGCGCGCGCCGCGCACGTACAGCCACTGACGACATGCAACACACGACGCTACACCATCCGCTCTTTACATTCAGAGGGCCGCTGGAAACATTAGCGCCTCTCGGGCCGCACGTACCTTGTCGTTGGGATGGTCGGCGAGCGCGGCGAGCAGCAGGCGGCGCGCGCGCGGCTGGTGGCGCTCCGCCTCGAGCCGCAGCGCGCACAGCGGCGCCCCGCCCGCGCCGCCGCGCGCCGCCCGCGCGCCCGCCCGCGCCGCGCGCGCCCAGTCGGGGGGCTCCCGCAGCACGCCCGGCAGCACGGCCGCCAGCGCGCCTGTGTGCGTGCGCGGCACGTGCCCGCACTCCTCCCAGCCCTCGCTCGCTGCGAACCGAACGCGAATCAGCCTCTTAGCCTCGAACGTCATCTAAGGCTACCGTCCGTTACAGCGATGACAGTCTCTAGGTGTACAAAGTCAGCAGTGTGTTACCGAGCGCCAGCAGCGCGTTGTTGGGGAACAGCGGGCGCAGCTGGCGCGCCACGCGCCCGCGGCGCGCGCCCGCCTCCACCGCCAGCGCGCAGCCCAGCGCCTCCCAGTACTGCACGCTCTCCGCTGACTGCGAAACAACATTATTATTATTTTTTTGGATTTATCACACCGACCGAAACAGTCACCGTTTAGCAAACTTCGCCAAAAGTCGAAGTCGATAAAACATGAACACTTACATGAAACTGAAAATATTACTCACTTCAATCACAAACTTTCATACACGACAGAAATAAAAGAGCTCAACAGCTAAGGCATTTCCGATACCTACTGCAGAACACTCAGATCAAATAATTGGTTTATTTATTTATTACAGGAAGACCATCAGCACATAAAAATACAATAGAAACTATCATAGGTTACAACGAGGTCGTTTAAAGGTCTCTCTTTAGCAACAGTTGAACAAGCACGGTTCGCTCACATGGTGCACATCCTCGTAGGACAGCGCCAGCAGCTCCGCCAGCGCGCGCTCCCTGTCCGCCGGCGCGCCCAGCGCCGCGCGCGCGCTCGCCCACTCGCCCGCGCCGCACGTCAGCGCGCGCGCCGCCGCCTCGTCCGCCCCGCCCGCCGCCCCGCCCGCCGCCAGCGCGCGCTCTATCTCCGAGCACCGCGCCGCGCACTGCACAGACACGACGTGAGATCGTACGAGCACACAGATATATAGACAGGTACGTGATCTTCAGAATATCGATACCTCCCGCAGCGCGGCCTGCATCTCTTCGGGCGGCGGCGCAACCTCCAGCCGGGCGGTGGGCGGCAGCGGGCGCGCGCGCGCCGCCGCGCACAGCGCCCAGCGCGCCGCCGCCCCGCGCGCGTCCGTCAGCTCGCGCAGCACGCGCGCCGCGAACAGCGCGTGCTCCCGCGGGACGCCGGACGCGCCGGCGGCGGCGCGCACCGCCTGCAGCGCCACGCGGCGGCCGCCCGCCTCGTCGCCCGCCGCCGCCTCGATGCGGGCGAACAGCGCCGCGGCGAGCGGCTCCGCGGGCGCGTGCCGCCGGAGCAGCCGCCTCGCGCGCGCGCGCAGCCGCCGCGCCTCGCCCGCCGGCGCCGCGCGCTGCAGCGCGTGCAGCCAGCGCAGGCGCCAGCACACGAGCGCGAGCCGCCGCCGCGGGTCGCGCGCGCCGCTGCAGCACGCCTCCCACAGCGCAGACACCCACTCGCCGTAACCTGATCGAGCATCACCCGTATCTTAATATTATTATTTTAGCTTCTATTGTCCCACTGCAGGGCGAAGGCCTCGCTCCCTTTTTTCCAGTTTTTCCTATCCACGGCTGCAGTGGGCCGATCTGGAACATGCACATCTGACTCGTCCCGCCATCTCCGCGGTGGTCCGCCGCGTGGACGTCTTGCGCGGGCACCCGTTCGGTTGCGGTCTCCGCCGACATGCGACAGACATGGCCGGCCCGATCCCGCTCGAGCTGGGCAAATTTTTGCTGGGAACGCCGCACCGAGTTCCGTATTCGGTCCGTCAATAAAAAAAAATGTCCAGCATTATTAAAAAAAAAAAAAAAATTTTGCTGAGCGGTCAAAGACCAAGTTTGTGCACCGATGGTACCTTAATACAAACAAAATAATTATTCACATTCTGATCGTGATCATTCATTTCCCACTAAAATCGTTTCAACCGTTCCTGAGATCGGTCCGGCTGGACAAACAAAAATACTGTGTCTGTTCAATCTCGATAACGGCTGACCCGATTTTTATTAAACTTTAGACAGAAGAGTTCGCGGAGCGGGCGGGACGTAGCCTACTTTTTCGCGGGGATCGGGAATTTACGATCCAGAGATCAGCCCGGACAGAGAGCGATACTGAGAGCGATGTCCCAGAGCAGAACTACATAGCGCCACATGTCATGTTATGAAAAATATAAGTATCGTCGCACCGGCGTCATCGCCGAACACGTGCGGCGGGTCGACGAGCGCAGCGAGCGCGGCGCGCAAGGCGGCGGGCTCGCAGCGCGCGCGCGGCAGGCGGCGCTGCGCGCGCGCGAGCGCCGCCAGCGCGGCCGGCGCCGGCTCCGCGGGCTCGGGCGCGCCGCCGCACGCGCGCCGCGCCGCCTCCGACGCGGGCAGCAGCGGCACCTGCGCCAGCCGCAGCAGGCACACGGCCAGCAGCAGCGCGTCGCCCGCCCGCGCGCCGCGCAGCAGCGGCGCCAGCTCGGCGGCCGCGGGCGCGCGCTGCGGGTCCGCGCCCGCCGCGAGCCCGGCGGGGGGCGCGCGCCAGTGCGCCGCCGCGCGCAGCCGCTCCACGCGCACCCACACCGTGCTCAGCGGCAGCCCGCTGTCTATCACCTGCGACGGAACGTAACATCCGGTTATCGAACTTGCAGACGCAACTATCGTTTCGAAAGATCCTGAAACAGGTCGCAGCGGAGGTTCGAACCGACCGCGTCCTCGGCGTCCCTCAGGCGGGTCTCGGCGGCCTGCGCCTCCTCGAGCGAGGTGCGCGGCGGGAAGGCGTCCGACGGCAGGTTGAGGGCCACCACCAGCTCCAGCAGCAGCACCAGCCGCTCCCACAGCCCCGCGGCGCGCAGCACCGCCCCGCACGCGTACAGCAGCAGCGGGTAGGCGCGCTCCGCGTGCGCCAGCGCCTGCATGCCGGCGGCGGCCGCGCGCTCCGCCTCGCGCGGCGAGCCGCCCGCGCCGCCCAGCGCCAGCACCAGCCGCAGCCAGCCCTCCAGCTGCAGCTCCGCGCTCCTCTCTGCGGACACGGCGCGGTCAGCTGGCACGGAGTGTGCGGGCGGGGGGCGGAGGGCAGAGGCGAGGGACGCACCGTGCGCCAGGTCCTCGGTGATGGCGGCGAGCAGGTCCCGCGGGGCCAGCGCGGCGGCGCGCGCGCGGTGCAGCTCGGGCCGCAGACGCAGCGCGGGCGCGCCGCTGCGCAGCGCCTCCTCGGCGGCGTCGCGCCAGACGGCGGGCGCGCCCCCCCACTCCTCCTGGAAGCGCACGTAGCGCAGCCACAGATCTGCGTCGTGCGGGCGCTCGGCCAGCAGGCGGCGCAGCGCGCGCGCCCGCTCGGCCGCCTGCGCCGCGTCCTCGGACGGCAGCGCCGCCTGCAGGTGGTAGCGCCGCCGCCCCGCGCGGCCGCCCGCGCCCGCGCTCCCGCCTGCGGCCGACGCGCGCCGGTACCTGCGGCGGGACGTTGTATCATGGTGCACCCGCTGAAATCCTAGACTTGTTTATTTTTATTTTATTTTATTTTATTGGAAAACTAACAGCTTTATAACAACTTCATAGAACATACAGAAAAAATTAACGAGGGTAAGCCTTAACAAGTTTTCACTAATAGGTACAATAGTAGTGGAAGTAAAATCTATAGTAGTCTTAAATCTAAGAAGGTAATTACCTAGAGCCTTACTAATAAACGTAGTGTAAAGTTATTCCTTGGAATAAAATAGGAATAACCATACATTTTGACAGTTTACACTCAGGAATAACTTTATACCACGTTTAATAGTAAGGGCCCTAAAGTATAATGAATTAGGTTTGAAATATTATAAAAAAAAAAAAAAAAAACAAAAAAACAGAGCTATATGAATCGATTATTCTAGGATAATTAGATCACGATGTATAAGGGCTATGAGATTAGATTCAAGGGTTTTGAGATATTTTCCGAACCAGTTAAGCTTGAGCAAAAAAGTTATCGTTAATAAGTTTTCTAAACATATTGAGCCTGGTCGAAAATAAGTCAACGTCAAGTTTATTCTGCATTGATGATTTCATAGAAGTGTTGATGACATTAGAAACTGAACTGATGACATTAGAAAGTTTCTAATGTTTTGGTGTAAATAAATTTTACTTCTTTTGCAATACTAAATTTCACTTCTTTTGCAATACAATTGTTACCTAGAATCCAAAAAAATACATATGTAATTAATTATTGATTTTCTAAGCACATCTTGAGCCAATATAATTAGCCTTCATTTGGTAATTGGTATTATCTAAGCAATTAATTCTAATTGCTTAGATAATACCATGATGTGCAACTCTTCTGATACTAACATGAAAATAACCTAAGATGTTACTCGATTAGTTTTGTGAAGTTCCGTAACGAATAGTTCAATTTCAATACAATCACATCTCTAGTTCTGTAGGCCAGCGAGACAAACGAGCAAGACGAGTGTTGCGAACCAGAACATAGGCAGACAGGTGATACATCAGTCTTCCTCGGTTCCGCACTAACTTACTTAAGTTTTCCCCAATGTCACGAGCCGTTCATTTGCTTAATTTTCTAAGAACAATATTGATGTTTTTCCTCACAACCTGCCGAAGGTCATGGATATAGCGCAGGTGTTTCTAGAGAATTTTGAGTTCTTGTAACTGATTGATTTTGTATTCATAATGTTTAATTTTAAGTATATTGTTTTGATATTTTATTATGTAGGTATATTATAATAATATGTTTTATTGTGTTATAACATCGCTTTGGCTTGTCTGTAATGGTGTTGTAATTTTTGCTGAATAAATAAATAGAAATAGAAATAGGACTAGATTGTACTACTGAACTAAACTATCTATATAGTTCCACAGATATGTTACAAATGAATACTGATTGGAGCGATGAGAATGACATAGGCAATTGAACTGGGGAACCAAAAGATAGATATACTTAGAGTAGTAACAAAGAAATAAGTAAAGAAAGATGATGAAATGAGGAAAGATCTGTTAAACATACTAACTTATTTATCTGACCCATTCTTCTAGCTATGTACTCTATTTACTCACTTGGGCCGTCCGGGGTAATACAGGGTGGTCACACCTATGTTGGCATTATCTGCCTTCCTATCGATATAGAAGGGTTCGTCGGCAAGGCGGGGCGCGAGGGCCGGGGCGGGCTGCTCCTCGCCCGAGTCGCTGCTGGCCAGCAGCGAGGCCTCCTGGGCCTCCAGCGCCATTCGCTCCTGATCCAGCTCGACCGTCGACTGTCTCTTGAGACCTTTATCTTCTTCATAGCTTGAACTTGTATCTCCATCAGGAGCATACGCAGGAAACAATGACATTTTGATACTAAGAACAGAAATAAACAAACAGCACAGTGTAGAATAAATAACAATCAACCAAAGCCGAGAATATTGATCAGAAAAAGGTAACCTTATACACTCACTACTAGCAGTAGCCGGTGAAATGCTTGGGTTGCTTCATCGAGTCTTTCTTTCTTTTCTTATAAATTGCTAGGCACAGTAATAGGCACAGACGTACTAGGCGTACTTGGGATACGAATAGGACAGTTGCACAAGCTATAGGATGGACTGTTGTGTGTTTGTTATATTATTATTCATTCTCTTTGGTGTTTGTGTTGTTTAAGTTTTCAATTCTTTTTATTAATGGCAAGGCAAATTAGGCAACCACAAACTATTAGATGCTACGGTACGCTCAAAGAGTATTATAATATATAGGGTACGCTACTGTAACCCCTCTATGGTGTAAGCCTGTATGTAACCCAGCGCAGCGGGTCCTATCCTACTGAATAAATAATTTTTGACTTTGACTTTGACTTTTTTTCAAAACCAAATTGACATGACTTGACTTGACTTGACATATATATAATACATAATATTGAAAACTTGACATTGGCAGAATTATTCTGTTAATACCATAGATTTAGCATGGTACCTTCATCCTATATATATGGTTAATCCATACTAATATTATAAAGCTGAAAATTAGATTAGTGAGTTTATATGTTACGTTCTCCAAAACGCAACGATAGCGCGATCTAATTTTTCCTGTGGCGCCATCTATTATGTAGTAAAATGAGTCTGTCTGTCTGTCTGTCTGTCTGTTTGTTACGTTTTCACGCCTAAACCACTGAACTGATTATGCTGAAATATGACATGGATAAAGATTATGTCCCAGGGACGACATAGGCTACTTTTTTCTTCAAAAATTATCATGGATGGCGTGAAATAAGGGTTGAAAGTTTTTATGGGGACTTAAAGTGAAGTTCCAGCTGAAGGCAATTAGATGGCGTTACTGTCCTATGGCTGAGGTCGAGATGGCGCTATTATTGCATTTTTATTTTAAAAGTTTCAGAAGAGAATCTTCTGAACAGCAGTTTTGAGTTCTATTTTTATTAAGTAGGTACCTATGTTATTTTGCTGACGAAGTCGCGGGTACCAGCTAGTACCATATATACAGGGTGTAAAAAGACTACTGCCGAAAACTGAGGGGTTGCAATCAGACCATGATTCTAAACATATTTAGCGAAAAAAAAAACGCGAAAAAAAATATGAATTTGCTGCTTCATTTTACGTTATTTTCCGATTATTTACTACTAGTACAACATAGTAAGACCATACCTACCTAATAATTTCATTTATAAAAGAAAAAAACAATTAAAAATCAAAATCTTGCTGTTAGGTCATATTTCAATAATTTCGTTTTTAATAGATTCTAGTAAAGTACCTACCTACCTATCTAGTTATAAGCCTACGCACGGAAGCGAATTATTTTAGTTGCAATTAAACACAGCCGAGAGCACACCTATACAGTGGTTTTCTTATCATAATTACCTCAAGCTAAACTGAACCTTAGGCACCCCAACATATGGTCGCAATCGAACCGGATTACCTACGAGCTACGAAGCACCTGCCGCTCGGCGAGAACAATAGCAGCCGCATTCCTGAACAAGATAAGGACTTAGCACGATGAGTTCTACTAAAGAAATAATTAGTGTTTTGGAAGATACAGCATCGTTACTGCAGCGAACTCAAGTTAATCTGAAGAAATGTCCGAAGTCAAGATTAACAAAGGGTTACATCGAAGCAAGAATGAAGGGAATTGAAGAGTATTGGACGATTTTTAGAAATTCTCATCAAGATCTAATCAAAGTCACACCAAAGGAACAAAGGGCCATTCTACCATACTTTGTGAATGAAGATTATTTTGTGTACGAGGACTTATACCTTTGTTTAGTGGCGGATTTAAGAGATTTATTGACTTCTTCGACTCAAACGCCCGCTTCTGCTGCTTCTTCGCAGGACAACACGAATTCAAGTATTAACTTGAATTCTAACCAACTCGTCAGGCTGCCGAGAATAGAATTGCCCAAGTTTAGCGGTAATTATGAAGAATGGTCTACATTTATGGACTTGTTTACATCATTGGTGCATGAAAATACGACAATTAGTGATGTGCAAAAGTTACATTATTTGAAGACTAGTGTGACTGGAGAGGCCCAGACTTTATTAAAACACATCCAGGTAACACAACAAAATTACAAACAAGCATGGTACATTCTCAAAGCGAGGTACGGAAATAAGAGATTAATTATCAACTCAGTCTTGAAAAAATTGTTCAACCAAAAGAAGATGAGTTCTCAGTCTTCTTCTCAAATTAAAAATTTACTTGACGTCACCGTGGATTGTCTAAACAATTTGAAAAATCTGAACATACCTACGGATTCATGGGATCCTGTAATTATTTTTCTGGTCATTCAGAAATTGGACCCTGAGTCCCATAAAGACTGGGAAGAAATTGCCTACAAGGACGACACCGAGGAACTACCTACCTGGAGTGAGCTGATGAAGTTTTTAGAATCAAAATATCGAACACTGGAACTGGTCTCACCATTGGGCTCTCGTGAAAAACCTATGAAAGAACGTTCATTTCACGTCGCCACCGCAACCACATCACATAGACCAACGTCAACGTCGTCGCACACACCATCAAACAAAACATGCGTCCTATGCAAGGAAAACCACACCTTATGTCATTGTAAGGATTTCACCAAACTGCAACCTACCGAACGAGAGGAATACGTAAAGAAAAATAGCCTGTGCTTCAATTGTTTAGTACCAGGACATTCAGCGCACCAATGTAGACTGCAGATGTCCTGTCGTATATGCAGACGGCGCCATCATACTCTCCTACATCAAAACAGGAACTCGAATGCTTCCGAAACATCAGGATCTACTCAACCGGAAGCATCACATCACACTGTAGAAGAGAAAGAGGAAAGTTTGGTCAACACAATGATCGCGTCACATCACACTATTAGACAAGGCACAAGCTCAGCACTACTAGCGACGGCAATGGTGACATTAAGAAGCGAGCAAAATCACACCGTTGTTCTTCGTGCGCTGGTAGATCAAGGTTCGCAGGCAGCATTTATAAGCGAAAAGGCAACTCAAATGCTCAATCTTACCAAACAGTCAGCGAGAGGAAGTATCATTGGAGTGGGATCTACAAGAACAAATGTCAATCACGTGGTACAGCTGCAGGTTGGTTCTCAATGGGATCCAAGCTTCAAGATGGATCTAAAGGCTTATGTAATGAGCAAACAACTTACCACCAAGCTCCCCTCCAAAGCTGTTACTGTCAACAATTGGACACACTTAGAAGGACTCAATCTGGCAGATTCAAGCTACCATACACCAGGGCCGATTGACTTGCTTCTAGGCGTCAAAGAGTACGCACAGATAGTGCAACAACAAATTATCAAAGGTCCTCCAGGTACTCCTTGTGCTCAAAAAAACCAACCTTGGATGGATTTTGTTCGGAGAAATCGATTCTACGAACTTGCAAGAAAACTCATTTCTGGTCCTTCATCATCAAATCGAAATGGAAGATATGCTAAAATCACTGTGGGAGATAGACACTGACCATAGAAGAAAACTAACAAGAGAAGAAAAGCAATGCGAAACAATATTTCAAGAAACTCACACAAGAACAGAAGAAGGAAGATACGTGGTAAAGTTACCCTTTAAGACAGAAAATCCGATTTCATTGGAAGGAAACACAAAACAAATAGCAAAGAACAGACTTTTACAATTAGAAAGAAAATTCAAGAGGAAACCAGAGCTAAAAGAAGACTACAAGAAAGTGATGAAAGAATATCACACACTAGGACACATGGAAGAAATACCTGAACAAGAAACAAACAAAGAGAAAGCTGTGTACTTACCTCACCATGCCGTAGTCCGTGAAGACAAGGAAACCTCGAAGACACGTGTTGTTTTTGATGCTTCGGCAAAGGGCACGAACAACGTTTCCCTCAATGATGAATTGCTGGTTGGTCCACAGCTTCAAGATGACCTTAGAAACCTAATCATGAGATGGCGACTGAAACGTGTCTGTTACGCAGGCGATATTCAAAAAATGTACAGACAATGCATAGTAGACAGTGACCACGCTGACAGCTATCAGCGCATTCTATGGCGAGAAGATGAAACGGAAAGCATCAAAGAATATCGCTTGCTTCGTGTTACATTCGGCACTGCGTCAGCACCTTACCTGGCAGTAAGAACTCTCCACCAGGTTGCCGACGATGAAGGTCATGATTATCCAAAGTCTGCCAAGATAATTAAAGAAGATTTTTATATTGATGATCTGCTATCAGGCGAAGACACAGCAAAGGATGCCGTAGACAGAGCTCATGATGTTGCTAAAATTTTGAAGAAAGGTGGCTTCGTTTTATCAAAATGGTCGTCAAACTGTTCAGAATTCATGAAGTCTATAGAACCAAAAGAGAAAAGTACTCATGATCAAATGGATTTTAAACTAGAAGGAATCGTCAAAGCTTTAGGAATCGTTTGGAATGTCAAAACAGATAAATTCCAATACCAATCAAGTCTACCAACGGTTTCCACCAATGTCACGAAGAGAACAGTCCTATCTGATGTTCAAAAACTATTCGATCCTCTAGGATGGATTGCTCCCAGTTTAATAATGGCAAAAATGCTGATCCAAAAGCTGTGGCTAGAAAAGGTCAGCTGGGACGACAAGATAAGTGAACAGTTAGAGGAGGAATGGAAAATCGTGCGAGCAGATTTTGAGAATGTGGTAGAAATTCAAATCGATCGATGGCTCGGCACTGTCAGCACTGAAATGAGCAAGGTACAAATCCACGGCTTCAGTGATGCCTCCATGCAAGCGTACGCAGCAGTGGTTTATTTAAGAACAGAAACTCAAGACGGCATGATAACATCTAGAATCATAGCCTCAAGAACTAGAGTGGCACCTCTGCGTACCGTGTCTTTACCTCGCCTGGAACTAACTGGAGCATTACTGCTGTCAAAGCTGCTGAAGCAAATAGAACAAGCCATGAGAATACCTACGACACAAATCTATGCGTGGACTGATTCAACGATAGTGATTGCATGGTTGTCTGGTGAGCCACACAGATGGAAACCATTCGTAGCGAACCGGGTCGTAGAAATCATCGAGAACATTCACAACAGTCGCTGGTACCATGTCCCATCAGAAGAAAATCCAGCTGATATAGCGTCTAGGGGAATGCCTCTCTCTGAACTGAAAGACAAGACGTTATGGTGGGAAGGCCCAGCGTGGCTATCTGAAAAAGAAATAACATTAAAACATAAAGAAGTAATATCTACAGACCTAGAAATGAAGAAGAATAAAATACAAGCTAATCTAAAAATTCAAAATGAAGAAGCAATAGAGAGCAGTATAACGTCACAATTTGATAATTTTGAAAACCTAAAAGAACTAAAAAAGGTCATAGCCTACTGCAAACGGTTTTTGAATTTTAAAAGACAATCAGAAGACAAAGATGGAAGTTTAACTACTGAAGAATTAGAAAAAGCACTGTTGTCAATCATTAAAATAGTACAAAGTGAAGATCATGGCGATGAGATAGATAGAATAAAGAGAAACAAAGCGATGAAAGGGGATAGTAATATAAAAACCCTCAACCCTTACCTTGACGAGAATGATATCCTCAGGGTGGGCGGTCGTCTACAGAACGCAAATCTCGATGAATACTCCAAACACCCAATAATTCTAGGAAACAAGAACAAATTAGTTCCAATGATTGTCGCAGATGCTCATGCTCAAACACTACACGGAGGCGTACAGCTGATGCTAAGTTACTTACGTACCAAATACTGGATCATAAGGGCAAAGTCTTTGGTCAAATCGTGCATACACAAGTGTTTAGTGTGTGCAAGGCAGAAAGCCATTACCAGAACACAAATAATGGGAAACCTGCCCAAAGAAAGAGTAACTCCAACCCGAGCTTTTCTGCATAGTGGAGTAGATTTCGCAGGTCCTTTTCAAATCGTCATGTCCAGAGGAAGAGGAGTTAAGACACAGAAGGCATACATTTCTGTATTTGTATGCATGTCTACAAAGGCCTTGCATCTGGAACTTGTTGGAGATCTAACTTCAGAGGCTTTTATTGCTGCATTCAAGCGTTTCGTTTCAAGAAGAGGAAAATGTAGCAATTTATGGAGCGATCAAGGAAGGAACTTTGTTGGTGCAGATAAAGAACTAAGAGCAGCATGGCACGATGCAAACTTAGTTTTCGATTGTGAGATTTCAAAAGCATTGGCATTGGACGGGACTCAATGGCACTTTATTCCGGCCTACTCACCAAATTTCGGAGGCCTATGGGAGGCTGGTGTAAAGTCAGTCAAGCACCACCTGAAACGCATCCTAACTACAAATCTCACTTTTGAAGAAATGTCAACTGTACTGTGCCAAATCGAAGCATGTCTTAACTCCAGGCCTTTGTGTCCCATCGATGACTCAGATCCAGATTCAATAGAACCACTGACACCTGGTCACTTTTTAATAGGAGAAGCTCCAATAGTGGTACCCTCGCCAAACTTCAAAGACGTCAAGATAAACACCTTATCTCGATGGCAATATACGCAGAAACTACTAGGTGATTTCTGGCGTCGTTGGCAACAAGAATATTTGTCAAGACTACAACAACGTCCAATTTGGCTGAAAAGGATTAAAGAATTTAAAATCGGTGACATAGTCTTGATCAAGACAGACGGCTTGCCTCCAGGGAAATGGTCCCTAGGCCGCATTGTGGCGAAACATCCCGGATCAGATGATCATACCAGAGTTTATAGCGTAAAAAGTGGAAGTCAAGTAGTAAAAAGATCAATTTCAAGACTATGTCCCCTCCCTATAGATACTGATTGAAAGATAAAAACTAATTACGTATTCATATTTTTTCTATTGTATTGTGTCAAGTTTAGATAAGAATTCCTGCAACTTTCCATTTAAATTATTGTGTAAATTAAATTTATAAAGATAAGAGTCGTAAAATATTTTGCAATGTAAGCTCATTAGTTTGTTGTTTTGTTCGAACTTCGAACGCATAATTATGTAGGTACGTAAATAAGCAGGTGTTAAAAATCCTTAGTAGTAGCGTAGTAGGTATCTATTTTGTTTGTTATCGTTGTCAACGTGCATTCATTCAAATTGTTTGTTCACTATCCATAGTCTATTCAGTTTAAAGTTTGTTAAAAGGACCTGTTTGTCCTTTTGGTGGGCGGAATGTTAGGTCATATTTCAATAATTTCGTTTTTAATAGATTCTAGTAAAGTACCTACCTACCTATCTAGTTATAAGCCTACGCACGGAAGCGAATTATTTTAGTTGCAATTAAACACAGCCGAGAGCACACCTATACAGTGGTTTTCTTATCATAATTACCTCAAGCTAAACTGAACCTTAGGCACCCCAACACTTGCAATCTACGTAAAACAACGCGACTAGTACGAGCGCGCGAGCAGCTGAGCGAGGTCAGCGCACGCGCGCGCGGCCGACGACCACCGCGGCCGGCCGGGCATCGCACCCGCCCCGCTCTCGCGTCGCGTGTCTACTGCACCTATGCAGTTCCACCAGTGCTATAAACAAAATCTTAGTTACGTAAACTAGAAAAATTAAACATAAGTACCTAACTTGGCATTATTTCAGCTATTATTAGTCACATAAATAAAATGTTTCACTATTGAGTTCATAAAATCGTAAGTAAGGAAAACTTGAACGAAGTTTCAGTAACGGTTATAAACAAAAAATAATAGTACAAAAAAAATTGAAATTTAAAAAAGTTATTCTCCGACTCTAGGGACTCGGGTTTGAACACTGGGCTCATGCACTCAAATCCTAGACTGTTCTAGCTCGGCTATCATGAGTTTACTGTGTGTAGCGAAATTAAGCTTCATTTCAAAAAAAAATTACTGAAATTCAAAACTCAACCGTATTTCAATGGGATTAGAAAACTATTAAGATTGAACGCTGCACGTGTCGGCGGCAGAGTCAAAGGGTTCTATCAAAATCTTCTAACATGATTGAAATAAGGTTCAGATTTCTATTTCGCTAAGACTAAGACTGAATCCTTTGTAAAAGCCGGTCGGTATAAAGCTGCGTCTACAGTGTTTGCGAATTTTATGCTTGACGAAGAATTCGTCTAAGACCGAGTTCTCGAAGTGTTTGACTAGTTATCGCTGGTGTTCTTAGTTAGCCCCTCGGGCCTAACTAAGAACACCAGCACTCGATCTTTAACCTCGATTGGGATACACATTCATTATGTCAAAGTTTATACTAACAGCAGCACTAGATCAACTGTTCACTACATAAACAAATACCTGCCTAAGTAAACAAATAATAAGATTAATGGTTGATAAGATTATCAGTTTATTCTATCAAATATCACTAGGTACAACAATGTAGTGAATGATCAGTTAATAAATCATCAGTTTTCAACTCTTGAGTAGTGTGAAACATGCCTTGCTAGGCATTTTTCAGTTGACTCGTTGGCGGCTTTTGTCAAAGATATTAAGAAATTGTCTTCTAATACTATTGAAATAAGGTTCAAATTTCTATTTCGCTACATTTTCTTTCTAATTTCTCGACTCGTTTTGTTTGATTTTATTATTTACTAGCTGTCCGCCCCGGCTTCGCACGGGTTTATTATAGGTATTTAACAAACATTTAATAACAACATGGCGGTCCCATATGATATTGATTTATGATGATATGATGATATTATATGATGATATGATCCTTTAAAGTTTAGAGGTTAATATGTAGGCAAGGTCTAAGGTAGGTAGGGGAGTATTGGGCAGTAAGGCAGGTTTGGACACCACCGGCAAATCCCCGTGTTATGCCAGCCATACACCATCATGCCAATCCACCCCCATACATGGTCAATTCTAACTGATCAAATTCCGATTTGACGATAGGCATGATGGTTTATGGCCGACATGACACGGGGGTGTCCAAACCTCTCTACTGCCCAATGCTCCCCTACCCATATATATTTCATTGATATATTACCACTCTCTTCCATTCATTCCATAGTTCCCAGACACTTCTTAAACTATCATGGTTTTCAACATTTTTAACACAGTTAACGGGATATTTACCATGATTTAATGTTTTTTGAGTTTCCCGATATTTCGGCGCAGTTGCATACGCCATGATCAATAGTATCTATGGTATTAATCATGGTTAATATCCCGTTACCTGTGTTAAAAATCCCAGACACTTGTCCTACCGTACTAACTGATATTTATTCTGTGGTCGCGATGTATCTTACATTTTTAAACTCATGATAACTTTTGAATAAAATGTCCAATTTCAATCATTCAAAAAGTAATCGACGGGTACTGAAACAGCCTTTACTACGAAGGAATTTATTTGGATAAGAATAAATACCAAAATAAGAATAACGTGGTCTGATTTTGGTCGTCATTTTTATTCACTTTTTTAATTATAAAAGTTGTTATTCTGACACAATCACAATAGTTGGACATATGCTATTGCTGATTTTTTTGTAGATATTGATACGTTCTTTAATATTGTAGAACATTTTTTTGTTCTATCATCAATAGTTTTCGCAGCGCACGCGATATGAAGAATTTTATGTTAAAAATTTTTACACCTTTGGTTACATTATTGCAATTTTCATAAGGATCTTTAATTTTTTTGAAAATAATTTATAGCCTATGTTCATCACAGATAATGTAGGATTCTAATGGTGAAAGAATTTTTCAAATCGGTCCAGTAGTTTCGGAGCCTATTCAATTCAAACAAACAAACAAACAAACAAATGTTTCCTCTTTATAATATTAGTGTAGAAGTGTAGATGTAGATTAATTAGTTGAAGTTCAATATTCGTACGTATTGGACACTCGCGCAGCGCATACAAATTGCATTACCAGTACTACTGTCGCGAATGAGTTTTATGGTTTTATTAGAGGATAATTTAGTACCTACTTAGGTAGTTAATTATCGTATCTACCTACCTAGTAGGTACCTGCCTACATTTGTTAAGAAGAGAACAGTGAGTGTCTGTTTAGTGCGAGTGTGTTCGGTCAAAAGTGCTTGTTGTGATCGTGTGTGAAAATGCGTTGTGTTATGGGCCTAGCGCGTAATGCGATAGGCCCACAAAATAGGTAGGGTTGATCGATAGTTAAGTTACCCGAACCAACACTGATCTGGAGGCTCTGATCTGCAAGTAGAAGAGCAGGTCTTGATTCTTTTTGGGAGAAACGCTTGGGTACCTACAGCCAGGCAGGCTCAGCTGTGCTTGTTGAGCAGATGCTCAGTTTGAGGTTACAGTGGAATTAGGTAACTCTAAGTACCTACTTACCTCTCAATAATCAAATTTCTACGCTACGCACATAGTAGGTAGGCACTGCCGAAGTTATCGCGTGGGTTTCGGAATGCGAAGCGTACATTGCTGGCTGACGAAATAAATGAAAATCTTCAAACGCTGTTTTCTCGGAAAATTATTATTTTTTCGGAAAATCCTTTTGGATTTGGTTGTGTGTTGGGATGCTGTACCTACCCCTTTCGGCTTCGGTAGACGTCTTTTTACACCCTGTATATAGGATAAAGGTACCATGCTAAATCTATGGTTAATACAGTTAGTTGCCATCATATTTAGATAAGTAAGAAACGGATGAGTTATTGACAGACTTCCACTTTCAAAATTTTCTGTCGATTTTTGCGGGGGACGAGGTAGCACACGAACGCATTTTACACACACGTATGCATTTCGTTTTTCTATCGCTACACGAGCACACTAAATAAAATTGACAACACACACACATTTTTACACACGCTATTGCAAATTTCGTATAAATATAATGTAGCGTCGTAAAAGAGAAAGAAGCACACTACAAGAAAATTAGGGAAGGGAACATTAACAATATTATCGATATCGATTAAGTGGGTGAATGAGTGAATGATGACAAATGATTTCATACATGTCTTAGTTTATAGGAATCTTACTTTTTGTATTGTGAATAAAATTAACTAAACAATGCTTTGTAATGTGGTAGGTAAGTAAATAAAACGTAAAAATCGGTTAGAGCGTAAAATTTTATGATACAGCCAACAAGATATAATATAATATGATATAAGATAATACTAACAAGGTATAATAGTTTTTCTGGAACTTTGTGGTAACACTCGAATACTTAGTTTATTTTTTCGGTTTTGCCTGAAATAATAATTTATAATTACCTAAGTACCTACTTATGTATTATTGTTCTATACAAATATATACGTAGGAAATAATTTAGAACTATAATATTTACATTCATCGTGGATGTTTTATTTAGATGCATTATTTTGGTTTTTTTTATTATAACTCTACTTTTTAATTTAATGTAGTTTGTACATTCTAGGCTCATACAATTACAAGCAAATTCTGTCTGATGACATGTATGGGGCTATAAGGCGGATAATAGATTGAAAGTCGTCTACGTGCACCTATGTAACCTCTTAATTTTTTTATTTAATCAACCATTCAAATTTCTTTATTGCACGGAAAATGGAGTCTTTCTTGATAATAAAAAGATACGGGTAGGTAACTATTAACTGTATATTCTTTCTAGCTTGGTTAAAAAATTTACCGCTCAAAATTATACTTAATTGTTGTCAACTGTTCATCAAACCAGTGACATACCAACAGCAGCGCCACCTATCGGGTCTAATTGTGTTTTCAAACCATCCCAGAACCGCTGAAATATGTAGGAAAATTGCATCCAAATCGGTCTAGCCGTAAGAGGAGTGACAAACGCACGTAGGTACCTAGGTACAGAATAATTTTATAGGTACCAATTATACTTACAGAATCAATTAAATTTAGTGTGGGGATGGCTTGATCAATTAACTTTCTTCTGTTATTGCTTTCTAAAATCATTTCTGTCTTAAAATGTTTTGAGCATATTGTACTAGTCCGAGTAGGCGTCCAGAATGGATGTCTATTGCATGCTTGTTTCCATTTGTTTTTTAAATATTAATCTCTTGGGAACCTAAAATAAACAAGCAAATAAAAGTAGTAGGTACCTACATACAAAACATTTAAAAATGTTTCCGTTCATTCATTTAAACTATCGATATCAATACCACTGCACTAAACTGGTCAAGGTAGGGTTGTCACCAGTTTGAAATAATTATTATTATTTTTTTAAATACATTAAAATATGAATGGTTTGTTTATATTTTTAATTCACAGTAGGTATACTCATAGTTAAATAAATCGGATTGGGGGAGGGGGAAAAAACGTTTGCGCTTTTCGCTTATATTTCGATAACGGTGCGTGCGTCGTATGACTAAAAGCTTTGGGCCTGTTTTGGGTCACACGCTACGCTACGGAAAAAGAAAAGCTACACGCTTCGGAAGAATAAAAGGAAGCTACCTTCCTCAGCTTTCTAACTTCAGAATCAGTCATGTTAAGCTAAAAAGGTATACCAATAGAAAAAAAAAGTTTTTACGGAGCTTGAAAACGGTTGGAAATTCTGAAAAAGGGTATGGAATAAAAGTTGAAGATAATTGTATGATCTTTCATTTGGCATAAGAAGCTTTTGTATTGCAATGCACTGTTTTCAAATATTAGTGAACCCGCTCCCTAACCCACTCCGGCTCACCAGGAGGTTGTTGTCTAGGAAGACAACAGGAATGTTCATTTCGCATTTTGAATAAGTTTCTGAAGGAACCGCGTACTTAGATACCTACTGATCACGCATTCTCCAACTCCTTTATTGATTGGACTGTTTGCAGTTCTACTAAATGTTAAATTATGTAACACATAATTTTTTTAAAAAGAAAGAATGAAAACAATTAAAAACTTAATTATTTCACCTGGAGTTATTATTAGATAATCTGTATGAGTTTTATTATAGTGACAACCCTATCAAGTAGTCTCGTGACATCTCGTGCGAGAACATACAATATACATAGAATACTACATAGTATTGTTTCATTCATTTATTCTTAATTCTTAATTCTTAATTCTTTATTGTACAAATAGACACACACAGGATAATAACATAAAAAAGGACATGTACAAAGGCGAGCTTAACCCTACAAAGAGTTTTCTTCCAGCAAACCTTTGAGGCTAGAGAGATGTGCAAAATAGATAGTGGGTACATGTACAAAGAGAATGAAAGAAACAAATATTATTATTTAAACATACGTAAAAATATAATAAACATACATAGACATAAAAAACATAACATTAAAAAATATATATACATAATATATATACTAACTAAGTTATAGCATGGAATTGAATATAACATACAAAGATACATAAACAACAATAAATATTTAAAGCGATAGAAAGTGCTCCTTCAACTTATTCTTAAAAATAGTGACAGATTTGCTTTCCCGGATGACTTGAGGAATGGAATTCCACAACTTCACCGCATGCACAGTAAAGGAGTCCCCGTAGCGACTGCTTGTAAAAGAAGGAGTTTTAAGCAGAAGAGATTTAGCAGATCTACAAGGGATGTCACGTGGAACAAGATACTCAAAACGTTCACGAAGATAAGGAGGGGAGATAGGACAGAAAAGGATTTTAAAAAGAAATGTTAAGACATGAAGGTCCCTACGACGACGAATAGGGAGCCATTTGAGCTGAGATCTGAACTCTGAGACGTGATCAAACTTGCGCAGACCGTAGATGAAACGAATGCACAAGTTTTGGAGACGTTCTAGCTTCTCCAGTAATTCCTCTGAAGCATCAAGAAAACAAATGTCGGCATAATCAAGCAGAGGCAACATTAGGGACTGAGCAAGAGTAACTTTCGTTCTGAAAGGAAGGAATTTCTGGAGACGCTTTAGGGATTGAAAAGTGTAATGAATCCGTTGACTTATATCAGAAATATGGCTGGCCCAGGATAACCTACAGTCGAATGTCACGCCTAGATTCTTGGCCTTCACAGAATAAGGTATTGTCATACCATCAAAAACTACAGGAGGCATGTTAGAGTCACTGGCGATATTAAGCATGTATGGGCTTCCCAACAATAGAGCTTGTGATTTGGATGGATTCACAAGTAGACCGAACGATTTCGCCCATACACTAATATTAGCCAGATCTTTATTAATTTGGGTGATACCTGTAGCAAGCTCCTCAACTTTAAAACTGTGGTATATCTGTAAGTCATCTGCATACAGATGGCAGCTGGAATCGATGACCTGAGTGATAGAGTTAATAAATATAGAGAAGAGAAGTATTAAGTATTAGTTCTTATGGTGAAAAATTCAAATTAATAGTAGAAATTAATAGATGAGAAAAAAAAGAAATACTCAAAAATGAAAGGAGATGCCGTCTCTTTTGAAATTTGATGTTGCCGACTTGTTTCGACAACAAAAAACAGCACAAATCGGCATTTTATGGCAGCTCTGTTCTCGCTCAGGTTCCGAAGTATTGTGTCAAAATGGCAGCCGAAGTAGTTTTTATAAACGCACATGATTCGGAGTCGTGTACATTTGGCAGAGGGGAAATACAAGGTAAGGCTCATCCCCCTCTTACTTATCTAAGCCATCATGCCATTAATAAAAAGAAGAAGAAGAAACGTTCTTAAAACCATAGAGATAGACCTTAACATAATTTATTTATTTTTATTTAACAATAAAAAGAAAAGGGCTTTGTCGCTGAGCGACTATACCGCCCAATCAGTAACATCTTAGCTTAGTCTTCTTCTTCTTCTCTCTCACTTCACTTCTTGGTTTCTTCTTCTTCTTTTCACTTTGACTTCACTTCAAATCTAAAACTAGTTGCCATTAATAAAAAGAAGAGAGTTCTTTCGCCATTTTTGAAGGAGCTTGTGGCTCTGGTATTTTATTTACTTTTCTCGTGTTTTACTAGGTTTTATTATGTAATTTCGGTGGCATTTTTACTAATGAAGCCTTGGATTACGTAACAGGAGATTTGGTAAATGGAATGGGGGAGTATTCAAGAAGATTTCTTATTTGACGAAAGATTTCCGTTGGAGTTTTTAAATGACAAGCCGCCATGTTTTTTCAAAATCAAATTGACGTGACTTATTACATATTTGAAAACCAAGAAGTGAAGTGAGAGAGAAGAAGAAGAAGACTGAGCTAAGATGTTACTGATTGGGTGGTATAGTCGCTCAGCGACAAAGCCCTTTTTTTTTATGTAAATAAAAAAAATAAAAAATTGGGTAAAATAGCAACGGCCATCTCATCTCTCACACACACACACACACACTAAAAAAAAATATAGAGCAAGCGAAAAGAAAGAAAGAAGAACGTGAGCTGAGTGAGCTTCCTAATAGTTTGTGAAGAAGAAAGAAATAGCTTCGGGGATTTTATTGACTTTATTGTTCCTTCAAGTAGATTTTTTTTATTTTTCAACTATCAAGTTACCCGCTATACTGAGAAGGTAACAACAGAATCATTACAATAAAGGATGATTCACGCTACACCGTGTCGGGGCCGCGCCGGGCTCCACCCGGGGCATGTCCACCATGCGCCCGGCCGTTCCAGTCATTCATGCTACACCGGGCTTTTTGTGTGTATTCTTGGCACGGCCGCGGCCAGCCGTGTCTGTGACATTGAGCTCTATTCTATTGGTCTGTAATAGGTGTTTTGTGTCAAATACCTAAAGATTTTGATGACGAAGACGTGATGCTAATATGTACCTAAATAACACAATTTAAGAATTAATAGATGACGAGAGCAAGTTTTTTGGTTATTTTCATTGTAAATATGTTATGGGCCGCGCCGTGCCGCGGTCAAGCATGAATCACTCCATACAAAAAGTATACTAGAGATGTTTGAACGTGCCCCGGGTGGAGCCCAGCGCGGCCCCGACACGGTGTAGCGTGAATCATCCTTGACTTACCATTTTATTCCTGAGATGTATGTTAACTTTATTGGTTTTTATGACTCAGTGTCACATTCAGATATGGGAGATAACTCATTATAAGCTTATTACTCCACAGTACACAAATAAATCAGCTGTCATCATGTCTAAGCCTGCCACCAAAAGCGGAAAGGGCAAGACAAATGAGGAAATTTTCGCAAACTTCCAGGAGCTCAGAGCTGAACAGAGATTATTAGCCAACAAATTGTCGGAGTTGGGAATGGATCTAAATGAGCACAAGTAAGTGCAGCCACAGCGTGTGTTCTTCTTCTTCTTTTGTGTGAATGTTTAAACCGTTTTTGACTAGTATGAGGCCAACCCAACGGCTTTCTTCCTAGCGTTGAGCAGGTCCTCTTGGATGCACATTGTAGGGCACAGAGGACATGAGAGCAGGTCTTCCATGCCTAACTGGGAGCTTCACAATCGCACTGGATAAGTGTAGGGTCCCAGAAGCCCCACCTGGCTAGATTTTCTCTGCAGCTTCCGACTTTGGTCCAGAGTCTGTTAAGAGCTTTCCAAGTTGACCACTGCAGTTCACGGCCAGGAGGCAGGTGTTCGGCTGAGGTTATGAAATCTGGGGGCAGATAACCTCCACAGCGGCAGTGGCTGCACTTTATGACGTGGAGGAAGTTCGTCTTAAAAAAACTTTTACAGCGTTTTAAGCGGGCCGAGGGCATCTGATTTATTTTATTTATTTATCAATGATAGATGAGCAGCTGTTGCTGATATTTCTATATCTCAGTGTTGAAATAGTCTGTGAGTCCAGGAGTATACCCTCAGAACGATAAACAAACTGTTGGAATTTGCGTCATATCTTGAAAACTCAGTAGAATTAGTTAATATTGCAAGTATTTATTTATTTATTTATTTATCGATGATAGACGAGCAGCTGTTGCTGATATGTCTATATCTCAGTGTTGAAATAGTCCGATTGTTCATGTTTGGTTAATCTTTTTGATTATATATAGTATACATGTTAAAAGTGATAACCTTGTGATTCGTCATCTAAAGGTGTACAAATAATAAACAAAGTTGTTAGCCATAAAGTGGGTGTCTGCTATCATTCTCCTGTTTAAGTTTCTCAACAGCATTTTTTATCGTAGAACACCCAGACCCCGAGACAGATTCTTGTAGACACACGAACATCTGTCCCGCAGCGTCCAAGCTCACAAGCGAGGGGTCACAACGGAACATGTTTCAGGATAGTGATCGAGACGCTGCGCGGCGTGGAGCCCTCGCGCAAGTGTTTCCGCATGGTCGGCGGCGTGCTGGGCGAGCGCACGGTGGGCGAGGTGCTGCCCGCGCTGCAGGCCACGTGCGACCAGCTGCCGCGGGCCATGCGCGCGCTCGAGGAGCAGCTGGCGCGCAAGGGCCAGGAGATCAACGCCTACATCCAGAGCCACGACATCCGCGTGCAGCGCCTCGACCGGCCGGACGCCGCGCCCGCCGACGGGCCCGGCAAGACCAACGTGCTGGTGGCCTCCGCCTAGCATCGCATGCGAGCATGCTTGCTGATGATATCGTTAACAAAACTATTATTGTTCATTGAAAACGTTTTATATTTTTGATGCCGTTGGGACACGATGTTCTGTCGGTGTCGTCGATCGGTGACCTCATCTGTAGGCTTTCTCAGATAGCATTATGTTTTTGGTACAGAAATGGAATGTGACAATTTTGCCCCATGGTGAGGTGACCGATCTATGACCCTGTACATGATCGATTGTATATAGAACCATCTAAAAATATAACATTTTATTTTATTTCTAATATAAAACATCACCAATACATAAAAAATAACACTTCGTAGTAGACTACCAAATAAATTTTAACCAAGCTTTACAAAACAACCTTTTTACAAACTTCTTTAACAAGATGTACCTATTAATTGATTTGCTCAGTGAGCTACCTAATTTATAATAAACAAAATCGCTTAGGCACAAATTTAATTAGAAAAAAACTTACTTATACCCTGGTCCCTGGTGTATTATTTATAATAATAATATGTTCCCTAAAAATATAATAAGTAATAGACTTGGATCAGCGATTTGATGCAGATCTCTTAATTTCAGCATTGTAAAGCACAAGTGCATAACCTTGTCAATTGATGCCTACATTGATGTTAAATAAAGGAATATCTGAATATCTGAATACATTTTATATTATGTAGGAAGGAATCTGTCTGTACATAAGCATCATTACTAAAGTAATTAGCAGATTTACAGGTGTTTCTTATACCGAGTATTTAGCCTCAGAATTTGGAATGTAGTGAATGTTACCTAGCTAGGTACTCAATTTACAAATTGAGTAGGTAACATTCATTATGTGACTACCAAGTAAGTATTCCTAGATAATGGAATACTTAGTAGGTCATATATAGTACAAGAGAGCAAAATTAGTTTTTGTTATGAGTGCAGAGTTTGAATCCCGAACAAACGAAGGATTCTAAGTTAGAATCCTGAGTGTAGTGAGGGATTCAAAAGCACAAGCAACAAATTATTTCGCTCTCGTGTGAAAGAACTTTTCACCTTACTAGCGAAAAGATACGAGATGTAAGGAATACCAATTCCGGCAATATATTTTTTTTGCCCTGCAAGTGGCAGGCTAAAGTCCAAAAACCACCTTGGCCTACCAATGCTATTCGATTCTCATTGCTTGCAGCATTCTAAATCACTTTTCCACATAGTGGTAGGTATACATAGGTCGCGGGCCGTGTCGCTCCTAGAAGTGCATCAGGTTGGTCGGCGCGAACGTCTCGCCGCCCTCGCTCGCGGGCGCGGGCGGGGCGCGGGGGGCGGGCGGCGGCGGCGAGACAGGCGGCGCGGGGGGCGGGTACGGCCCGCCGCGCCCGCCCTCCTTGGAGACCAGTCGCAGGTCCGTGATGCGCATCTCCTTGTCGACCGCTTTGCACATGTCGTAGAGCGCGAGCGCCGCCACCGCGACGCCCGTCAGCGCCTCCATCTCGGCGCCGGTCCGCGCGGTCACGCGCACCTCGCAGCGCAGCCGCAGCGCGCCCGCCGAGCCGCACGGCAGCCGCACGCGCACCCGCGCCAGCTCCAGCGGCAGCGGGTGGCACAGCGGCAGCAGGTCCGCGGTGCGCTTCGCGGCGAGCGCGCCCGCCACGCGCGCCACCGCCAGCGCGTCCCCCTTCGGCAGGCGCGCGTCGCGCAGCAGCCGCAGCAGGCGCGCGCCCACCTGCAGCCGGCACTCGGCGACCGCGCGCCGCCGCGTCACCGCCTTCTCGCCGACGTCGACCATGCGCGCCGCGCCGCGCGCGTCCAGGTGCGAGAAGGGGCCGGCCGGCCGCTCCCCGTCCGAGTCCGACTCCCAGTCGGAGTCGTCCCCCTCTCGCGAGCCGCGGGCGCGCGTGCTGTAGGCGCGGCGGGCGGGGGCGCGCGGGGGCCCGCCGGCGGGGCGCGGGGGCCCGCCGGCGGGGCGCGGGGGCCCGCCGGCGCCGGCCGCGAGCAGCCGCGTCAGCCGCCGATCAGGATCATCGGCCGGTTCTCCATGCGAGCGAGGTTCTGCATGCCTGCGAACCGCAGACGAGAGAGGAGACTTCGATAGGCTGTTGCGTCTCGTCGAGGAGGGTCTCGGCCCGGTCCACTCACCGGCACTCACCGGCGTGGCTGGGCAGCTTGCGGGCGAGCGCGCGTCGCACGAGCGCGCGCAGCTCGGGCGCGCCGGCGCCGCCGCGTAGCGCGTCCCGCAGCGACACCTCCGCCGCGCCGAACAGACACACCTGCGGACATGTGTGTCAGGGTGGAACGGTGGATACCTAACGTCACGAATAGAAACGAGCGAAAGAACCGGTCGTTCGCGGACGAAGGGTACCTTGAGGTTTCCGTCGGCGGTGAGCCGCAGCCGGTTGCAGGTCGCGCAGAAGTGCTCCGTCATGGAGGAGATGAAGCCCACGCGCCCCGCGTAGCCCGGCACGCGCCACGTCTGCGAGCGAGAGCCGGCGGCGACCGGTTTAGTATCAACAAGTTTATTACTGAAGAAAATATGGACTCGTAGGTAAATTTATGATTTAATTAATTACTTAAAATAAATTAATCAGGGATTTTTTTTTGACCTCCTTTGTCTAAAAATCCCCTGAGCGTCTCATCCGAGCGGAGGCAGGGGATTGTCTTGTCGCAGGGGATCTCTATACCTACCTACCCGGCACCGGTACCTACTGGTGATGATGGTCCCCGCGCGAGGCGTCAGCCTGCATCGCAGGAGATCGAAGTGTACAACATGAGATTACTTTATTTAGACTTGTAAATTATAAAAATTAAAAATGTAAGAGTGGTTTTGTAGTCAGATGTTAGATATCTATATGCAGTCTCACCCGCGGGGTGCCGCGCGGTCACGGCCCGCAGAGCCGCGCGGTACGGCACCAGGCGCGAGTCCTCCCACTTGTTAGATATCTATATGCAGTCTCACCCGCGAGGTGTCGTGCGGGCGCGGGGTGCCGCGCGGTCACGGCCCGCAGAGCCGCGCGGTACGGCACCAGGCGCGAGTCCTCCCACTTGTTAGATATCTATATGCAGTCTCACCCGCGAGGTGTCGTGCGGGCGCGGGGTGCCGCGCGGTCACGGCCCGCAGAGCCGCGCGGTACGGCACCAGGCGCGAGTCCTCCCACTTGTTAGATATCTATATGCAGTCTCACCCGCGAGGTGTCGTGCGGGCGCGGGGTGCCGCGCGGTCACGGCCCGCAGAGCCGCGCGGTACGGCACCAGGCGCGAGTCCTCCCACTTGTTAGATATCTATATGCAGTCTCACCCGCGAGGTGTCGTGCGGGCGCGGGGTGCCGCGCGGTCACGGCCCGCAGAGCCGCGCGGTACGGCACCAGGCGCGAGTCCTCCCACTTGTTAGATATCTATATGCAGTCTCACCCGCGAGGTGTCGTGCGGGCGCGGGGTGCCGCGCGGTCACGGCCCGCAGAGCCGCGCGGTACGGCACCAGGCGCGAGTCCTCCCACTTGTTAGATATCTATATGCAGTCTCACCCGCGAGGTGTCGTGCGGGCGCGGGGTCCGCGGCTGCAGCGCGGGGTGCCGCGCGGTCACGGCCCGCAGAGCCGCGCGGTACGGCACCAGGCGCGAGTCCTCCCACTTGTTAGATATCTATATGCAGTCTCACCCGCGAGGTGTCGTGCGGGCGCGGGGTGCCGCGCGGTCACGGCCCGCAGAGCCGCGCGGTACGGCACCAGGCGCGAGTCCTCCCACTTGTTAGATATCTATATGCAGTCTCACCCGCGAGGTGTCGTGCGGGCGCGGGGTGCCGCGCGGTCACGGCCCGCAGAGCCGCGCGGTACGGCACCAGGCGCGAGTCCTCCCACTTGTTAGATATCTATATGCAGTCTCACCCGCGAGGTGTCGTGCGGGCGCGGGGTGCCGCGCGGTCACGGCCCGCAGAGCCGCGCGGTACGGCACCAGGCGCGAGTCCTCCCACTTGTTAGATATCTATATGCAGTCTCACCCGCGAGGTGTCGTGCGGGCGCGGGGTGCCGCGCGGTCACGGCCCGCAGAGCCGCGCGGTACGGCACCAGGCGCGAGTCCTCCCACTTGTTAGATATCTATATGCAGTCTCACCCGCGAGGTGTCGTGCGGGCGCGGGGTCCGCGGCTGCAGCGCGGGGTGCCGCGCGGTCACGGCCCGCAGAGCCGCGCGGTACGGCACCAGGCGCGAGTCCTCCCACTTGTTAGATATCTATATGCAGTCTCACCCGCGAGGTGTCGTGCGGGCGCGGGGTGCCGCGCGGTCACGGCCCGCAGAGCCGCGCGGTACGGCACCAGGCGCGAGTCCTCCCACTTGTTAGATATCTATATGCAGTCTCACCCGCGAGGTGTCGTGCGGGCGCGGGGTGCCGCGCGGTCACGGCCCGCAGAGCCGCGCGGTACGGCACCAGGCGCGAGTCCTCCCACTTGTTAGATATCTATATGCAGTCTCACCCGCGAGGTGTCGTGCGGGCGCGGGGTGCCGCGCGGTCACGGCCCGCAGAGCCGCGCGGTACGGCACCAGGCGCGAGTCCTCCCACTTGTTAGATATCTATATGCAGTCTCACCCGCGAGGTGTCGTGCGGGCGCGGGGTCCGCGGCTGCAGCGCGGGGTGCCGCGCGGTCACGGCCCGCAGAGCCGCGCGGTACGGCACCAGGCGCGAGTCCTCCCACTTGTTAGATATCTATATGCAGTCTCACCCGCGAGGTGTCGTGCGGGCGCGGGGTGCCGCGCGGTCACGGCCCGCAGAGCCGCGCGGTACGGCACCAGGCGCGAGTCCTCCCACTTGTTAGATATCTATATGCAGTCTCACCCGCGAGGTGTCGTGCGGGCGCGGGGTCCGCGGCTGCAGCGCGGGGTGCCGCGCGGTCACGGCCCGCAGAGCCGCGCGGTACGGCACCAGGCGCGAGTCCTCCCACTTGTTGCCAGAGAACGGCATGAACTCTATGAACCTGTACCATCAAAACATTATTCTACTTCAAATTCTATTCAAATAAAGTGACTCGATATTTTCCATAAAATAAGTAGGTGAAGGTATCGCTGTCTGTCTAATTTAGGTACCTATTGAACGACTGACTATATCTACATTACATATTCCAAGAATCTTATGAAATCACTTAATAGGTACCTAACCTACACTTAATTTAAACAAACAAGAGGACATGCGATAACATTTTGACCTACAAAGGAGTGACGAAAAAAGGTTATGTTTGAAGCGCTTTATCGGAACTGGTTTACCTTGTGAGCAGGCAAACCCGCGGAACCGGTCCCGATGCCTGGAGACAACACTTGCGGGTTGCTACCTACCTGACTTCCACGTCCCGGTCCTTGGTGAACTCCACGAAGTCGCAGATCTCGTCGTCATTGAAACCTAAGCACGAACAGATCGAGAGTTAAGTTCGACATAGTGAAACGCGAGCGGTCGGACATCAGCCGGAGACGCACCCTTCATCAGCACCGTGTTGATCTTGACCGGCACGCCCAGCTGCAGCGCCAGGTCCACCCCGGCCAGCACGCGCGCCAGCCCCTGCAACACGCGTGCGGTCAGCGCCTGGCACGCCCCGCTCCCGTCCCGTGCCGCCCCCGCCCCGCACGTACCGGCCGCCGCGCCATCCTCTCGTAGCGGTCGGCGCGCAGCGAGTCCAGCGACACGTTGAGCGCGGCGAGCCCCGCGCGCACCAGCGCCGGCAGCCGCCGCGTCAGCACCAGCCCGTTGCTCGTCATCGACACGCTGCGGATGCCCTCCACCGCGGACAGCTCCTCTGCGCACACACGAGCCCGGTCAGAGCGGGGCGGGGCGGGGCGGGGAGGGCAGGGGACGGGGACGCGGCGGAATGCTCACGGATGATGTCGGCGAGGTCCGGGCGCAGCGTGGGCTCCCCGCCGGTGAGGCGCAGCTTGTCGACGCCGGCGGCGGCCAGCGCGCGCACGCAGGCCGCCAGCTCGGCGCGCGTCAGCAGCGCGCTGCGCCGCGACAGAGGCACGCCCTCCGCCGGCATGCAGTACTGACCTGCACAGAACGACCCCCGCCTCTATATCTACATCGCTGCATGGAGACCGCCGATCTCTACTTCTCTCTATCCATCCTGAGCGCAACGAGTCCAGATCGAATTACATACATCTTTACAAGTACGGCTGAGATAAATAACGTCTAATACTAACTCGGATATTGTTGTAGTGTGTGGCGACCCTAATGTTATTTTGTGTTGACCGAATGAGGGTAGTTTTCTCATCGGTCGAAGAGGCGAACGGGTACCGGCGGGCAGTCTTCTCGTGAGCACGGTAGCTGTAATGCTATAGAAACGTCGAGATAAATAAATAAGTAATATCTACGCGAGTAAGACCCGTAACTTTTAAATCCATACTAATATTATAAATGTGAAAGTAACTCTGTCTGTCTGTTTATTACGCTTTCACGCCCAAACCGATGAACAGATTAAGCTGAAATTTGGCATAACTATGCCAAATTTTAGGTTGTATTCCAGGGAAGGACATACTTTTTATCCCGAAAAAAATATAAAAATCCCGAGGGACCGCGGGTAACACCGCGGGAGCGCCGCTAGTATTATAAAATAAATCTTACCAAATGAATTATAATGTAGGTACTTAAGTATCAGTTGATAAACCACGAGGAGGTCAACACAATAATTATGATTTCACTTTGTATACATACTTACATATTTCAATATGTAGGTACCTATTAAATGTAGCAATATCCCTAATGGTTGGTTTAGCTTTCTATTTCTTTATCAATTAGGTTTAGGTACCTATAAGTATTGTATTGATGTATTTAAACAGCACAGGTACCTACTACCTAGCCGTAGGCACGCAGAAGCACATACCACACCTACAGTACCTAGTATGTAGTAGGTACTATGAAATATTCAGAAGTGATACAATAGCAATAGTGAATTAAGTAATGCCAAGGCCATTCAAATTTTATACGAAGAATTACTTTTGTCTTGACGTCCAATTGAATCAATATTAACTTATAGTTATACCGCTACATGACAGATGTTTAATCAAGGTTAGATGGCTGCAATGTAAATGTGATGTGAGTGTGAGCTACCGACTCAATGTTCACTTCTCAGGCAAAACTTCAGTCTGACTTACCAACAATACCCTGTAACCACCTGTAAGCAAGTAAACAGCAAATACTAAGAATAAGAATAATTTTATTTCAAAACATATAAGGTACACATTCTTTGCACTATTTTTACAAGTAAGGAAGGACAGTTTCTATGTAATTATAGTTACATATGTGCAAAACCGTACCCTCCGTGCTATAAAAATTCTGTGTTACGGCAGGATACAATTCGGCCTTCCCTATTTATACCTACATATCAGTACATAGGTACCTACCTACATACAGTACATATATAGAAATAAATACTCAGGCTATACTAACTGAACGATAAATGTGTACATAAGTATACCTATTCTATAATTTTTAATATAAAAGCAACAAAATAATAAACAATCTATAGCGCAGAAGCACGCAAAATAAACTAAAATTAGACAAAACTAATTAGCTAATGAAACAGGTACCTATCAACAAAAAATAATAACATAATAGTATAATTACATGAGATGACTTAAACAATTCTCACAACAAAAATAAATTGAATAAATGTATTATCATTTACCTACTAATAAGTAGTAATTTTTCAGTTTCATTGTAATTAAACTGGCGTAGATAAATATCTAGAGATTTGGCACACTGGAATTTTGTTTTACTACTCAATATATTTTTTTATTGTTGCGATTGTAAAGAAGTGGCAAGAAAAGCCTGAAAGCGTTGGGCAAAGTTTGTTTTACATATGGGAACAACGAATGCTTCATGAGCTCTTCTAGCGGCTACATTGTCAGCGCGCCTAGGTAATTTATGTTGTTTAAGAACAATGTTTTTTATAAATAATTGCCCAACTGTTAGGACTTGCGATTCACTATAAAGCCTTGCAGTTGGGTATCTAAATGGTTTATAGTTAAGAACCTTTAAAATTGAACGCTGAGTTCTCTAGTTTTAGCAAACAAGTTTTTCAGGCCCACCCCAGGTTGAAATGAAATGAGTTGAGTTTTTTGTAGATGGGAATAAGTTTTCTTATACGTGATTTAAGGGCTTCTATATGTTTGTTCCAGTTTAGGTTCTTGTCTATTGTTATTCCTAGATATTTTATATCACTACTATACTGACTGCAAGAGAGTAACAATTACAGTTAGCGTTGTCTGTAAGTGGACAGCTATGGGCTTTGATGTTAAAGTTAGTACTTGGTTGACTATTGTTACACTAGAATCAATATTGCCTCTGAATCTAATTAGGATAGTACCTACACATAATATAGAACGAAGAGCCATGTTGACCTAGTGTGTGTTCCTAATTATAATTTTAACCCTTGTTAAATGCATACCAAAGAAAAACAAAAATGGGTACCGAAAGTAGGATGTAGTGTATAGGGTACATATTTAATCGCATCTCTATAGGTATGAGATGCTTCTAAGAAAAAGTCATTCATCAGGTAGGTACTTACTTATGTAATTAAAGTATGTACCTATTAGGTAATTGTTCAATCGATTATTTGATGGCTTCGTAAATGGTGGTGGGGACAAGGCCCAATGTCGACAGAAATATGGGGGAGAGCTTTGCCCAACTGTCAGAAAATTAAGGCTAAAGTTTGTTTTACTTTCTGAGGTTTTACTGAAGGTAAGAGACTGCTGCTGGAAATATTCTACAAGATTTCCACGCATTTCTGAGGCTCTGGGCTTATCGGGGCGGTAAGCCTATATAGATTCGTTTTAGGATATAGAAACCTAGAAGCTAAGTCAAAAAGTAGACCCTAACAGGGAACAAGGAGCTTAATTGGTTAAAGGACGGTATGAGTAGGTACTTCAAACTAGTTGTATTGTAGTAGGATAATTGATTGGAGATGCAGGGACACTCACAGCGTAGGTTGCATCGCTCGGTCAGTGAGATGCGCAAGTAATTGTGCCGTCGGCCCAGCGTGTCCGTCAAGGCTGGAAATTCAGTTTCCGCTAGCGCCGGCGCCGGCGCACCCGCAGCTGGACCCTACAAAAATCGAGAAGTTAGGCATGCATAAAGATAAGGCAAGTTGCATCGTACAAAAGTTACTATAACTCCCTTCTCTACCTCATTAAAGAACCTGCATGCTGGAAGAGAAAGTTTCGCAGTAGATTCACTTTGCCTAAATGACGAATAAACCACGGACGACGTCCAGTTATTTTTTATAAAACGAAATTTCATTGCGAAGTTTGAAAAAATAACTATGAAAAATAAGCACGTACAATGTGTACACTGTGTGACTGACTGACTGACTGATGGATGATTTGTTTGATTTTGATTCTGCTGCAAATTAATTGAAAAGTAACATTAGTGACAATGACAATGACATGAGGTAATCCACAGAAAAGCTAAATAGTGTTGTGTGATCTTTGAGGAATGTGTCATAGAGATATATATTGTGTGCTAGATTTTCTCCACGAGTTCCAGCATATCGACATTTTCAATGACAGTCTATGCTCCATTTATATAACAATTTAAGAGTACCTATAATTATGTAAGTTATGTTCATTTATGATAGTTAAACGCTTTGGATTTTTCTGTAAGCTTTCTATCTATTTTTAATAAATCATTTCATTTCATTTCTAGCTAAAATACAAACTTTACAAAAAAGTAGGGATGCCCGATCTTTTGCATTGAATCGATCTTTTGGATCGTAATGGATCGTAACCCTGTGAATCGATCTACAATCTAGATCGTATGGCTTTCAATCGATCTTTTCGATCTCAGAAGATCGTTTTATAATTTTCTATAAGTTACTATATTCCGCCAGTGGTTTCGTTTGTGCAAAATCCATATCCAATATCCATACTAATATTATAAATATAAAAATAACTCTGTCTGACTGTTTGTTACCTTTTCACGCACAAACCGCCGAACAGATTAAGCTAAAATTTGGCATTATACCCCAGAGATGGACATAGGCTACTTTTTTTTTTTCAAAATGATCATGGAGGGGCGAAAATGAAGGACATTTTTTGTGCTGTTAAAATATGTTTTCCTTGGTTTTGGTTAGAACGCCATCTATTGCATTTTTTAAAGATTCCTAGGTTAGGTTTTTTTTTTTTTTTTTTTTTTTTATTTATTGGCCCACTAAACTGGACGTTACACATAACAAAGATTAAAAACAGTAGTACAATAAAAATAGCGCGGTGTACGCCCTTCTAGAAGCAGGCACAACATGCGTAAAAAATAAAGTAGAAAAGTACATTCAAGAGATACATGAATTACATAGCTAAAGAAGGAATTTAATTTAATTTAAACATTGGGGGCTTGCAAACCTAAATCAGGGTTCGCAAGCAGGTTATTTTTAATTGTGTTGACCGATGCACCGAAAATGTCAATAAGATAGGTAAGATAGGTTTCTTCTATGGCCGAGCGCGGAGGGAGCTCGAGATTTGAGATGCGATCATTTTGATTTTTGAAAGGTACTATGGAGATTCTTGCTCTAAGCAAGTAATCTCTAAGCAATAGTACCTTTCAAGGATTCTTTTCACAGGTTTTAAAGTACATACCTACCTATTTTATTTTGCTGATGAAGTCGCGGGTGCTAGCTAGTATTTTTAAAAAATGCATGTAAAATTATGAATTTAGTAAATAGGTAACTAAACTCTGTCTATTTAATTAAATTTACATCGTAGCTGATGGTGAGATTGGCTACTTAGGAGACTGTCTAACTTTCCAAAATTAGGTAGTAATTCTGATAAACATTCCAGATTTAGCTTAATACTGTAATCCGTGAACATTTTAAAGAAAAAAAGTTAAGTCCAGCCATAATTTGGTAGTATTTTAATGATACGATTTTTTCATACGATCTTCTGATTAATAATACGATTCGATCATGGTGAATCGCATGGCCGTTGAATCGATTCAAAAAATCTAAAAATCGTATTGCCGTGAATCAAAGGTCGATTCAGATCGGGCATCCCTACAAAAAAGTGTATCAAACAAAACAAATCAACTTTCATTTCATTTCAATCAGTATAAAATAATGTACTCTGTGTGATTTCAATCAATTCAATCATCCTACTAGCTACCTAATCTGTGCCTACTAGTCTGTGATCAGAAATTATTATTGTTCTGTGCTGTGAATTCAATCAAAGAAAGAGACCATTCTATTCTAAGTTTTCGAATTAATTGAGTTTTAAAATTTCAGCAATATTCGTTGAGCTAGTGAATAAAAAAATATTAATTGTGTAGATTATAACTACTTGTTCACATAAGTACCCTTCATTGTTGAAATTGGCTAAGTTTCATCTAAAATACCTATCCAAAGTTTCATACAACTGCACTCATTTACAAAAATAATACCTATTGATTTGTAATCAAGTTTGATATTGAGCATCAGTGATGATGAAGTTTGAAGAAGCAGCTCTTCCCTGGGAAGGAGGCAAGGAATGTAATGATTCTGTGAGTACCTACTATTTCATCTGCTTTATTCACTTAGAAACCTACATATTCAATTACGGCCAGCCCGCCTTCGTGAGATAGATCAACTGTATGTATGATCAAGCTATACACTTTAAAGCATAGTAGGTAACTATGACGTAAACCACTGTGCCTAAAGCGAAAACTCATCAATATGTGTATTCTGCCTGTCCTTACCTATGGTGCCAATCATGGTCCTTAGCCGAGGCGCACAAGTCCAAACTCAAGATCTGCCAAAGAGCTGTGCAACGCAGAGTGCTAGCTGTGAAGAGAACCATCAGAGTCAGAAACTCTATTCGAGCAAAGAGTGGGATTGCAGACGTTACAGAAAAAACTGCAAAATTAAAGTGGGGCACGTGAGTTGTATGGATAGCGATAGGTGTGCAGGGATTGTCATGCCATGGGTGCCTGCAGATGAGCGGCGAAGCCGGGGCAGGCCGAGAAAATGTTGGTGTGACGACCTGGACGCCTTCGAAGTGGACTGGTGGGATGTGGCAGAAGACTGTAACAGATGGAAGCAATTGGGGGAGACCTATGCCCAGCAGTGGGATAGTATAGTAGGTTAATAAAAAAAAAACTATGATGCAACCTGTGCAGAATATGATTTCAATTGTAGGGTGGGATGGAACCATAGACATCGGAATTTTCATCTGTAGCATCGGTAACAGGAACATGAGCTAGTTTTGAGACTAGTCATTTTTATAGAGGTGACCCCAGCGGGGTAACTGAATAGATGCTAACTTAACCGGTCAATGACGGTGGTCGCAGAGCGGCGTTGTGGGCACGCTGGGCGCGTCCCCCGGCGCGCTCGGGGCGCTGCTCGAGGGCGCCGACGACGACCCCGAGCGCCGCGCCGCGCGCCTCGGCGGCCAGCTCGCGCGCCTCGACGCGCTCAACGTCGCCGGCATGCTCGCCGCGGCCACCGAGGGCGGCGGCGCGCGCCTCGCCGCCCGCCTCGACGCCGGCCTCGACCGCGCCGCCGCCCTGCGCGCCCGTCTGCGCCGCGCCGACGAGCTCGCGCGCGGCGCGCCCGACGCGGTGCACGCGCGCTCCGGCGCCGCGCGCGCCGACGCCAGCGCGCGCGCGCTGCTGCGCGAGCTCTCCGAGATCTACGCGTGGCTCGACGCGCCGCCGCTGCGCGACCTCGACGCGCTCGCGGAGCTGCCGCTCGGCACGCCGGAGGGCCGCTCGCGCGCGCTCGCCGCCTGCGACGCGCTGCAGAGCGCGCTGCGAGGCGAAACGGAGCAGCCGGCGGCGCGGCGGCGGCTCGCGGCGGTGCGCGAGCGGCTGCGGCGGCTCGCGCGCGCTCGCGACGCGCTCGCGGCGGCGCTCGCGCGGCACGTGAACAACCTGCTGATCCACCTCGGCAACGAGGCGGGCGCGGCGCCCGCGCCGACCGCCGCGCCGCCGCACCACGCGGAGCTGCTGCCGCTCGCGCCGCTGATGCGCCGGCTGCGCGAGATGGACGCGCGCTCGTTCGAGGCGCTCGCGAAGGGGTACGCGGCGACGTGGGCGCGCGCGTACGAGCGCAGCGTGCGCGGCGCGTGCGAGGCGGCGCGCGGTGCGCTCGCGGCGGCGCCCGCGGGGGACGCGGCGGCCGCGGACCGCGTGCTGGACGGCGTGCTCGCGCTGGTCGAGACGCTCTGCGACGCCGAGCAGGACTTCTGCACGCAGTTCTTCCTGCTGGACGCCGACGTGAAGGTGAGGGCTGAGAGCGCTCGCCGCTCGCGGCCGGCCCCCGCTCGCGCTGACGCTCTCCGTGCGCTCCACAGGGCGACGCGGAGGGCGGCGAGGCGCGCGGCGGGCCCGAGTCGCGCCGGTACATGCAGGCGCTGTTCCCCGCGCTGGAGCCGGCGCTGCTGGCGCTCACGCAGGCCGTCGAGAAGCACGACCCGTAGTGAGTATCGGAGGAAGAGGAGGTTCTGTGCAGGAAGGACTATCTTTCCCCACTTTCAAAGGAAGGGTTATGTTTCTCGCGCGTATCTTGTACGTTTGTATATGTATATGAATGTAATGCGTTAATTTCTTTGTTCTCTCGTCTGGATGGATGGATTTCGATATCTAAGGTATCGTTAGATCCGCCATAATAACGAGAGTATGATAGGATAGGTTTTAGGTATAAAATATACAAAATGGCGGATCTTATGCGCGAAATAGTAACGCGTTCAGAAAAAACAATATATATGATTCGCATCATCTCTGATATACCTAACAAGAAGTGATCTATCATGGACAAGCATGGATCTCGTTCCGTCGATCGGTTCGGTGAGATACCGCTCGCGCATGTGTCGCAGCGGCGCGTTCGTGGTGGTGGCGTGCGTGACGCGGCGCGTGGTGGGCGCGGGCGGCGCGCGGTGGGCGCGCGCGGCGCTGGCGGGCGCGGCGGTGGCCGGCAAGCGCGCCGCCGACCGCTGCGTGGCCGAGCGCGCCGCCGCCGTGCCCGAGGCGGTGCGCGCGGGCTCGCGGCGCGCGCGCGCCGGCGTGCTGCCCGTGGTGCGCGACTTCGAGGCGCTCGCGGAGCGCTGCGAGCGCATCTTCGCGGGCGGGCGGCGCGCCGACCTCGAGCGCTGGTACCTCTCGCTGGCGGAGGCGCTGCTGGCGGGCGTGGCGGCGGCGCCGGCGGGCGGGCGCACGCCGCGCGCGGTGCTGCTGCTGGAGAACTACCACGCGCTGGGCGGCGCGCTGGCGGCGCTGCGCGTGCCCGCGCTGGACGCCGCGCGCCGCGACTGCAAGGCGCGCTACGCGGACGCGCTGCGCGCCTACGTCACGCAGTACTTCGGCCGACCGCTCGAGAAGCTCACGCTCTTCTTCGAGGTGGGTGTGCGACGTGCGGCTCTTCTCCGTCACACATTCACCTGTCGGTTATAAAGCAAGGAATGGAATGCGCAGGGCGTGTCGGAGGCGGTGGCGATGGGCGTGCGCGAGGAGGAGGTGTGCTACCGCGCCGCCTTCAGCAAGCACGAGCTGAAGCGTGTGCTCGCGCTCTACCCCGCGCACGAAGGTACCGCAACACAATACCAACCACGACACAAACACAACACAACACCAACACAACACGCTCGACGCAGGGCTTACATCAACTCTTATCTCCTCCACGGAGATGGCGGCGCTCATATTATGTTCTCTCGCTTGCACTGCCAGGAGATAAGAGTTCATGTTAACCTCCAGTTCTTCTATTTCCAAAGACGGGTTGCTCTGCATTGTGTGTCTTAGACTTGATTCTGTGTGCGTGAGCGATACTGAAAGCGCATTCGTCCATGAAGCGTTCCCGCGACCTTACACACTACATAGAAACAACGTGCATATTATAGGTATTAAAAGTAGAGATAGTGCGTGCTATGTTAATTGAATAGGTACATTATTATCAACGTTATCAATCAATACGTCATTATAAGAACACAACACAAGGGTTATGTCGGTGTTACAGTGCGCAAGTCCCTGCACCGCCTGTACCGCACCGTGGAGAAGCATCTCAGCGAGGACAGCGGCCTGCTGCAGGTAAACCTAACACACACACTAGCTGCTGCAGGTAAACCCAACACACACGCCCCCCACACACGCTAGCTGCTGCAGGTAAACCCAATACACACGCCCCCCACACACGCTAGCTGCTGCAGGTAAACTAACCAACCTAGCCCAGTAACTGAACCATCCTCTAGCACAGAATACAGTGCTTCTAGTCAGGACAGGACGTGTGGAACCGAATCCGATTTCTAGTTCCACACTCGGTAAGTAGGTACTTATTGTTTCTCTTGCCACTCAGTGTTTGTTTATCTATTTGTTATTTTATTGCAAGAGCATACGTGATACTGTCGCTTGTGTGCGCAGGTGGTGTGGCGCGCCATGCAGGAGGAGTTCATCGCGCAGCACCGCGCGCTGCAGGTACCGGCCACCGAACTGTTGTCGAACCTTACGTTTGGATAGCGTCGGTTCGGAATGGACTGCTCACGATCCAGTGCGTGTTACAGGCTCGCATCGCGGCGTGCTACCCGGCGGCCGGGCTGGCGCTGCCGCTCACCACGCAGCACATCCTCGACGCCTTCTCGGACATCGCGCGCGAACACTGACACATGCATCCATCCCCCTCGCTCCTGCACCATCTCTATCGTTCTATCATTCTAGTGTTAGTCTTCAAAATACAGGCATAGGGTGTCTAGAAGTTAGAGGCGGATCCGAGACGGATACATCGATTCCTAAGCTTAGACATTGTCGTTTTGTAACATGTTGAAGAGGTACAATAGTTTAGTTAATGGTTAATCTTATATATAAAAATGAATCGCTTTTTCCCTTGGTCACGGGATCACGCGTGAACGGCTGGACCGATTTCGCAATTTTTTTTTTTGTTGTGTTATTGTCAGGAAAATGTTTTCATGACATAAAAATGGTATAAAGAGCGTTGACGAAACAATGCGCAGACGAAGGCGCGCGGGTCAGCTAGTTTAATATGAAAATCGATGAAAATAAGCATCCACAATTATGGATTTTAACATTGATATAAGAGTGACAAGGAGGAATTCCAGAAAAACATGTTAATCATAATCATTTACCTACAGCTGTAAGTATACAATCTTGTAAAGTATTATTTACCTATTAATTGTCAGCACCTATTTATAAATACTTATATTAATAATGAAATCCCACTAATATAATACAGCTGAAAGTTTATGAGTTTCACTTTTTAAACTCATTGTTGTTTTAACAACGGGACGAGATCGCGTAATGGTTTTAGATAATATTCTAGTATTATATAGAACCTTTACGCGATCTCGTCCCGTTGTTAAAACAACAATGAGTGTATGAGTTTGTTTAGTTTAGATGTTTGTGTTTCAATCACGCCTAAACCAGTGAACCGATTTGGATGAAACTTGGAATAGATGTAGATAGTGAGCTGGAATAGCATAATTATAGGCTATTAAAATGTTGGGTATCACGCGAGCGAAGCCGCGCGCAGAAGAAGGTACCCGCGACTTCGTCAGCAAAATAACATACCTACTTGAAAACAAGTTGCAAGAATCTTCTGAAACTTTTAAAAATGCATCATATAGCGCCATCTCGACCTTAGCCATAGGTTAGCAACGCCATCTCTTTGCCTTTAACTGGAACTTAAACCCCCCCCCCCCTCACACACACACACACACACACCACGCACACATACACACACACACATTCACTTTATACACTTACACTTAGTTTCATACTCTTGAAATTGTTTAAGTTAGATGTAACTTTCCTGTTTAGATTAAGTCTTTGGTTTACTACATTACGCTACGTTGGAACCTCTAATATTCAGTCTTTTGGAGAAGAGCGCTGACTCCGCTACTCAGTTTTTTAACTTTTGCGGCAGTCAACGTTTTCCACTGTATCTTTGCTCATATTGTAATGTTGTTCCAAATAAAGCATTATATTATATAACTTCACTTCAAGTCCCCATACAAAATTTCAACCCTTCCGCCCTCCATGATTATTTTTGAAAAAATAAAGTAGCCTTTGTCCGTCCCTGGGACATAATCTTTATCCTTGTCATATTTGAGTATAATCTGTTCAGTGGTTTAGGCGCGAAAAGGTAACAAACAAACAGATATTTTACTAAATAATAGATGGCTCCACAGAAAAAATTAGATCGCGCTATCGTTGCGTTTTGGGCAACGTAACATATAAACTCGCTAATCTTCTAATTTTCAGCTTTATAATATTAGTATGGATTAAGAAATGATAGGATAATAATGTATTCCAATAAAAAAAATATTTTCATAAATTTTCTTTTATTCCATGACAGGTAACAGATTTTCGAAAAAAAAAAAACCACTATTTAAACTAGTTTAATAATACACCCACCAGCACCACTGGATTTGTGGATTAAGCTATAAAGAGCATTTGGTAAGATGGGTATTGTTGCACAAATTCAGCGGCGCCTTTATCACAGCGATGACATTTAGTCGATGGACTTGGGGGGGTAGTAGTTCAGGTAGACCAGTCCCGAAGTCTTGGCCTGAAATGGAAAAATAACAACATGTCAAAGTTACATAGCGAGGCCTTCGATCTCTGGTATGGCAGGTAGGTACCTAATGTATTGTAATTTGTAATCCAAGAGACTGGCAAGCAACCTGGGTGAGCTTATGTTCATTACTCCTTGTATTCTAATGAAATGAAATGAAATTTATTTGCATGAACACATGTGATACAATAAGATCTTAAAATTATGTATATTTGTCCATTCTGTGTCCTACCAAAATATTAGGCATGCAAATTTTAAATGTCAAGATAAATGATAATAAGTAAAAAATTATAATTGATGTCCCTAACTATTTAAGTATTCATTTACGGAGTAAAAACATTTGTCGATAAGCCATTTTTTTAATTAATTACTGAACAAAATTAAATGGCCATTTAATTCTTTAAGATCAGTAGGTAGCTTGTTATAAACCATAATGCATTACTATGCTACTATCATCAAATTTTAAATGCTAATGGACGGTTTCTCGAACGCAAATAATCTTCAAAATTAACTAATCAGTGTCAAACCGCTTGCAACTCT
The DNA here is from genome assembly GCA_951394285.1 of Epirrhoe tristata. Lineage (NCBI taxonomy): Eukaryota > Metazoa > Arthropoda > Insecta > Lepidoptera > Geometridae > Epirrhoe > Epirrhoe tristata. The sequence goes on along the minus strand of OX596146.1, from coordinate 11,496,023 downwards.
ACTTCATACGATCGGATTTTTGATTAAATATTTATATTTAACATTGTGTTAAGGGATGAACAAATCAATATGTTATTTCAGACTTATCTTGTTTTGTGAAATAAGAGTAGGAAAGGTAAAGGTATATACCACAACAATAGAGCCGATGGTGAAGGCAACGCCGAAGAGAAGCACGGCGTTGTACCGGCGCTGGTCGGCGTCGTACTTGGCCTGCCACGACCCACTCGGCACCGGCAGGTCGTTCATGGTGGGGGGCTTCACATGCTCGCCGCCGTGGTACCGTCGCACTGCAACAACACCTTCTATCATGCTCACGGAAAACTTATTTATAGGATACATAGAAGGGTGAACAGCAGAAGCAAAGAGAAGCTTATATCCAGCAGTGGGAGCAGATGACTTAGGTAGGAGGATGGGCCATTGAGGATTTGGCAAAGAGTACTTCTCTATACAGGGGCCATTGCCTAGAAAGTTAGACCTCAAGTCACTCTCAAAGTCTGCTTGTGACATGGCTGTTAGCCAATAAGTCTGGAGGTTTCATTTACAGTTGCTCTGTATCTGCGGTAACAAACAGGAATTGAGTCATTTAGCTTTTGAGAAGTGCTAAATTATTGGTCTTATCTGTTGTATGAATTATTTAGGTAATTCACATCAGTAAGAAATTAAAAAGAAAAAGAAATCACAACTGCGATCCACACTCCACAGTGCATAGACATTTGTAACATCATTCATAATCTTTAGAAAATCTTGGAGAAGTAAATTTATTTATATACTTCGAACCCATTGGAATCCCAAAATAAAATGACCTAAGGTGCCATTATGAAGAGGTAACTGGAAAATAACAAGATGTTCAGAAATGATCACATTTGACATTGTCTTCAGCATGGCATTCCATCTCTACCAATGTCCCAGGCACTAGTTTCCCATTGTTTTTAGGCAAAGGATACCTCCTGCCTGCCGTGACGCTGTAGGTATAAATCATCTAGGATGTAAAGGGATAGTTTATCAAAAATGATCAGAATAATAATGAATACTAATCATGTCTATCTCACTCGTCATCAATATCAATAGGTATACCTACTTACCTATAAAGTTGATAGATAGGTAAGTTAAAAAGATGGGCACGTAAAAAAACAGACTGTAAACTATTAGGTTATCTTTTACTGATGTTATGTAACTTATTATTTTGCTTATTTTCGTCAAACAAATCGGTTACAGTGAAATGATAGATGGACTAATATGGTAACATATTTATTGAGAGTTAAATTTTAACTAAAACAAAAGAAATTCGCTTGTAAAACCCAGTTAATGTTGTCATGTCAATCGATGATAGAATCTTTTCGTGTGTTAGTGTGAACTGTGCTAAGTATGTGACTCTCACCTTGCGATTGCAAAAGTCTGGAGACAATGGAACGCGAAGCCTGCATCTTCAATAGCAAACTAATAGACGTTAATTTTGCTATAAAATCACAAATTCACTGTGCAAAGCAAAATGCAACTTTTTAGGTACGACCCGACGGGACGGGATCTATGATGAATGGCGGAATGTCTGTAGTGTCAATGTCAAAATTAAACGTCACTTACTCGTATGTCAATTTTAAAGTTACCGCTACAATAATATTAATATATAATTTTACATATTTTTATATTACTTATTTTATTAATATTTAGTTTAATTCCTACCTGTATCCACTACCTCTCCTGACCCCGTCCTAGTCCGCGGTATTTCATAACTTTTGTTTCCTTAATTTTTACAATGAAAAATGGCGCATGCACACTTTTTGCGAAGCAAAAAAAAAAAAAAGTTACCGCTACCGACTATCTGCTTGTCTCTCAAAGTTTATGACACTAGCGTGAAACGGACACTGGCAGAATTGTGACAAACAAGTCGCAGAAGCCAATAATAAGAAGTGAAGTGAAGTGACTATCTGCTTAAAATTTTAGTTCCTCCATCGTTTTACCCATAGATTTAGCATGGTACCTTTGGTTTTTTCAATTTTACATATATATATACTGTACCAAAAAGGTACCATGCTAAATCTATGCAATTTTACCACCATTCGAACGCTGACATTGGCAAAATTGTGACACACATCGTCACAAACGCCAGATTAAAAAGAAGAAGAAGAAGAAGAAGAAAGTTACCGCTTATGCCTAGTTCGGACTAAGCTAGTATTTTAGTCGAGTATCGAGTAATTTTGTAGTAAAAAAGACGTGTGGCACTCGGAGACTGCCGCGGTAAAGCTATTGCTACTGTAGTACTACTGTTGTAAACTAGTTTTATTAAATCTATGTACCTATGTTTTTTCTACGTTTTGGTTCTCTAAAGCTTGAAATATAGCGGAATGCTTTAAACTATCGAAAGCCTTTGCATAATCTACAAAGGCTATGTAAAGGGGTTTGTGAAATTCAGAGACTTTTTCAATAATCTGATTTATGGTATGCAGGTGGTCTGTTGTGGAAAAACAAGATCGAAAGCCCGCCTGTTCAGGGGGTTGGTGTTGATCAAGTCTAGTTTTAATTCTATTTTGGATGGCCTTGATAAATGCTTTGTATAAAGTGACACAAGGCTGATCGGTCTGTAGTTGCCTATGGAGGATTTGTTCCCCTTCTTATGAAGGAGGATTATGTTTGCATGGCACATGTGGGTTGGAATTTTTCCTGTCTCCAAAATCGAATTAAATAGATAGGTGATGTGGGGTAGTAAGGTAGATTTTCCTATTTTAAGTGCCTCCGTTGTAATCCCGTCTTCTCCCGGACTCCTATCATATTTTATCATCTATTTATTTTATTTATGCAGTATTTTTTTTCCTTTGTTATTTTCTTTGATATAGCCAATGCCACCTAGAGGCGAGTTGCTGAACTAAAGAGACAAGCGTGATATTTCAAAAAGTCATTAAAAGTTCTGCTATTCATCGATAGATGGCAAAACTAAAAAGTATCACCGCTGTGCCGGTCGGAGTGGGGGGGTGTTAGGTTTTATTTTCGTTACGGAATTTCTGGATTCGGTCTCCACGCTCAAGGCCCGCGATAGAAGCTATGCAATAGCTTAAAAATACATTACTACTCCTACTCGACTAAATTAGTTGGGTGTTCAGAAACGTTTTGTTACTCGCTACTCGACTAAAATACTAGTCTAGTCCGAACTTGGCATTAGGGCTACCATGGGGCATACAGTAATAAAAAAAGCCATAGGGTTACCGTTGTACCTCACGCTATAGGTACTTGTCTTAATTTGTGATGTAACGAAGTTACCTAGCGTATCGGTATACCCGGTATACCAGCCAGTACCCGTACTGCTAGGAGTAATATGTGACCCAGCTGTGGCTACGTGTACTACGAGAAGTACCGGTTAACTAAGCCCTTTTCACATAGGTTCCTTGATGAGACGATGTCTTATCGTCTCTCTTATGTTAATTTCTGACATTATTAAAAAGGAAAAAGACAAAACTCTTTTTTTTTAGTTGTATCTTTTAGTATTATCACTAGATTTAAATTATTTCAAAATTTTCATTGTTGTATACAGCGTGAATCGTAAAAGTTCTTTGTGTCAGGGATACGCTCCTACTTGAAAAATACTATATTATGGTTCCGTCCGACATTTTAACGTGTCCTCCGAAGCACAGAAGACTCTTCCGTGCTTCGGAGGGCATGTTATAATGTCGGACGGAACGAAGAGCTTAGTTGACTTTCAGTCATCCAATATTATTATTATTATACTTATTAGTCTAATGCTCTCTAATGTAATCTATCTCTATGCAAAGGCAAATCAGCGAAAACCTCCCTATCTACTTTTGTCTTTTACGAGTCCTATCGATATCGTTGTGGTCCGTGGTTTGTCTACATCTAGGTATATTCTATCCCTATCTGTGTAGAGAGAGAGGGAATTATGAAAACATTGCCAACGAACGGACCAACACGCACTTAAGACGAAGATCTACCTAACTCCTAACAAACAATAATGTAAGTATGTTAGTACCTAATGTACCTTACCTACCTACACGTTAACATATACAGCACGCACAGCTGTACAGACAGTACAGACACAGTCTACAGTACACTATCGACCGCAGTGCGAGAGGCCGCGACCGGTGCGCTGCGCGTGCGCACGATAGTCACGATCCTTTGTTTACATCGACGAAACGCTGCGACGTATTATTGAGACCTTATACGTGACACAAATAACGTGAAACCGGTTGGATTATGGAGTGGGTAAAGAGAGTTATGGGCCGGGAGGGTTCGGGGTGGGACGGGGAGGAGGCGGAGAGTGCGCGGAGCGCGGGGGGCGAGGCGCAGCTGGAGACGGAGCAGGAGCGCCGCGAGCGCTGGCGCAGCATCTACGTTATCTACTTCACCATGTTCCAGATGTCGCTGGGGTTCAGCATCGTGCTCACCGGCGTGTGGCCCTATCTCGACAAGGTAAACCGTGCACATCGACGGATCTCTATTAGAAACTCGATTTTTAGGCCGATGGGAGCTTCGATCCACTATGATCGAAGAATGGGAGTCTAAAACTAATACAGGATTAACACCTAATCCCCTAGCTCATAGTTAGCTAGGTAACTAGGGCCCATATCAATTTGACCGTGAACTGCGCGCTGCTGGTCGCGGCCACGAGTCACGACCGCCGACCGCCCGCGCCGAGCACGCTCACTATCACTCTCCAAGGTCGGTCCCTTAGCTCTCGGGATCATTTTGGTATCTCAACGACTGTTACAGTTTACAAGAATTAGGAGGAGTAGGTAGAGCAAATTCTAAATTATGTATCTATTTAGCTCATTGTAAATGTAGCTTTATCTTGTCACTTGTCAAGCCTCGGTTGAGCGATTTCGTTAGACAGATTGTAGTTATGTAGGTATAGGTAGGTAGGTCTAGGTACATAGGGGGTTATCAATGTAGGTAGGTAGGCTAATGTTTCCGCGCTCTGTCTTTCTTTCTGTAGGTATTCTGTAGCTGTGTGTTACTCGGTGGACAACCAAATACATAATAAGTAGGTAGTTATTTATACTCAAGTAAGTAGGTAGGTACTTACATACCTAGTTTACATAAGGTTACGACGTTATTAAATTCTGTTAGGTACCTACCTACCTGTGGCCTGTCCTACTACAGAACCAGGGATGTTACGGATGTGTAATTTCGGATATGGATATGGATACGGATATTTACAAATTATTATACCGGATTCGGATACGGATACGGATATTAAATTATTTCGGATTATCCGGATAGTTTCGGATAATTTCGGTTTCGGATATTAAGCGGGCCAAAACGCAACGATACTGTCCCGTCGACAGTCGATACGCTATGGTGCGAAATTAAATATATATTTTTTGGAAAATGTTTTTCAATATGTACATAAGCTGTTATTAGGTGACCGTGAACTGATTTATTTATTATGAGCCCAACCACGGATATTATACTATTATTCAGGAGGAGTTCCATTGAACGGCCCCTAGTTCTAGTACCTACTGTCATCATATTTTAAAATTTTAGATGATACTTGATCCACAGAGTTTCAACTCAATAACCCTATTATACACATTGTGGCACTGACATTGTGATCATCAAGTTTGGAGACTGCCTGTATCCGAAATTATTGGAAACATTTATATCGGATTCGGATACGGATACGGATATTTTTTTATTTCAGATATCCGGTAGTTTCGGATACGGATATGGATATTCCTAACATCTCTGTACAGAACTATATTATCTAGATATAGTTCTGTGGTAGGTAGGTAGGTACCTACCTACTATGTGAAGTGAAACTACTTAACTAACTCTGTCTGTCTATCTGTCTGTTTGTTACGCTGAACAGACTAGGCTGAAAACTGGCATGGATATCTAAAGGTTATCCCAGGGACGGACATAAAGCTACTTTTTATCCCGAAAAGGCGGCAAAATAAAAAAATCCCTAGGGACCGCGGCGGGTCACACCTCACACCCTTAGACACACCGCGTCCGCGGGAGCGCAGCATGCTTTTTAACCGACTTCAAAAAAAGAAGGAGGTTCTATGTTCGGCTGTATGTATGTTTTTTTTTTTTTTTTTTTTTTTAATGTATGTACAGTGATATTTCCGTCAATTGTGGACCGATTTCCAAAATTTTTTTTTTGTTTGAAAGGGTATACTCTCGAGGTGGTCCCATATAAATTTTATTCCTGAGGGATTGATAGTTTTCCCGTAAAACTAAAAAAATCACTGATCTTTAAGAAAATTGTGGACCGATTTCCAAAATTTTTTTTTTGTTAGAAAGAGGTATACTCTCGAGGTGGCGCCATATATTTTTTTTTCCTGAGGGTTTGATAGTTTTCCCGTAACATTAAAAAAAAACCTCATTCTCACTACACAACACACCCTGACTCACAATCTGAGTCAAACATTAAATAGTTTGAAAGGGTATATTACACCTGAGGTGGTCCAAAATATTTTTTTTCCTTCGGGATTGATAGTTTTCCCCCTTGCTGAACTCCGGTGTGTCCTTTAGTTGGCCTGCCCATGACTTCTCTTATCCTTTCCTTCTTAAGCTACGATAAGCAGGGTCTTAATGTAGCTTACTATATTATTTACACTTACACTTTTATTTACACAGTATTTATTTACTTAGGTACACTAAAAAGTGAAAAATAAAAATTTTTGAAAAAAAAAATTGAACCGACTTCACAGAACACAAACAGACGAACCTTCTACACACTAAAAAGAGAAAAATAAGAATATAATTTGAAGTCGGTGCCAAGTGAATACGATTAGGTACCTATAAGAAATGGAGCGATAGCGTACCAGGATACAATTTTGCACCCAAGTTCTTTTGAATTTCTTAGATGTAAATGAATAGTTGGCACCGACTTCAAATTATATTCTTATTTTTCTCTTTTTAGTGTGTAGAAGGTTCGTCTGTTTGTGTTCTGTGAAGTCGGTTCAATTTTTTTTTTCAAAAATTTTTATTAAATAAGTACTTAAGTACTTAGATAGTTTTGCATTTGGACTGAATGAAGTGATTAATTAAATCAAGGACAAATTCAAATTCAAATTCAAAACGTTTATTGCTTAAATTAACCTACCTACCTATTAAATTGACCTAACTAACAAAAAATCTTATGTTCCTTCTTAAAACTTTATGTAAGTACCTAGGTACCTACTTACTTTAATAGTGCAGCCTGCAAAGTGCACACTGCACAGCGTGATGAGATACTTAGATGTCCGGAAGTTAGGGTCCTTGAACTGGTTCTTCTAGGCGTAGTCTAAATTGTGTGTTAATAGTTAAAACAATAACTTAACCATATTAGAGAACTATGTAGGTACAGGTACCTACTACCTACCTAGCCGTTTTTATAAACTATTAAACATCGATTAACGCATACATTGCGAATAGCAGACGTACGTAGTAGATAATTATCCTAAGCACGTTTTGGTACTAAGTCAGAAAACAAGGTCTGCGATAGCGATATGTTATCGCTCGGTGCTCGGTGCTCGGTCACAGGGTTGACTTGACTGTCGCAAATCATTACCTACATTGGAATTTTACACAAATATTTCATAGAACAAAGCTGCGCGTATTCTGCAGGAAACAATAATGCATGATTCATCGTCCAACATCCACTTATTGATAAAACGTTTGTAGGTAGGTAATTGTCTCATTTGTTATGAATTTTACCTCCTAAAGATGCAACCAACTTCTCATCATTGTCTTCCTGCCCTTTTCCCACTTTATGTGGAGTCCCACATTTTGGGTCGCATCGCATCGTCACACTAATGATCTCTCCTTTCTTCCGTTTCCTTTATAGGCAGGTAGTACCTACCTACTGAATGTCATCTTTCGCAAAACAACAACAACAATCAAATCTGACTGGGTTGGTCGCTAGATACAAATTCATTTAATTTTTTCAGGCTTCCAACGATTATGGAAGGAAGAAATATAATTGTTCAGCTGCCGGCCGGTTCTAATAACATAATTAAATCGATGTTACATTGTTTGTAGTAAAGTGAGCATTTTCATGAATGGCATCTGAAGCTGGGGCGCGGGCGGCTCCACATGGTGCCGGTGGCTATAAATACGCGGCTGCTGAAGGGCGGCCCGAGGACGTCACCCGCAGGAATTCCGACAATCCGCTACTGAAAGCCAACAAGGAAAACTACACTAATAAACATTTTCTGCTTAGGTACCTACCTACACCTACATCGATCGTGCGAAAACAAGAATCCACCTAATAGGGTTTGTGTCAGAGTCGTCAGCAACCCACCAAAAAAACATTTTTCTAAATAACACCCAAGAAAATCAGCAAAATATTAGGTACAATGTCATATTTGAATTGAACGGAATAAGTGAAAACTTCTTTAGGCGCGTTAGCGTTAGCAGTTTTGAGATGAGTAAAAACTTTGATTTCGCGTCGAGAGAGTCACGTGACTGTGACGCTTACAACACCGGCTTACTAAATACATGACTTGCAATAAATTGTCATCCCTTTAGAGCTCAACCAATCTCGCAATACGAAAATGGCTATTGAAGTCTTGTGAATTGAGTACTTAATGGCTATATTGCCATGAACAATATGGAGCCGCGCCTTCTCAAAATTGCACAACACAATTATAGCGCGATCCAGACACCAACCTCTTACTACGAGTACCTATAATACCTACCTTAAATTTCGTGACTGATTACATAGTTTCTTGGGAGGTATCCCCGGGACCCGAGTTCAAATCCCAGTAGTATGGTAACTTTTTGCATTTTAAATATTTTTGTATTATTTTTTAAAGTTTTTACCAAAACCTCGTTCAAGTTTTCACTTCATTATCATTTAATGACTATTTGTGGGGTTGTGATGCCTAAATAAGTTTTTTTTAATAAATAGCGAAACACGTATTTATTATTTTTTCAAAACGACCCAACCCCTTAGATGGGTAGGTATTTATTTATATATATCAAAGACAGCAAATCCAAAAATGAATTCAGTGTTTTCATGGGTTGGATTGGAACAAGGTAGTCCTATCTCTAAAGTTTGCATGACGAAACAATGCGCAGAGGACGTCGCGCCCGGGTCCACTAGTACATAATATATGGGAAAACACAAAGAGCTAGTAGGTAGGTTCCTCTCGTGACAACATGACTGTGTTGTAATGCCTACGGAGTTCTTTAACGAATAACTTAGTGCTGGTGCCGCTCTCTCGGAAGCACGTGCACTGAACCTCTGTCATAGAAATAAAAACACTTTCACTTTCCACACGCAGTGGAGTCGATTCCTATGTATGCCACAGTGAGCTCGATTGGAATCGTATTTCGTAATTAGTAACCACAGACGGTGGTACCTACCTGCCTAGGCCTACATGAAATGATTAGGTAGGTACTTATGTGACCTAATTAATAATTTTATCTCTCCCCTAAATCCGTGTCGGTTGTTTGAAAGCACAGAGGTTGTGTCGTCTGTAAAGAGTGTTGAAAGTTATATACATTATATAAGTAGTACCTACTTACGTACTTAGGTACCTATTATATTAGGTATACATACACCGCTATTTTGTAGGTAGCTAACTACCAGAAAAAAATTAAGGACAGTTGCAGTAGATGCAGAAAATAATAATAGCATGGTCAGATTTTTTTATGTATCACAAAGATATAAAATAAAATAAATAATGCTGGACATTTTCACACAGCATCATCTAGCCCCAAACTAAGCAAAGCTTGTACTATGGGAACCAGATAACTGATATACTACTTATATACTTTTTGTTTGTAAATACATACATATTATACATAGAAACACCCAGACCACAGAGGTCGTCAAAGATCGAGGATTTTCGTCGACCAAATACTAACAGAATTTTATGAACACTGTACAAAAAATTACTACAGACATATGTTCTCGTTTCATCCCGTATGCACTCTCACTCATTCAAACTATGTTCTCGTTTCATCCCGTATGCACTCTCACTCATTCAAACTATGTTCTCGTTTCATCCCGTATGCACTCTCACTCATTCAAACTATGTTCTCGTTTCATCCCGTATGCACTCTCACTCATTCTAACTATGTTCTCGTTTCATCCCGTCAGAAATACCGCAGTAGCTATCTTATAATATCCATGTTTGACCTACCCTTATTCTCTACATAAAACTAGGCTTTGTTTTCTATTAGGGTTCCGTACCCAAAGAGTAAAACGGAACTCTATTACTAAGACTCCGCTCTACGTCCGTCCGTCACCAGGTTGTATCATGAACCGTGATATACAGTTAAAATGTTCACAGATGATGTACCTTCATTTCTGTTGCTATAGCAACAAAAACAAATATTTCAGGCTCCCATACAACAAACGTGTTTATTGCCGATTTTATAGATAACCAGTGGACCCGTGCGCGACTTCGTCTGCGCATTGTTTCGTCATACAAACTTTAGAGATAGAACTACCTTCATAGAGAAACATACTATTAATTGCTAACTACCTTGTTCCAGTCCAACCCATGAAAACACCGTAGATATTCCCGTTGTCCTTTTACATATTTTTTGGTTTTCAGGAACGTTTTTCAGGATAAAAGTAGCCTATATGCTATTCTGGAGTTATACCTTTCACCATACCCATCAAACAACTCACAAACTTTCAGCTCTATTATATGAGTGGGATGTACGGAATCCTTCGTGTGCGAGTCCGACTCGCACTTGGATGGTTTTTTGTATTATCTAAGCCTAGCGTGATTTCTCGCCTGTATCTCCCACGATTGTGTGGAGAACGAACAAACAGATTCAACAACGCTATTGACATATTCACATAATTTACATGACTATATATACAGGGTATTTCATTTTAAACTACACAAACTGACAATTTTTGAGTTCTTAATAGACGTTTGAACGTATCAATTTAATTCCTTAGCCGATTTAAGTTTTCACTTAAAAATTTGTCATTTATTGATTTTTTTGAATGTTGTATAATGATTTTCAAGGAGAACAGCCGTTTCACCAATCGCAGCGCAGCTACATCACGAATGGACTAAGTTATACAAGAAGCAAATAATAATATCAATTGAAAGGATAACCTTTATCGATTTTCTCAGGATTTTCATAACAAAAAAAAAAAAAAATCGTCGAACATAGGTTAGTCAAAGGTCCGCTCTCAACCTCGTTATTAACACATCAACTGAATACTTATGTCTCCTATTTCAGCTGGAGCCGGGGTCTCAGAAGGAGGCGCTGGGGCTGGCGGTGGGCGCCAACCCGCTTGGGCAGCTGCTGTTCTCCCCACTCCTGGGCTACTGGGCCAACCGCGCCGGCACCGCTCGGGCCCCGCTGCTGGCCACGCTCGTGCTGTTCGTGCTGGCCAGCGTGCTCTACTCGCAGCTGCACCTCACGCGCCCGCACGCCAAGTACTGGATGGTATTCGCACGGTTCCTGGTCGGAGTCAGTTCAGGTACTCATCCGAATGGAATCTATCGAATCTTGGAAGGTGTCGGCAGATCTTGCGACTGTTGAGAGCAGAGTGAGCAAACTGTCTTCAGTTCAGTTCAGTTCATTTATTCATAACAATTTTTTTACAAATCGTGTTTGAATTTTGTACATGCAAATCTTATAACTAACATAATCTAAATAATAGTATAGGTAAATATTTAATATTAGTCTCAATAATAAAAAAAATTTATTAAAAATTAATAAAAAAATTAAAAATAAAAATCACACGCTTGCACAGAACTCCTCGACTGAATAAAAACAGCCTTCCAACAAAATCATTTTTAGCTTATTGACAAAGATATTCGGGCTCTCAATACATTTCAGCTCGACCGGTAGAGCATTAAATAGCCTGACCGCTTGATAGCGACAGCAATGCTTAGCAATGTTGAGTGTTGGAGTGTATGGCACTTCGAGATCCTTCCTCCTCGTCAACAGTCTTGTGGTCCTCTGATTTGCGGTTTCGTATTTGTACGGGTGTTTTATTACATCCGTAAGAGTAACAAGAATGTAAAGACATGGTAAGGTGAGAATACTTAATTTAATGAAATGCTCTTTGCATGATTCCCATTGTGGTATGCGAACTAGTGTACGAATTGCTCTTTTTTGAATGATGAAGGCCTTTTTCATGTTGTAGTCATAACTATTTCCCCAAAATTTTACGCTGTACCTTAGTTTTGCCTCAACCAGAGCATAGTAGACCACTTTCAATTGCTTAAGACTCACCTCATCCCTCAGACTTCTTATGGCGTAGCATGCAGAACTGTTGTTATGTGTTTACAGCAAACATAGCGGTGGCGCGGTCGTACCTGTCAGCGGCGACGCTGGTGAGCGAGCGCACGCGCGCCGTGGCGGTGGTGTCGCTGGCGCAGGTGCTGGGCTTCGTGGTGGGGCCGGCGCTGCAGGCGGCCGCGGCGCCGCTGGGCCCGGGCGCGCCCTACCCTCCGCCCGGCGACTGGACTCAGCCGCTGCGCCTCGACATGTACACCGCCGCCGGCTGGATCAATGCCTTCCTCGGCTCCCTCAACCTGCTGCTCTTTCTGCCCTGCTTCTTCAAGGAGCGGAAGATCGCCGCCAGGGAGGCCATGATCGCGCAGGGGAAAGACTCCGGTGCGTAGCTGGATAGAACCGATATCTATCGGCTGCAACATATTTTTGAATGCTCTCGATTGTTGGTAGATTTGTCATGGGGAGGTCTATCGATGGAGTCGATAAGACTGGTCGGACATGACTCCTGAGAAATTAAAAATAAATACTTTGAAGAACAAACCATGATAGTTCACTTCGATTTTCAGAGAAAGAAGCCTTAGAGGCGTGCAAGCCGGATCTGGTGAGCAGCTGGACTCTGATCGCGGCGTTCTTCGTGCTGGTGTTCAACTTCGTGCTGCTGGAGACGCTGGCCACATCGCTGACGATGGACCAGTTCGCGTGGAGCAAGCGGCAGGCGCTCGAGTACATGGGCGCTCTCATGAGCGCCGGCGCGCTCGTCGCCTGCGCCACCTTTGCCATGATCGCACCGCTCACCAAGATCTTCGAAGAACGGTACAGCTCCAACCAGTTTACTCTTTCAGATGAATAGCAAACTTATATATATTTGTCACGTCGATTCAAACTATCGGACAACTAACCTCGCGTAGCACTTATCCCTCTACGATGTAGGGGTACCTACACCACTTTAGTGATAATGGTACCTATAGGCAATTTCTGTAAGCGTTTGGTGTTCGGTTGCAGGGCTCTACTGCTGTGGGGCGGATTCCTGCTGACGGCTCTGGCGTCGGTGTTCTGCATCCCGTGGGGTCCGCACGGCCCGCCGCTGGCGCTCGAGCAGGCGGGCGAGGCGGGCGAGGCAGGCGAGGCGGGCGGCGGATGCCCCGCGGCCGCGCAGCCCTGGTGCCTCACCTCGCGCGCGCTCACTATCCCGCAGTTCCTGGTCGGCTACACGCTCGTCTCCATCGGCTACTCGCTCGGCGTCACGCTCATCCAGACCATCTTCTCCAAGGTGCTGGGACCGCGCCCTCAGGTAAAATTATATTCTGTTCATTAATCATTACGATCGAGAAGATGAAAGGCCTAAAAGGATGTGAGTCAACAGCAAAGGTGAATATGTCTCGATGTCTGATTAGATTTCAGAGAATGATTCATCTAAAGCTCTTGGCACAAAATCAAGTTTGATTCCCTGGTTTTTCACGGTATCAGCCGCGACGGTGTGTAGAGTCACCTTCCTAAATCATGTTATTGAGTTTGTCTGTGCTGTGTGTATCAGGGCGTGTGGATGGGGCTGCTGACGGGCGCGGGGTGCGTGTCGCGCGCGCTGGGCCCCGTGTTCGTGGCGACGGTGTACGCGCGGCGCGGGCCGGACGCCACGTTCGGCGCCACGGCCGGCCTCACCTTCGGCGCGCTGCTGGCGCTGCGCTGCGTGTACTCGCGCCTGCGCCCGCCGCCGCTCGCGCCCCCTTCGCCCCCCGCCGCCTGCCCCGAGCCCCCGCCGCACGAGCTGGTGCCGCTCGCCGGCGCCGACACCTGACGAAGACAAGGAGTATCAGTGTTCGTGCCGCTTGAATGTACAGATGTATTATGTTCAGTTGTATGTGTTCATTACTTGTAGGACACGAGCGAATATTAAGCTATTCGGCAACTATGAGCTGTATACGAATAACACGACTTATTGTATCGGGTGTTGTTTAATATCGCAGTTAAAATAATGATGTTTGTGTTGTATTGTACGCATTCGTATTTCCGGGCTGGTGCGTGACGCAGGCCACTCGCTCGGTTCCCCCGACGTTGACGAACACGAGCGATACAATGATTTTGTAATAAAATTCTCACTTAGACCTACTTATTGCTGCCATAAATCATAATATTATAGTTATCGTGTAGATTGTGAGCGCAAAGATAACGTGAACATCATTGTTTGCGTCGGTTTATAATTTATTAGGTTTATTAGGTTGTTAGGTAAGTATATTAGACAAACTACGTACCTACATGTTGTTACTCGTATATGTATAAAATGTAATGTTTAATAATAATAAAATAGGTAAGTACCTACAATGATGTTAAAATATTATCATTGGGTATTTTTGGTATTTTTGAATTGGGTACCTACCACGAAGAGAAATACGTGAAAACAATTATGGCGATACCTGAATGGACGCGAGTTTAAAAATATCGTTGATCTACATGGATTCCCGTGTATTTGTTAAAGCAAAAGCCTTGCGGTGTGTTACATAAAAAGTTAGAGTAGACATTGTTTTAATTACCTACAGTAAGTAGATAAAAAATCACAAACGACTTATTACTTAATATGAAACACACCGTTGGTATAAAATTACAGCTAGGTGTAGGTAAGTACTTCAAATGATATTGACAAGTCAAGATGAAAGCCACAGAGATAGGCAGTTCTAAGCCCAGCTTATACTTATCTCGGTACCATTGTGATAGAGTGGTGGTGCGCCCGCGCCGGCACCGCGCCGATAAGACTGAGTGTACAAATCATTAGCTAATTCTAATTATATAAACGGTAAGTAAATAATGGCACCTACAGGTATACTTATGTAATTACATATCTAGTTCATAAGGGAAATTAATATTTTTTTAGTTGACTTTTTCGTTATTATGTAACACGCAGCGTCAGATTTTATAATTTTGATGCAATAAATAAATAAATAAATTAGACCAATATCTTATATAATTTTGTTCACTTTCTTATTTGAAACTGAGGATGTGAATAAATAAAATATTTTTTTAACAATGTGTTTACTTTACTTTATAAAATAATCCCAAACATAACAAATAAAAGGCAATTTAGCAAATCAAAAAGAAATAGTGTAACTGGGATGTGATCTAGAAACAGCGACAAGAAGCACTGCCCAGTGTTAGAGGGTACATCTACCTATTTCTAGTAAATGCCAATTACACTGAATAATTTTATATATCTACCAAAGAAACAGAATCAGTCTTGTATCGTGTTCAAGACGCACAGCGAACACGTTTACATTAATACACTGCAGAGCAATGAATTCGGGTCTCTGTGAATCCGGTAAAGAAACCTATAAATCTCGAAAACTAAGAATGCTAGCTAAATTAAGTAAATTGTGTTTAATAGACAATTAAATACCTCTTAATTTGTTATTAAAATAGTATACAATTAAGTACATAATTTAACGTAATGCCTATATCACAGCCTTTTGAGACGTTATAACTTATTTGTTTTGTATCTATAACATCGTCGTATAAAACCGCCACTTCTTATTCTATGTTTTTACAACGTAACAGGTAAAAAGCAACAAAATACTTATATTGGAAGCATCTTACACGTTTCATTTTCACGCATTTACATTTGAACAACATAAAATTAGATTAAGTACGCTACGCCCCCCGCTACGCTGCCGCTACACTGCCGCTACGCTGCCGCTACGCTGCCGCTACGCTGCCGTTATGCTGCTGCTACGCTGCATCTACGCTGCCTCTACGCTGCCTCTACGCTGCTGTTACTCAGTAGCCACTCTGTACACCAATGTTACGTTACCGCTACGCTACCCTGTATTCTGTGCCAAGAAGCTACACCGTAACTATATTTTGTAGAGCAGTAAAAGTAAATAAAAGGATGGATTAATTCACAAGAGTATAAAATCTTATGGATTAGGGTAGATTGTGATCCAAAGTTTTTCTCAGTTGTCACATGTCGGCGGACAGCACACGAGGCGAGGGCGGCGGTGGAGGCGCGGGCGCGGGCGCGGCGCGTGTGTCACGCGTGCGCATGCGCTCCGCGTCGCGCACGTCGGCGGGCAGGCGCGTGCGCCGCGTCTCCGGCACGCTCATCACGCTCAGCGCCGCAGAAACGGAGCACGCGCCGTACAAAAACGCCTGCACTGTGCCGCTCTGTGAACATGTCCAAAAAATCGATCATGTAATTAAGTAGGTGTTAAAATATTCAAGACTAGCTGACCCGCGCGCGACTTCGTCTGCGCATTATTAGAAACAAAGTACCTACAGGAGCTTTGAGTGAATCGAAAAATTATACCTTGATACAATAATAATAAGTAAGTAATGATAACTATTATTAAAACGTCTTAGGTAAAAAAAGTTAATGTCACTGTCTGTCTGTCTCGCCGACAGATCGCATTTCTCAACTAATTTCGTCAAAAATTAGTACCTAAGTTATGTTTAAATCTGCGCGGTGGCAATTTTTTTTGGGGAAATTGACTTGAAACTATGTTTAATGGTTTTAAATTTTGAAATAAAATGATGAACTAATATTGCGTTATATTTAGAATTCCATAAAAGACAGAGGTAGGGAAAATATAACCCAGATCTTGCAATGCTAAGAACAAAACGATAGCGGTTAGTGGTGTAGCATTGGCGAAGCGAGCGGCAATTTTTGTGAAGAAATCTACTCGAAACGTAGGGGTTGATTTTCGAAATGTTATATGCCTATATATGTTATTCCAAAATTTAAACCTACCCCTTATATTCTAAGTTTCATTACAATCGGCTAAGTCGTCACTGAGATACGCGAGGACAAACATTCGCACACACAGACTTTCGCATTTATAATATTAGTAGGATAGGATAGGATAGGATAGGATTAGTAGGATAGGATAGGATAGTAGGATAGGATGCCTTATCAAGCGTTAATCATCATCAATCATCATCAACATGATTGCGGGGTGTTCATGCGTAAATAACGTGTGACTTTTAAAGTTTTGGTCGTATATTTACTTTAAAGTTTTGGTATATTTATTTATTTATTTTATTTTATTTTACATGTTTTGGGAAAACTTACAGCTAGGTATGAACATTTTAGTGTAACTTATAAATAGTATGCAGCAGAAGGCTACATACTATAGGAAGGCCAATTACAAGTTTCCGCGAATAAATATCAACGAACTAGCATGAAACGAACAGTACCAACAGGTGGCGACAAGAACCAATATTAAGTTTAAACAGTACAAAACAAAAATTTCAACCTAAAAATAAATACAAAAAAGCATCTATACGCACTAAGAATATTGCTATTGGGTGCTTAATCTAAACGTCAAAGAAATTGTCGCTAAGCAAGCGTTTCAGCTTACTTGTGCTGGTATTAAATAAATCTACGTCACAGTTTGCCTTAACCAATTCATTGAAAGAGCCAGAAGCCCTATAAACAAATGCATTCTGCCTATAATTTGTCCTAACGACAAACCTTTAACCTTTACTTTCCATTGCTCGTATATTTACTTTAAAGTTTTGGTATATTTACTTTCCATTGCTCGTATATTTACTTTTAAAGTTTTGGTATATTTACTTTCCATTGCTCGTATATTTACTTTCCACTCCCGGGAGTGCCGACAAAAGTGAAAACTGTTGACAGCGTTGTATATCTGACTCGCTCACTCGCGTTATTTTTTTGCATCGTGTTATCTCGCTTACTCTAAGTAGTACACCCAATACTCATTCATACTTGGGACACTATGTCAGACAACCTTCTCGTGCACCCAAAGCTTGTCCCTTACGGATCCGGGAAGGAACCGGGGGAACGGCAGTAGAGAGCCGGTGTGCCCTGTTAAGTCCGACAATAACCGAATAAAAGGCACGGATCCAGCCCTCAAAATGGGTTATGGGCACACCCGCAAATCGGCCAAGTGCGAGTCGGAACATGAGCTCGCTCATGTACTTTATGTACCTATAGTGCATTCCTACAAATGAGACAATTTGACATAGTAGGCGAGAACAGACAGACGGACAAAAGCATTTTTGCCCAAACAAGCAACATCAGCCCCGCACCGCCTGCCCCTCGAGGGGGCGAGTGGTATGCCCAACAGGGGACTTTTCAGGTCTGCGGGCGGTCGGAGTGAAGGCTCTGGCTGCTCATCATGCAGGTCCCGGGAGGGCGGCGACACTGTTAGGCAGGTGTCGTCGTGAGCTCCATGCGCGTGGTTTAATATCCGCGTGTGTGGGTGCCGGGCGTGGCTGTGGGTGCCATTACCGGCATTGTGCACAAGGCAAAATGCGAGAGGGGCAGCGGTGCGTTCCGTAGGAGATCCCGGAGCAGTTCGTTATGCATAGAGGCTGGCCATCGGGTAGTTTTTAGTGGATCGTCGAGTTTTCGACAACCCCACACACCCCAATTACGTTCCCTCGACGTTATTGGGTGTGAGCAGATTTTATATCCGCAATAAAAAAAACAAAAAAATACTTATTCATACTTATGGGCGCCTTGTACTTTTGAATTAAATATAAGAAAGTTTTTGGGCTTGCAACGTTCGCTAGACCAACAATTAGGATGGGTGACCACTGTTTAGGTCAGAAGACGTTAATGTTCAATGTTCCCCCATTCCCCACGATGCAACGACGATTTTGTAAATGTTACTACCAACCAATAAGTATTGACCCCGTGTCAGCCTGGGGCCTTATGGTGTAACTCAACTGGCAATCGACATCGACTTCTTTTTGACATCGATTTCAAGTTATGTAATAAGCCGGTGTAGTAACAGGTAACGTGATTCGCGGCACGAATCCAAAGATTTTTTCCAATCTCAAAAATGCCCAACGCGCCTAAAAAGGTTTTCACTTCAATAACGAGCTAGAAAACACTCGGGTGCGAACAGCACGAGGGAGAAGGCAGCCCATCAGTGAGTTACCATTTGATTGAGCTGCTGATTATTGATAATGATTATAAAAGCGATTAATATCTCATCCATGGATGTGTCATGTTTGGATATTTGTTACTTTTCAGGGTTCCATACCTCAAAAGGAATAAACGGAACCCTTATAGGATTACTTTGTTGTCCGTCTGGCAGTCTGTCTGTCAAGACCCTTTATCTCGGGAACGCGTGGAGGTATCAAGTTGAAATTGAAACCGTATACTCAAGTCTATGGTCCCTTTAAGCTGTGAAAAAAATCAAACTTCTAAGTTAACGCAAAAAAAGATACGGCCGTTTAAGCCGCAAAAAACGTACATTTCGACACTCATGGAAATCATAATTGATAGGGTACTTCCCGTTGACCTAGAACTATTAAATTCTTAGACTACAAGTACAGGGAAAAATCTAAAAACCATGTATTTTAAGTTAAATCACAGAACAAACGGGACCTAATCCAAATAATTGGGGCGAAATTAAAAAAAAACCGGACATGGTTTTTTCACTCTTGAACGCACTTTGAACTCAAAATTAAATCCTGGGAAAGTGAAGTTTTCCCGAAGGACCTTAAAATAAAATAAATAACCATTTATTTCAGGCAACACAGAACAAATTATAGTGATAAAATGCCATTGGCCCATATTTAAAGATACCTTACAGATTAACATACATAAAAATAAAAAAAATAATAATGGAGTCATGGACGCTCCGATAACGCACGCGCGGTAACGCCTTAGGTAACACTAACGGAGCACAGCTAGGCACTGACCAACAGAGGCGTCTGCGGCGCGAGGATGGATCCGATGCGGCCCAGCAGCGAGCAGGCGGCCAGCGCCGAGCTGCGCGCGCGCGTCGGGAACAGCTCCGCCGTCAGCACGTACAGCGAGTTGAACGCGAACGAGATCGCCAGTTTGCCCACGAAGAACAGCGCCAGCGATGTACCAGAGTGCGCTGCAATACACAACATACCATTATTGTAACGTCTCTGCAGTCATGGCACATACTTTGATAAAGCCTGCTCGTTGTTATACTCGTAATTACCAATGATTGCTTAAAACTTTACAAAAGCCACGACGGAGTTCTAATGACGGCCTAAAACTCCGTCACTAGAACAGAGTTGGCTACCAATTACTAATTTGTTTTTTTAAGTCGATTACTATTATATAAAGTTAAAAATAGTGCTGTAATATTACATTACTTCTACGTATAGCAATATCAATTTTCACTTAAAAACAATCTACGAGTACTGAATAAATTACCCAAGGTATAGTTATCAACACATACATATGAAGTAGGGCAGCACGCAGGCGAGGCCGCAGAGCAGAAAGGCCGCGCAGATGCTGCGTCGGCGGCCGCAGCGCTCCAGCGCCATCATAATCAGCAGCGAGGCCACCACCTCCATGGCCATGTTGAGCGCGAAGTTAGCGAACTTGTCCCCGGCCAGCTGTACCACGTTGATGGTAAGCCCGTAGTAGACGAAGGTGACAGCCACCCAGGCCCAACCGCACAGAGCTAGCCGCACCCGCAGCGCCCGTGAGCCCAACACCACGCGCCAGCCTTCCGCCTGCGGCTTGTCCCCCCCACCAGACTGTTCCAGCTTTTTCATCACTTCGTCGTCCAATATCACCTGGGGATTTTGGGAAAATACTATTATTGCTACCTTTGACACCGCTATTAGGGCCGTTGGCAGAACTCATGCAGAAGCGGCAGAAAAAGTTCAAAAGACAGTTAACCAAGTATATGACTGGATAAAAAAATGGAGAATCAACCTCAATGAATCAAAGTCGATCCATATAAACTTCACGAATGAAAAGGAAGAATATGATGATATTCTTCCTACCTTCCTTTATGGGATGGCATATCCCCGTAAGAAAGTAAGTAAGTGCCATTGGACACATTCATAGTTATATTTTTCTTATAAAACTATTTATGTCAGAGATAAATAATTGCTCATTGGTAGTGATGGGCCGAATGTGGTTTTAATCGAATACGAACTTCGGCCGAACATTCGGTGAAAATGAAAAGTTCGGCCGAACTTCGGCCGAAGTTCGGTAGGTACCTAGATTCATTGTATTTTCTCGAAAGAAATACGTCAAATCTTGTTTACGCGATCGTTGAAGTTTTCTAGAGTAGATGGAGTGTGGTGCTTGTACTGCTTTTCGCTGTGTGACAAATATGGATAATTGGGTTGTCGTTACAACTACTTATTTTCAATTCTGTGACTATTCAGAAGGTAGGTGTACGTACCTACGACGCATTTCACTATTTTAATTGGCATAAATCGATAACACACACGGTTAACACTGTAAAACCGTCCGATTTAACGTTTTATAGTGTTAACTGTGTGTGTGGCTTTAGTTGATCGAGTGAGCGAAGCGTCTCATTTTCAAAAAATGCTTTTGTCTGTCATTCAGGTCGCATTTTTCAACCGATTTTGATGTACAGAACGTCAGTCGTCTCCATACAAACTGTGACTGTGGCTCAAAAAATTATCATTTCCAGAACTGATCTACAGCCTGAGTTCTTGCTTACGAAGCCACTACTTACCGTATGCAATTCGTAATTTCTTATTATCAAGCCGAAAAATAATAATAACTATTTATTTACCCCTGAAATGTACTGAACTTGGTATATTTTTTATCTGTGGAAAATTTGAGGTCCGATCTTGTCGTCCTTTTTTAACCGACTTCAAAAAAAGGAGGAGGTTATATGTTCGGCTGTATGTATTTTTTTTTTTTTTTGAACAAAAGTTCCGTAAGTAGTATAGTAAGATTTATATTTACTTTTGTCGATCGTGATGTTTGACTGGGGTGAAATGGAAGGGAAACGGGGGGCTACACCGTCCTTTCCGCTTTAAAGAGGCGAACCAGTGGACACCAGATTCTACCTATTAGGACCAAGGGAACGCGCGTAGTCCATTGTAAAAATAAAACTTTATTCTAATTCTATTCTATTGAGAAAACTAAAACGTACTTAAACGTCAAAAAAGTCTACCTTAACTTATGAAAAATTCAAGCACCTGAAATACAAATTAAATTCGGACTTTCTTTTTGGATGGGAGGTCTTCTGTTCCAACAGGATCACTAGTTTTATAGTGTTCTGTTCTTTTCTCACACTTAGGGATCATTGAGTTGTCACACACAATGAAAAGCTGTTTATATAATGGTTGAAACTTTGTAGGAGTACTTATACTTATTGCACTTAATGTACTCCTACAAAGTTTCAACCATCACGTCGATTACACATTTGCTCAGTTGGTAGAGCGTCACTGGTTTAGTTTTATTTTTAGTCAAGCAGTTGTGTTATTGGAACTAAGTTCCTTTACGGACGGTATCAAAGAAAACAGGCTGGAGCTGGAAGAAAAATTTCGTTCCATTTTACCGTAATGACACGTCACGAAATCGTCACAGTGCGAAGCACGCAGCCGCGAACAGTCCATAGATTGTTACATTGTTAGTACGGAAGTGCGTTTGATTTGAATTTGAAATTTTCAGTATAGAAAAGTACTCTTTGCTTCGTTCCAACCGAGTGTTCCACGACACTCACGTACTTTTGATTACTATATTTTGTAGTACCGAACTTCGGCAGTTTGAACCGAATTTCGGCCGAATGCCGAACTTCGGTTCAAGCTGCCGAAGTTCGGTTTAACCGAATGTGAAACGAACTTCGGCCCATCCCTACCATTGGCCTATAATACTAACTTAAATAAACCGAAACTAATTTAAATAAAAAAAAAACCTGGGAATTTTTGAAACAAAGATAATAGGCATGTTTATTAAAATGACCTTTTTGATCTAATAAAATTATATGAAGAGCTAGATGCTACTTTGCAATTCGCGAAAAATTTGGCCAATAATGATTCTGATCTAGAACTACGCTCTGGATCAGATGATTCTGATCTACAGCGTGGTCTTATAACTTCCTAACAGTTTTGTTAACCACTGTTGTTCCAAGTATGTAGGTAGGGTATGTTGTGTAAAAAACCTTGTTCCACCGCGCCGCTTTCCGGATGACAGCGGCCGCATCCTGCGTGCGAGCGCGCGCGTGCAGCCAGCGCGCGCTCTCGTCCAGCAGCAGCCAGTAGAGCGGCAGCAGCAGCGCGGGCGCATGGATGACGCGCAGCAGATGACGCCAGTAGCGCACTTGCCAGGCCAGCCACGCAAAGAGCGCGCCGCCCGCGCCGTACGCCACGCCCGTCGCGCACGCGAACGCCGCGCGCAGCGACCCGTGAGCCATCTCGATCACTGATACATAACCATAAAACTTATCACTTGTTCACGGTACATTTTGAGGATCTCAAATACCAGAGACAGCAGGGAATTTCTACATGAAACATCAAATTTTTCTTCGATTTTATGGATAGTTAGGAAATAGGACCTCAGAACTCTGGATATTGATGCTTTGCATGTGCCACTGCATAAACGATCTTAATAAGCAAACATTTATTTGGATAAGCTTTTGAAATTAGATGGAAAACTGACTCATGACATAAGCAGCGCTGGCGAAGCCGTAGCCAAAGGCGGCCTCGAGGAACTCGAAGGCGAGATACATCTGGTAGTTGATGGAGAACGACTTGACGATGCCTAGCGCGCCCATACACGCCGAGAACACGCAGAACGCCGTGCGCCGCCCGTGGCTGTAACACCAAACATCACAATCATCATTTTTATTTTTTTTAATGCATCCCAAACATTTTTTGGGACGCATTTCAATAAACTTTAGTGATTCCGTGCGGTTACACTATAAATGTATAATCTAATCATCACTTATCACTTTATAAACACATCCAAAACAGCGTCAAAGTAGTGTCAGTACTTCAGTTTTTTAAGGAAATACAGACAGATTGATGTTGATGCAACAGTTGAGTTGAATATTAGTAGATAGTGATTGAAAATGTGTGTACACTGAAGTCTTTGTTGCGAGACAACGGACTATAGATCCTGTAAACTATTGGGAGCGGCGCCGGCGCCGGGGCGTGGCTCTTCTGTAGACGAATTTGACGATACTACGAGTATACCAAGGTGCTGTAGGTTAGCATCGCACATGCAAATAGTCTATAGGTACTATAGCTATCTTGCTTTATGAGTGAAAACTTACTTATCGGAGACGAAACCGGTGAGCACCAGCGCTAAGGGCAGCGCCGCGTTGCGCACGCTGCCAACCATCGTGCGCAACCACTCGCGGCAGCCCAGGTCGAACTGCAAAACTCATTACATTCATTTAATTGCTGGCATCTTTAATAGGCTCCTAAAGCACTCCCTTTAACTACTTAACCATCAGCGACGGCAGCTGGTTACCTCATCAGGGAAACTAATTGTCCCATTCGTAATGTTAATTATGACCTTGTTTGTGTAATTAGAGACGAGGTCCTCTACTGTCTATTGTTTAGAGTTTTAAATTGTTAAAAAAATAAAGTTCAATGAACTTTAATAGGTATGTACACCTACTAGTGCTGATATCAGACTTGACTGAAAAAGTAGGTATATTCCACATTAATATTGTAGTGTTGAGTTGAACACCTAGAATGTCGTCACGATTGCGCGAAGGTTGTGGGTTCAAAATCTTTAGACTATGACTCCTATCCTATGTCCAATGAGTAGGTACCTACCTCTGCAAACGTAGTGTCATAGTTCTCGTAGACAAAGAGTTCACAGGAGACGGTGGTGTTGAGGTAACTGGCGGGGTGACAGGCGTCGAGCGAGGAGTTGAAGGACGCAGGCGCGAGGCGCGCGCACCGCTCCGGCACCAGCGCCTGCGCGGCCACGCTCGCAAATAGAGGTGTTTCGCCCTCGCATTCCGGCACCACGCAGCTGAAGACAAAGTTTCAATTTCATCAAAGTAAAACTAGCTAACCCGGCAAACGTTGTTTTACCATTTGTACTATTATCCCTATTAAAAAATGAATCTGAATCTGCTGAAATCTTAAAAGCTGAATCTAAAAAAATATATGAATAACAAGTTAAATGAATTCGAATGAATAACAATATTAACGAATATTTTATGGACAAATTTGAAGAATATAACTGTTTATAGGACTTACTAGATATTCAATAATTATTGGACTGTTATTAACTTTTAATTGGCATTGACATTGTATTAATTACTTACTTATTTGAATTGACATGTTACTTAATTTAATAGACATTTTACTGTGTGACATTTTGCATGCTTTAAGCTGATCATGGTGGTTCTTTAAATTTAATTATTTCTGTTTTAGACCTAAGTTTACCCATGTATCGCGAAATGAATAAATGAATATGAATATGAATGAATAATATTGCACGTATGAGTTATGTACCTACCTACAGTCAGCGTTTCCCATTGGTAAGGCGGTATGTATTATTTTATTTATATTTGTTGTATTGCAGGGGAGCTACCGGTTGGTGACATCGACTACCTGTTGTACAAAAGCTTAGGTCCGGGTTTATATTCTATCTACTTTATTTTCCTTATTCACGTTCCTCATTTTCCAACAACATTATTTATAATGCTAACCATATTATACCTACACTGCTAGCCATAACCAGTTCAGTCGTTAGGTTGGAGTCCAGCTGCAATATGTGTCCAAAACATAATAAACATAAGCAAAGATTGTAATAAAAACATTGAGATCATTTTTGATTTGAGTTTTATTTTGGTTGTGGAGTTGGCGGAGCGCGTTTAAGTCTTTTGTTCTCAGCAGAGGTGACCTACGGATTTGGCGCTATTATTGCACTTTTGAGTAGTGGTATTTACTTGCTCTATTTGCCCAAAATTTGTGATTCAATTAAAATGAAACCAGTAAAACCGCTATTCATAGATGTAAATGTTTACCTGCATGGTAGGGATGGTACGAGTAGGTAAGTCGCCAGCTCTTACACTGCGCAACCTCCGCTACCTCCGCTTTGAATCCGCTCGTCAACTGTTTCTTTATTGTACTCGTAGGTAGTCCTAGTCACATCACAGCTATGTCTTTGTGTACGTAAAACGTAAACAGGTTCACGACTGTATCTCTAAGGTGCGGTAGACATTCTCTCAGATCTTTTTATGTTACTTATTCCAGATCCTTTGAAGATGTCTAAGGGAGGTAGTCAGAAGCATATTATGTACAAACACATATTTGATACATGCCCACATCTTGCAGAAGTTAGTATTTACATACGTGACAGGTTGTAAGCCCATCGCCGCCTATAAGAACACTAACTAGTTTCCTCACGATGTTTTCCTTCACCGTTTAGAGCACGTGTTCAACACTGAAGCGCATTTAAATTTTACGAAAACCAAATCCATTTATGCACGGCCGGGATTCAAACCCTTCGGATTAAAAGTCGAGGTATAACCCCATTCGGCCAACACGGCTCTTATATAGGGTCTTTCATTTTAAACTAAATTAAAATTATTTTTTAATTTTAAACTATTTAAAAAAAAAAAAAAAAAAAAACTACACAAACTGATAGGGCCTTATTTTTGGGTTGTAAATAGACGTTAGATCGTATCAATTTAATCACTAAGCCCATTTAAGTTTTCACTTAAAAATTTATCATTTATAGATTTTTTAGAATTGTTGCATAATGATTTTCAAGGAGAACAGACGTTCCACCAATCACAGCGCAGCTACATCACGAATGGGCTAAGTTATACAAGAAGCAACAATCAATTGAAAGGATAGTCTTTATCTATGTTCTCGGGATTTTCATAACAAAACAAAAAAAAAATCATTACATAAATATTTTTTTATTTATTTTTTGAACCCAATTCCTGAATTAAGTTAGTATAAAATGAAAGACTTTATTATAATTATCGTCTTTGTATATGAGTTGCATTTATTTATTTTTTATAAAAATATGGTTTTTAGAATATTTAGAGTAATACGCAAATACAGATATTTCTATTAATAAAATTGATAAAGCAAGAAAAGTTGTAAGGTATGAGAAGATTTTTATAGATAGATACGATAAACATTATTGGTAGGTGTGATTTCGAAGATGCATCGAGCAGTCGTCACTTTTTTATCTGATAAGATAGTTAGTAGTTATAGTGACAGTAAAATATTAGATACTTATATGTATAATTTGTTATTTTTAATTTGTTTTGATTATATCTACTCGTTTATAAACTGGATTCTTACGAGAAAAGTTACACAAGCATACAAAGTGAGCGTCAAATAAGTTTATAGAAAATGTTGAATTTTCATGCGTAATTAGACATAGTTGTGGCTTATCGCGAGATAACAAAGAGCTCGCGCTCGATTTGCCAACTGAAACGTGATCTCGAAGATATTAAAAATCTTGATAAACATTTTGCGATTTCATTAGATAGCAAAACGCTGAATTACTTGTGTATATATCCATGTAAACGTCTCACCGGAAGGGCACTCGATCCGCCACAAACACGTAGTTGAGGGAGTACATGGCGGCCAGGAGGTTCGGGATGCACAGCATCACCAGCATGTAACTCTGGTAGAGGCCGATGGGGCCGAGCTGATCCAGCGCCGCTTCTAGCGCATCCGCAGCTCCGTCGTCGCTGGATCCAGCTTGGCCAGTATGATCAGCATGGTCAGAGTTGCCAGCATCGCCAGCGACCTGACCGTCTTCGGTGCTGCGGGGCACATACCGGCCGTCGGCCCCGTGCGCCGGCGCCGCGGGGTCCCGCTGAGACGATGCGCGTGCGCCCGCCTGCCCAGCCATCTCGCGTCACACTGTATGCCGCACACCTACACTATATCTGATAGCTCTCACGAATTGCCGCATTTTGAGATAAGAAGTTTGGAAAATACGGAAAATACCTTTTGTAATTAGAGAGTATTACGGTTCGCAATCGTTATAATATCGAAAGGTATAATCCTAAAGCGAGAAATTGCCTTCTATGGCTTAAACCAATCAGGCTGCCTCAAAAGTACGGGCTTGAGACAGGCATCCCGCATTAATTCTATCAGCATTGTCACAGGAGGCTGGCAGATCTACCATATCGGGCTTCGACAGCCTCCAAAACTGTAGACTTCTCTGTCAAAGTGTGTTTAATATGCCCATTTTCATGGTGCTCCATACCTTCCAGTTTGGGATGTTACGTGGTATCCTAGGTTCCGTTAAATCACCAACTGAAACTTTAATAAAAAGGCGTTAGCAAAGTACCTACCTGTGACTTATTGTGCTGAGTATGGTTCAGTCATAAATCTTGTCATCATAAGGAACTATTAGGTACCTACAATGCAATTGTTCAGCTACGAGGAAACTAAAAAAAACATTGTTCTGTTTCGCCTTGAGAAAGAGTAGCTTCAAGGCAAGGCAACCTCGACGAGAGAGTAGCCTCAAGGCAAGGCTCGCCTTCAGCACGACATAGCAAACATAAAAAAGGAACTTCTTACTTGGCTTAGTTCGATTGAGGAGCGTGTGCGTGTGCGTGTGCATACTGTGCATTGCCGTAGTTTAAGGTCTTCTCTGTATGTTGACAGCACACAGTGAAGATCACAAGCAAACTGTAGGTACGTTGAACGCTAGAAAAGTTCCCTCATCCAAATGGGACTTTTGCATATCAATAAAGATATTTTTTGTATTTTGATACGCATACAATTCTACTACTTCGTCTTGTCGTGTCACTACCTTTTTGAACCAGTGTGATAAATCTGGTTGATCGCCAAGTTACAAATGGGCGCATCAGCCGGCAGCCAGCCTTCCGGTCAGCCTCCTAAGCTCCAAATATGGAATGTCACCAAGTTTCCGTTTTATCACGTTGGTTTATTATTGCCCGTCGAAACTTATATTACTATTTCGTTTTGTTAAAACCTATCAGTATTCTGCGCTTAAAGCGAGCGTGGTCATATGATAAACAAGGTGTTTTCTAAATTATTGGAAGTTTTCGGATAGAACCGAGTTTTCTTTACCCGTTGAATAATATTGCAGGTTTAATAGCTGCTCGTAAGTACTTATACTGTTGCTAACTTTCTATTGCGTTTGTTATAGGCCACCTGCTCAAGGAGAATGTACAGTCGCCACGTTGAGACGGGAGGAAATGAAGTTATTTATATGCGTGAGAAAAGGACATGCTATTTTTAACCGTGATGCCCGATCAACGGCGTTCACTGAATGGAAAGTAGTTCATCAGTCTAATTTCAGATAATGTAAGAACATAAAGAAATCAAGGTTATCCTATAAAGCTATGGGGGTTTACACCGAGGCCCGCGGGCCGCGGCGTGCGGTGGGTCCGGGACGCACTGTTTATTTCTGTGTTTGTAAATGCTGGCACGTGGCGCTGGAGCAAGTTAAATGGCGCGGGCGCCTCTCCAGCGCAAACTCGCTCCTATCGCCGGCCACTAAAGCCGGATTTGCCTGCGAGCATCGCAACGGTCATGACAGCTGTCGGTCGAGCCGGTCGATTACCCATAATATCCTGCTGAGAAGCATGCTGGTAGTGTCATTGTCGCGCCAACCTCGTGGCGGGATAGACGCGTCTCCCGCTCGAGCTGACAGCATCGTGTATTCGCTTGTTCGCGTCTCAAGTTTTAGCGTAGTCGAGGTGTATCGCAAGGTGCAGCAGTATGCCCGGCGCCGGTGACGATGAAGAGTGGTGTTCGGGCTGGGGCTGGTGGCAGGCGCGGCTGGCACTGCTGCTGGCGCTTCCCGTGCTGCTGACCGGCGCTTACGGGACCAACTACGTGTTCCTCGCAGCACCCGCTCCTTTTAGGTAACACTTTATTGTTAATTATTTTTTATAAAATTGGTCTTCAGTAGCATTACCAATACCAAACCTTGTTTTTTTTATGTATGACAAAGAATTTTATTAATATAGATTACCATAGATGCATGTTTGGTTTCAACTGGTTTTACTTATATATTTTTATGTTTTAAGCATAAACTCAAACTGCATTTTAATTTCATGGTATGTATTCATATTAGTGATATGTAAGTATTGAAGCTAAACACTCAAGCTTCCTAGTTGTAGCTAAGAAGAACGATTACCAAAGCGTTTTGAAATCTTAGAATTTGGATTCTGATTGGAAACGATTTTTAATTCAACGTCAATCTCATTGTTGATGATGAAGATGATGGTTCTTGCTTGCTATGACACGTGTAGGTAAACAAATCTACTATGTTCTTTGTTTACAAAAGGTAGCGTAGGTTTGTTTGCTGAGACAGATTACAATGTCGGTGCCCTGAGCGACATTATGATTCGAGTTGTGCGGAACTGAATGCGGTTTGAGCTGTGTGGTTGTTTATCAATGGATAACACGAGAAACTAGATACCTACCTAAAACCTAAATTATGAAAGAATGTGGTATATATAAAACTAAACACAAACAGGATGCAGGTGTACGTACCTAGTCAGAGAAAAACAACTTCGCAAAACATTTTAGTAGCTGTAGGTATCATCTCCTGAGAACGTAGCTCTTGTATGATTGTTGTGTACTTATCACTAATTAGCATTACCTACGAGCATAGCTGGACAAAAGGCAAAATTATGTGCGCAATAAATATAAAAGAGGAATAAAATTATTCTAACACAGAAACAATGCTTGAATATAAAAGTAAATATACATATTAGACCTTAAGTACTCACACATGTATCAAATATTATTACTGAGCAGATCCAAACCAAATTGGTGTTCAAGAATAAAATACTGCTTGTAGAAGCAAGCATTTTGTATATTAATTCATAGAAAATACTCTAAACAATTGCTATAATGTTTTATTCCACCTACGTTAATTCAATAAGTAGATAAGTATTTGGTAAGTACTTACCTACTTACTACAAGGTTTGCCTCTACCTAACATAAATAAGTTTGAAGAGTACTTACATCGCTTTATCTCTTGCTAAGTTTTGTAGGGCAAAAAATTGATAAGGGTTTATAAACTACTAGGTACATATTTTGAAGGTGTAGATTAGTTGTCGCGAACGAGGTTGACATCACAGAGGTTGGTGCAACTTAGCCCGTCTGTTGGGTTGCGTGCTCCGCACGTGTCGATGTACGGACACGACGGACGTCGATACGTGCTAACGGTTACGTGTCTGCGCATCAAGCCAGTCCTTACTACTTCGCAGAAGGTAATCCTCTAGGAGCCGATATACATTGACGGGATAGCGGGTATCTACAATATAATAGACAGACTTACAGACACATTTCGGCATCTGCGTTCTGAATTGAGAAGCGCCGTGTGATAGGTATAGTTGATTGATATGGGTTTAAATTCGTAAAGTTATGAGGAACTACAATTTAAGTGGAACACTGGGACACTTGATATCTCGAACTATTTCGACTAAACATAGCTATCATCTGGAAAAGATCACTTATCTAAGGAGTTTGTTTGGGTGATGGTGGCAGTGGGCGCGGGTGCAGAGGTGAGCGATAGCGCGTCAGATCGCGACAGTCGTGGCGTTGTGACATATCTGTCGGCTGCCGGCAGCCGCCCTCCGACCCCGGGTCGCGTCCCTGTCACGTCGGCTGGACGCGCGTGGCAAACCAGTTCACACTGACGCTAAGTGCCTATAACTTTATGCAAAGATAAACCTTAGCCGTCACTTTTCTTGAAAAAAATCCGAGCAGCTGCTCTTTCCGTATGTATTGTATATAGGTAGGTAATATTTTTTTACCGGCCGCGGCCGCTAGCTAGACCTCGCCGA
Organism: Epirrhoe tristata; assembly: GCA_951394285.1. Taxonomy (NCBI): domain Eukaryota; kingdom Metazoa; phylum Arthropoda; class Insecta; order Lepidoptera; family Geometridae; genus Epirrhoe; species Epirrhoe tristata. Next base: position 11,464,380 of record OX596146.1, on the reverse strand, counting down.
TTTCTCCACGGAACCGGAAAATGGTGTACAAGAAGTATCTGGTCCCTTAAAGCGCCGCTTGGCTCGATATTACAAACAAACTAGCTGCTGCCCGCTGCATCCTGCATAAGCCTTTACCACCCTATAACAGGATATTACATAGCTTTCTGATAGTACCTAATCTTAATTCAATTCAATTCAATTCAATCTTTTCAGGATCTTGGACAATAGTCGTCAATTTTTACTGTATGACCAACAAACTCAATAAAATAGTTTTAAACTTACAGCATTCAAAATCAAACTCGGGGACCAAGTATTTGGTTTTTTAGAATAAGTAACGGAATACCTACGGACATGTTTTAACGCTCTAACTCTAGACATTATCATATAACAAAACCGGAAAACTCGCGTTATATTGGCAAATTAAGAAATAAATTTATGCGATGACCTCCGAAGCAGGTAAACTAAAAAATATTGCCACAGAAGCAATGTCAACACGTGAGACGAAGACATCACGTGTGGGTGGCAGGCTCTTGTGTGCACTCTGCAAATTATAGTGTCAAGGACGGCCTTAAGGGCATGTGCTCATCTACATAATCAGGATTACTAACTAGTTAACGCAACATTTTTGAAGATAGCTGGGTTGAGTGACCTCGCCACTAGATGCTTGAAACAGATACGAGTACCTGACCTGGAACATCATCTAGCCGATGTTACTATGCAGATGGGGTCAACCAACAAGTTTTATTTATTAATTTACTAGCTGACCCGCGCGCGCCTTCGTCTGCGCATTGTTTCGTCAACGATCTTTGGAACTGCCTTGCACAACCCCTAAGGGAAGTTTTTCAATTCATACCGAGTTTAGAGTGAATCGGATCAAGGAATAAAATTTTCAATATAAACTGGACCATGGTATACAGGATACCATTTTTCTGTCATAAGAACCTTCTCCTGACAAAAACAAACACAACAAAAAAATAATAATAGTGAAATCGGTCCAGTCCAAACCCTCGGTGGGCGAGTCCGACTCGCACTTGTCCGGTTTTTATATCTAGTTGTACTATCTTATCATACTTAGCTTTGTTATTGTTCCACAAGTAAATCTGCTGGCAAAAGCTAGCAGTCATACCTAAATGAATGACATTTTGTTGAAAAGGGCAAACATTGTACATTTATTTTGAAAAACAACCTTTCTGTAATTCTGTAATTCTTTATTGTACACAATAGAAAACATAAAGAAAAAGATGTTATAAAGTACATGTACAAAGACGAGCTTAACCCTAAAAGAGTTTGAGTTTTCTTTTTGAGTCTTTGTATTTTTTTTAATTGTAAGTTTTAATTATTTAACAGTTTATGAAACAATCTATTTAATTATTACGAGTATAATAACTCAAAAGAAACATAAAGCACTTTTTTGAATCATCTACTAATTGCTTTGTTTTGTCCACCAGTAAAAAGTAGCGTTTCGACCGAGACCACTGAGCCGCTAAGTTTAGACATTGCAGGTGGTAGAGCTTCGCGATCATATAAATACTTATATTTGAACTGGTTTGATGTAATAAAAAAGCGTATGAGTCGAAAATAAGACACCTGTTTAATAAATAAATAAATAAATAACGCTGGACTTTAATACATAAGTAAGTCAACATAAACACCACATTACTTTCATGTAGAGTTCATGTAGAGGCAGAACCTTCCCATGGTCTCATTTACTTCTTCCTGTACCAAAACGTATTTCACCAGAAAACAATGAACTAAATTGTACTAAGCAGAAAACTTCCTCTCTTAGATGCTTGGTGCCGGAGTGCGAGGCCAACACAACAGATTGGTCTGCGCAGGCGCCATACTGGGCGGCGGCGGCACTGCCCGCCGACGACCGCTGCTTGCGCTGGGCGCCGCTGGACGGCCTCTGCGGGCCCGACTCCTTCGACAACAGCTCCGCCATCGCCTGCGACGCCTTCGTCTACGGACCCAGCAGCAGCATAGTCAAAGAGGTAACCTTTAAATAAATAAGATTCCAACAAAATTCTGATGAAAATGAAAAAGAAAATGCTGATGAATAAATAGAAGGCGAGGCTATAATTTTCTTTGCCCTTGTTCTTCACGGTTGTTTTACAAAGGAGCAAGAGTGGACCTAGCTCTTTCATGATTTAATATAGTCTTATGGTCTGACTTCAAGCCCACTACAATTAGAATGTCTTCAAGATCGCTTGTCTACTCTACTTCCAGTTCGGGCTGGCGTGCCAAGAGTGGAAGCGCTCGCTGGTGGGCACCATCCACAACGTGGGCATGCTCATTTCACTGCCCATCATGGGCTTCGTCTCCGATAAGTATGTATTAGGTACCTTTATGTACTATCTGCGTACCTATTGTGCTCTAGGTTTCCTACAAGGATAAACTCGTAAACATGAATTAATTTAACCGATGGAAGTTTTTACGTTTTTGATTGGCATGAATGTTGATAGTTAATTTGGCAAACCACGTTAGAGATATCGATTTGAGGTATTTTGCTTTGTAGGTGTTTTAAATGTGAGTTAGTAATCCTTCAAAGTCGTTTCGCGGCGTAGGCATTGTGATCAAAAAGGTTTTATTTTACCTGTCACGTGACAGTTTTTCTTTTTTGTAGAATGATAATGTGTAGTAGGTACTAGTGTTTTCATCGCAAACGTGAATAAAACATGAAGGTCAACGGGCTTGAACCGGTCTGATTAGACATCCTCCTAAATTCAGAATCCTTGATTTTTTGTCTGAGCTGAGTAGGTAAACAAGCGGGCCGACCTTGCGAAAACTGAAACTATTACTTACTTACATTGTTATTTTCCAAATTGAGTAGTCGAGTATGAGGTAGATAAGTAACATGGTGCTTGATCGGTTTCAGGTGGGGTCGGCGTGCCGCGCTGATCGTGAGCGCGTGTGGCGCGGGCGTGCTGGGTCTGGCCAAGTCCTTCGCCACCTCCTACTACATGTATGTAGCGGGGGAACTGCTCGAGACCATCTTCGGCGCCAGCGTCTACCCCGCTGCCTTCGTGCTCAGTAAGAACTCTTTATTTTTGTGAGGTGCGTAACGCGGGAGCTACGGGACTAGTATGCTGCTGATATTCGAAAAATGTCACAACTTCAGTGAAATGGTTACCATTTGTGTTCCAGTGATCGAATGGCTGGGCGTGGAGCACCGCATCCAGACGAGCCTGGTGCTGGGCATCCCGTTGGCGATGGGCAGCGCGGGGCTGTCCCTGCTGGACTACCTGACGGGGTACTGGCGGCTGTGGGCGCGCGTTGCGTACCCGCCGTCATTCCTGCTGCTGCTGTACCCCTGGGTGCTGCCGGAGAGCGTACGCTGGCTGGTGACGCGCGGCCGCCTCACCGAGGCCATCGCCGCCATCAAGCAGGCCGCCAAGACCAATAACGTCCAGATCTCCGAGCACACACTCAGTAAGATGGTGCTGCAGCAAAAGCAGCAAGCTGAAGGACTGCACAAAGAAAAAGAAGAAAGCCTGTTCCGGGCTCTTATGATGTAAATAGTAGTCACAGACGGCCTTAATCTTATCTTTTAATCAGGTAACGGTTGAGGAAAATAACAAAGAAGAGCTAAGTACCAAACAAAGCATAAAGTTAAGGTTGTTGTGGCTTATTGTTTATTGTAGGTGGGTACATGATCTCTGGTCGTTTTATCATTGTCCTAGAACTTCACTCGTTTTTGAATTAGAAACTACTTATTCTGATTTTATTCACGTTTTCCTTGCACAATACACAGCACCACGTCGGCGTCACTTCAATACATTCTCTCAGGGATATTTGTGTGCCATTAAAAAGCAGTATTTATCCAAAAGTATAAACATTTATTACTGCTATTTAATGGTACACCACTCAGAATTGCAGTCAGTGTAGGTATTCAGCTATGTGGGGTTAGGAACTATATGACCATCTCAATTGGACTCTTTAGCTGACCAGATGACCAGATCGCTATAAGACCCAATCTCGAGTGTAATCGAAAAATAAGAGAACGCCTACAGTTTGTGAAAGAGCACTATCATTAATGTACTTATGAAGTATATATGGGTCATGAGGACTATCGAAACGTCTAAATTCTCTTTGGGCAATCCCAGACTCTAGACAGTGCTGTGTAGCTGTTAATTCAAAAGCAACAGCTTAAAGTGGAGCCTGAATTTGATGACTTAAATCCTGTTGATGTGGTGCAGGTACGGCGCACTTCGTCGTCGCCTGGGCGTGTGCTTCGTGTGGTGGTTCAGCGCGGTGTTCGTGTTCTACGGTTTGGCGGTGAACGCGCACGCGCTGGCGGGCTCGCCGCACGCGAACCTGGCGCTGCTGTCGGCGGCGCAGCTGCCCGCGCTGGCCGCCAACACGCTGCTGCTGGACCGCGCCGGCCGCCGCGCGGTGCTCACCGCCGCACTGCTGCTCACCGCGCTCTCGCTCATCGCCTCCTCGTTTCTCACGCAATGTACGTATTCTACATGCATCTACTTAGACTTGATAGTCTAAAGACTAGACTGAAATTAACTCCTTACTTTGATTACGCTGCGATATTTTTTTAAATTTTTACAATGGGCAATATCGACCAAAGAACGGAAATGCCCTCGCATAGACACATGTGAATCAATTTTATTTTTTCCTGTATTAATTTAAAAATTGCACGCCATACTGGCAGAATACATTGTCTCCGGATTGAGTTTTTAAAAACAAAATACCACCATGTACTACAAATGTATTTAACGCAATAAATCTTTACTTTACTTTACTTTACTTTACTAAGACAAGCCAAAACAAGCTACATCGATTTTCTTTTGGCAACAACGCTTCTACCTTATAGTACCACGTCCCCTCGTAGCTTTGATCGTGGTTCAATAATGAGCGTTCACCGATCACGATAATGATCGTTTTATATTTCAAATTAGCCAGTCGTCATATGCGCTTGAAGTATGAGCGGAGCATTACCCTCCGTAATTCTTCTTGTATTGTTTCCAGCGCACGCATGGCTGGGCACGGCTTGCTACCTGTCGGGCGTGCTGGGCGCCACGATGTCTCTGAACGCGCTGTACGTGTACACGGCGGAGCTGTTCCCCACGCGCGCCCGCCAGCGCCTGCTGGCCGCCAGCTCCACCTGCGGCCGCCTCGGCGCCATTCTCGCGCCGCTTACACCGCTACTGGTATGGTACACACACTTTTTATCTTAAGTATTCTATACCTATATTACCATTCGCATATTTGATCACTAAAATCGACCTACTGGATAGAGTTTATGGAATATGCACTGTGTCTTAAAAAGCAGTACGTATTTATTCTTTTGGATAGATACTGCTTGTTAATGGCAAACAAATATCCCTGAGAGATTTTTTTTGCTGAAATCCACCTTCAAAGGTACTTAGATGGAAATTCACAGAGTGAACATTTTGATCAAAGATATTGTTATTGCCTGTTTTGTCATTCGTTAGCTCAATTTAAAATAGGAAATGCTGTAGAATAAACAAATTGGGTTATTTTAGCTAATAATTTAAACAAAAATTCAACAAACACCGTCTAGAACCATAACGAACCTAAGCTTATTTTTTGACGTCACTGAGTGGTCCACCCTGTATACATTCCCCACGCTTGCACCAATTACCGGAAAAATAAGTATCTTTGGAGAGTTGGTGATAACTTTAATCATCTTTGTAGACAATTTGACTTAGATCTGTTTCGCACAAGTGTTCATTCAGCGAGGCGGCAGCTAAATAGATAATTATTTGTCGTCGATGCTGACAATGCTGATGTTTAGCTAACAATGGTATGCACACATACATACATACCTACGTATCACTTTTGTTATGTTTTTAATTAAGTTATCATCATCATCATCATCATCATCAGCCTTTGTCATCCCACTGCTGGGTATAGGCCTCTCTTCGCTTTCGCCATTCGCCTCTATCCTGAGCCAGTCTTTTCTTTAAGTTATACTAAGCTCTAATCCTAGCTCATAACTGTTATATACATTTACGGCCTTACCAATAAACGTGGTATAAAGTTATTCCTAAGTGTAAACTGTCAAAATATATGGTTATTCCTATTTTATTCCGAGGAATAACTTTACACCATGTTTATTAGTAAGGCGCATAATATATTGTCTACTCGTGTTAACCTTTAATTGGCTCTGAATCTACAACAAATGTTATCTTACATTAAAGCTGTTGGTTTACCAAATAAATAAATAAATAATAAGTAGAATACAATGAATATCGTTATGTTCAGGCGCAGTACCGGGCGTGGATCCCGACGGTGCTGTTTGGCGCGCTGCCGCTGCTGAGCGCGGCGCTGACGCGGCTGGTGCCCGACACGCTGCACTGCCCGCTGCCCGACTGCTTCGCCGACCTGCAGCCACCCGCGCCCTCCCCTGCTGCATCCTCCGTATCCTGAGGCAGCGCCGTCTCTTTAGTGGAAACCTTGGCTTTGCCAATGTCTTGCAAGTGGAGTGCAAGAGACGATGGACTAAAGATCTTCAGAAGGTCGTGCCAGCTGGACAGTGTTCTGATACAGTGAGTGTGTGAGTAGTTAGGTGCAGCGTCGAGTGCAAGAGAAGTTAATATGTAAGCACCTTATAATACTGGTAACATCAGGAAAAACAAAAAGCACGTATTGCTGGAGTTTTAAAGTAAAGTTTATAATTTATATTGTAGGTATTCAATAATGTTATCAAACACATTGTGATTATTTTTAAGTACCTCTATTAGCTACTTTAGTTAGGTACCAACACTTACTTTATTAGAAGCACTACCTATGTTATTGTAATAAGTAAATGTAGATAGGTGACGTTTTATTTTAAAGTAAAAAAGAAACATGTTATTACCAAGTCCTGTCATAGCTCAAACACCAAGTACAAGTGTAACAATAACGAGGTAAGTAGTTAGAGATAAGCAGGATACATTAGCTTGTATTGTAGTGCAGCCGCGGTGCGCACTACAATACAAGCTAAGACGGAGCTTCCTTGAGAATGTTAACTCAACCAACATGTTATGTTTTAATGTCTCTCACTAGCATGGACATTTTGAAGTATCCGGAGGTGGAAGCCAAGACAGAAAAACGTACTAAGTAGCCTAATATCTTGGTTAAGTTTCACAAGCTCAGTATTGTGATATAATTTTAGTCAGTTTTGTATTATTTAATCAAATGCAACTGTCCCATATTTTATTTTTAAGTTCTCTGAATACTCGGGGAAATAAAATACTTACCCGTACAGTACAGCTTCTTTTTTTGGTCCGTTAATAGGTGATTACTGATTACAACTCACCGTGCATGTGTTGGTCGGGTCGGCTCCTCTAGTTTAGATTAACCTGAACATAATTACCAAAACAAGATTGTTTCATCGAGTCTATAATCAAATTCCAGCAACGTTACCTTGCTACTAATAGGCAATTGGCTACTTCAAAGGCAATGTCAATAATGAGCTACACCTGCCGAAGCCGAATTATGCAAGTGCACAATGATAAGAGCAATTGACAATTCGCAATCGATTCGATTGATTGACAACAGACCCATGACCTAAAATGGCTTTCTAATTGATGGCATTGTGGGCGCGGGCAGTGGAGCCGAGCGGGCGCAGTGCCGGGGACGCGAGCCAAGCAGGGCGCTCGCCACTAGCTCCGAGGCGCAGTATCCGTTCCGCTCCATCCGCGATCTGTCTGTACCTACCCAAACCCATCCCATCCAATTGAATGCAGTCGGTGATCACTAGTTTTCAGCGACAACTCGTGCGCTGCGCCGACGACGCGACGGACGTTGTCGTAAAACGTTTTGCTAGTAGCAGATATCTAAAACGGAACATCAGCAACTAATAAACGAACAATATATTTTCGGGAACGCTAGTTAGCATTTCATTGAGCTGTTTCAGACGCAATAACAGCCGTTTCCCGGTGAACTTGTTTTCATATTTTCCTAACTAAGTATCTTCAGTCACTAGCGTTTGCAACTACAAAAATACGACTAGTGGTTGTACACGTGAAACAGCGAGGAGTATCGAAAAGTGAGGAGTAGCCAGGACCAGCAAGAGATAGTGAGGATGGGCGGCGGCGAGCAGTGCGGGCTGGACGTGGAGCGCGTATACGGTGAGCTGGGGCAGACGGCGCGGTTCCACCTCGGGGTCCTGGCGCTGCTGGCGCTGCCAGCCATCCAGGTTGGCCTGCTGCACACCACTTACATCTTCCTCGCTGCCAACGTGCCTTATCGGTGAGCCCATCCTTAGCCATAGCAAGCCTTGACCCGGTACTAGATTTTAATGTGCTCTAAAAATGCTCTGTAAGGGTATCTGCTAATTTCTGCGGTTCTAAAGGTGCGCCTTGTGCCTAGGCACTGCTGGTGCCGCCGTACTATTTAGTTACAGCATTTGCTACGTTTTCAGTTACTCAATCATGGTTCCAGGCAAAAAATATGATGACAGTGAGCTTTTCAATGGAACTCAAACATAACATTAAAATATCCTTATTTCTGATCATTTTAATCAACGCACGGTAACATGTTAAGAGATCGTATTTAAATTTATTTTTGCTACAAAACTCAGTACACGCTGAGTGAGTCTATTTTAAGTATCAACTACACAGAACATTATATTCTATCACATTTTAATCCAATGATGCGGTTAACTGCGGTTTTAGTAAGTACTTATTGACAGTTTTTATGTACTACTTATACGTTGATATGGTTGTTTGCTACCTGTAAGTACCTACCTATCTATACGATACCTACGAAAGCAAAATACTGCTAACAACTTTGCTTGCATCATTTGTCTAGGGTAAGAGAAAAATCGGAGAATTTCCATGATTTTTTTAAAACTTTTAATCGCTTACGAATAAGAATGCAGAACACCAAGTTAAGTTACAATTTAGAACCAGGGTAAGTCCATGATGGCAAGACCATGGAAATTCGACATTCTAACATCACTGAAATCATTGTTGAGGGTGATTATCATCAGATCCAATGAACATTGCGTTTATTGATCAGATATTTAGAACCAAAAAAGGCACGTAGGTGACACGTGCGAGGCGGCGTAAGAGCGGTTTCACATTATCCGATTATTCCGACGTATCATTTATTCATTTATACACACACATATATATAATACATTACAGAAATAATTATTCTAATTCGTAATATCTAAGAAAAATACAAGGAGTATCGTGTCGGAGTCCAATACCGATATCGAATCTGATGATGTGAAAACGCTCTTAATGTTTATGTCAGAAGATTTGTCAGAGTGGAGCTAGCAAAGCACTAGCTCTACTCTGACGAGATTTCATAGAATAAGTAAACGGTCGTAACAGTCCACTTGAACGGCTGTAATTATTGGTGATGCGCACTGTCGCAGCTCGGAAGTGCGGTGGACACTGGACAGTGTACAGGCGAGTGACGGCGCTCAACTAGAATTCAATGCGCTATTGTCCAGCTCGTCGTCCGGCGGGACAGTTCCCACCGACACCCAGCCTCGTGACACCAGCTGCTTGCCGTGACCAGTGACCACCCGGTCTCTAAGGCAGAATAGAATAAAAATCATTTAGGTATTTCTCTATTGTAAGCAGGCTGCTTCACAGAGGACAAGCGTCTAAAGTCATTGATTTAATTTCGGATGACAAGCCTGAACAAAAGATGAAACTTAGCAGCTATTTTCTTGTAACATGGCCGTGACATGATAAAAATAATAATAATAATAATGCTGGACTTTGCACACAGACACAGCATATCTAGTTCTTAATTCTTAATTCTTTATTGTACAAATAGACACACACAGGATAATAACATAAAAAAGGACATGTACAAAGGCGAGCTTAACCCTACAAAGAGTTTTCTTCCAGCAAACCTTTGAGGCTAGAGAGATGTGCAAAATAGATAGTGGGTACATGTACAAAGAGAATGAAAGAAACAAATATTATTATTTAAACATACGTAAAAATATAATAAACATACATAGACATAAAAAACATAACATTAAAAAATATATATACATAATATATATACTAACTAAGTTATAGCATGGAATTGAATATAACATACAAAGATACATAAACAACAATAAATATTTAAAGCGATAGAAAGTGCTCCTTCAACTTATTCTTAAAAATAGTGACAGATTTGCTTTCCCGGATGACTTGAGGAATGGAATTCCACAACTTCACCGCATGCACAGTAAAGGAGTCCCCGTAGCGACTGCTTGTAAAAGAAGGAGTTTTAAGCAGAAGAGATTTAGCAGATCTACAAGGGATGTCACGTGGAACAAGATACTCAAAACGTTCACGAAGATAAGGAGGGGAGATAGGACAGAAAAGGATTTTAAAAAGAAATGTTAAGACATGAAGGTCCCTACGACGACGAATAGGGAGCCATTTGAGCTGAGATCTGAACTCTGAGACGTGATCAAACTTGCGCAGACCGTAGATGAAACGAATGCACAAGTTTTGGAGACGTTCTAGCTTCTCCAGTAATTCCTCTGAAGCATCAAGAAAACAAATGTCGGCATAATCAAGCAGAGGCAACATTAGGGACTGAGCAAGAGTAACTTTCGTTCTGAAAGGAAGGAATTTCTGGAGACGCTTTAGGGATTGAAAAGTGTAATGAATCCGTTGACTTATATCAGAAATATGGCTGGCCCAGGATAACCTACAGTCGAATGTCACGCCTAGATTCTTGGCCTTCACAGAATAAGGTATTGTCATACCATCAAAAACTACAGGAGGCATGTTAGAGTCACTGGCGATATTAAGCATGTATGGGCTTCCCAACAATAGAGCTTGTGATTTGGATGGATTCACAAGTAGACCGAACGATTTCGCCCATACACTAATATTAGCCAGATCTTTATTAATTTGGGTGATACCTGTAGCAAGCTCCTCAACTTTAAAACTGTGGTATATCTGTAAGTCATCTGCATACAGATGGCAGCTGGAATCGATGACCTGAGTGATAGAGTTAATAAATATAGAGAAGAGAAGTGGAGAAAGAACTCCCCCTTGCGGAACACCCGCAGATATGTCGCACCAGTCTGAACAAGACTCATCCATGCGAACACACTGAGAGCGTCCCGAAAGGTATGAAGTAAACCAAGAAATTACAGTTTGCGAAAAATTTAAAGAAGAAAGAATGGCTAAAAGAATGTCATAGTCCACTGAATTAAAGGCACTACTAAAGTCAAGCAGTACTAGAAGCGTAACACACTTGTTATCAATGGCCCAGCGAATGTCATCAGTAACTTTAGTAAGAGCAGATACGGTGCTGTGACCAGGTCTAAAGCCAGATTGGAAAGGACTAAGAAGGCTATACTGTGAGAGGAAATGAGACAGCTGTTTGTGGACTACATATTCAAGAGTTTTAGACAGGATATCTAGCCCTAAAGTAAGAAGAGCTTGTGTTATGGGTACCTATTAGATGACTGATATACTACTTATATACTTTTTGTTTGTAAATACATACATATTATACATAGAAACACCCAGAAACGAGACAAATACTTGTAGATCATAAAAACATTGGTCCCGCCGCGGGGATCGAACCCGCAACTTTCTGCATCGCAGGCGGGACTTCGCCCACTGCGCTACAGAGGTCGACAAAGAAAGTTATCTCAGACGAAACCGAAACGCGACGCCAGAGAGTTTCTTTCACAACCATTTTACAAATAACCAACACCAGGAGGCGCCATTAGTTCACAATATTTTTCAATAGCATGCCGAGTGTAACAAAACAATTTATGGTTTCAACTCTCAAAATACGCGCGTGGGAAACCCTTTATGTTAAAACTAGCTTCCGCTTGCGACTTCACTCGCGTGGGACCAGCGTAACCTATGCTAAATAGTCGAGTAGACAATCTTCTCACACTTTCAAGTTTCACAGAGACAAGACAGCTCGTCGCTGTTGCACCTACGAGTAGAGTAGGATATGTAGTTACTTATTTATGCATTATTTTAGTTTCAAGTTGAATCACATTGGAATAGAACACATTTTTCACAAAACACATTGAGTTAAAATTATTACACAAGTAGGTAACATTAGCTCAACAAAAACTAACTAAATATGAGCCTACTTCACAACAATTTACAAAATTCTCAAGAACCAGTTTACTCAAATACACTCTTTAAAATTGAAATTGAAGCAACACTATCCACACTATCCTATCCCTACTGTAAACATTTCATTTGGTCAACGTTTTGGACAGTTTGTTAAAGCACACGTTTATAATCAAATAGTTAAATCCTGTAATATAAAAAACAAATCCATTCAAGAAGCTAAACGTATAGTTTACAAATGGTTACTGACTCTAACATATGAAGACACTGAGAATATCCTCCAAATCACTACATAAGAAGTAATTTATAATTTAATCTAATAATTAGATATTTACCTTCATTATCTATAAACACCTACAAGTATAATTCTCACTACCTTTATCTAATTAATTGTATACTTACTTACTTATTATATGTACAATATTATTTGTATATTATATGTATATTTAATATCGTCTAAGTATCTTGTTATATTTTTTATTTAAGTACTTTTTTATTTAAGAATTTATTTTTAGTTAAGTCACTACCTTTTTTGAAGCTAAATGTAGTCACACCGAGACGTAATTCTTACTCTGTAAATCGTCAGCTTGGCCCTCACGATACAGGCTCAGCCTAGTGTGAGGTCCGTCGTTAACACATAATAATTTTGTTGTCAGCATTATGTAGGTACATCTTTCCTAACGTCTATCAATTTGTTATCCTCAATGTCTATGTTTTGCTTGAAATAAATATTTTTTACTTTTACTTTTTTACTTTTTACTTTACTATCTTCAGCAGTTGTCTTAATTTTTAGTTTCTTCTTTTTAGCATTTCATAAGTATTCATTTTAGTAGGTATTTATATATTATAACTACATAATATTAGTACCTATATTGTTTTTATATTATTAATGGCATGTATTAGGATTATTTAAGTAAATACTTTTCCCAGCTTTGTTTCCCTCTAAATGAAACTTCTGTGAACTACTGTCCTTTTTGTATGCTTCTTTGGTTTATTTTCCATCCAAAGGTTGCCTGGAAGAAATCGCTTTCAGCGATAAGGCCGCCCATTGTACTAATTTTGAACTTGTTTTATTTATGTGTTGTTTTGTTATTAATTGGTGTACAATAAAGTGTTCATTCATTCATTCATTCATTCAAATTAGGTTCTTTGCATACATTCCTCTAAACGGTTAGTTGATAAACGTTTATGTATGTACTTATGTATAGAATAGAATATAATAGAATAAAGTTTTATTTTCTCTACATCATATACAAGTTACAATAGGTACTTAAATCTACATAATTTTATGTGGGTGAAAATACGGCTACCCCTCAGCATTTGCTCCAACAGCTCGAGAGTGTTGGAGCGCTGGTTTTCAGTGGCGCCATACATATCAGATCCATTCGTTTCGTCCAAGGTAAAATACTATAGGAGGTGAATGATGATGGAAATGAGGAGGCTTGTGCGTGACAGATCGCGGATACGGTACGCCTGCGTAGCCTAGACGAGGCGCGACTGATAGCGTACAAATACATACTTATTAAACTAATTCATTTCAAGGATTTCCTTACATTAGTTTCCTTACTTTTTGGGAAATAGGTAAATAATTTGAGATTTGCGGGGCCTGCTTGTATACGTAACCTTCATATTTTTCCTAATGCTCTTGAGTGCACGAGTCCAAATTTTAAATAGGAACATGTTGAATGGAACAATTTAGGAGCATTATGGACTGTTGTCCATTGTTTAGCCTCTTATCCGTCGTCGGAGCGATAACTAAATAACCTGTGAGCTCAATGTGCCCTGAGCCGTGCTCGCTGAGTGGAATACACTTTGTCTTTGAACCTTAAGTCGTAGGTTCTGTTTCTAGTGGATAGATATTTCATTACGATAATCGCGCAATTGCGGAATAACTCGTATAGGTACCTAGACCTACCTATGCTTAAATAGAGGAAAATATTGATAAGGTCCTGCTGGTAGATGCCTATGGCTGAGGGTGGGACCAGCCTGCTCCGACATCCTCTTAGGTATTACGGAATCCGGAAGCAAAAATTGGCTCCTCAAGTACAGTCAGCAAAATTAAATTAATTTAAAAAAGTCGTTGGATGGAGAGGAGCTTGTTTGCTTGGACTTGTCACCTGGACTTTTCAATATTAAGGATCTAATCTGAACGTTATGGTGATGTCTACTTTCGTTGGTGACTGTACAAATCATCTAATAATAGATGTAAAAGTCTGAGATTTCAAGTGTATCTAGATACTAACTGGTTAACCTCTATGGTGTCGCAATTTCAATGCTGCGTGTGCGTGCGCTGTTTCGCCTCTCCGTACGAGCATTTCAGGCATTTATAGCCGGTAGGTACATGAAATTTTAATGCAGTTATTTTATTGTTAGTGCACAATAACTTATCGCAGAAAAAGTCGTGAAATCGTGACAACAACTTCATTTACTTTATGGTCCAGAGCAATGAAATTGACACAGACATTACCTACCTTGAGGTAGCTTAAATAACATTTTGTGCAAACAGTGCTATTCCTACAAACCGGAAGCAGACGTCTTCTTTATTCAGCTAGATTAAAATCATAAAGAGCATTTGCCTACAGACGTAAGATCTTAGGCTCGACGTGTGTGTAAACAGCAATTCGGTTTCCGTCGGCAGCTGCTAGCCTGCCACCGGCGCCTAGGCAGCGCACGCAGCGCCATTCAACCAGTAGCGGACTAGCGGTCGGCCGTCGCGTGCCTTATCTGCTTCGCGCATCACGTCAACACATTCTAAATTCAAATTCAAATAAAGAATGCGTTAGAGTTTGTCAGTGGGAACTAGTGATGGCTAAGTCGGCAGCGCACGGCGAGGTGGACAGCGAGCGGCTGATGCGCGAGCTGGGCCAGTTCAAGCGGTTCCATCTGCAGAACTACGCTCTGCTGGCGATCGCCGCCTTCTCCGCCGCCATCTACGGCATCAACTACGTGTTCCTCGCCGCAGATGTGCCGTACAGGTGAACACTGACATGACACCTTACTCTTGTCTTACTCTTGCAGGATAGCATCACCATAATAGGCCATTAATTTAGATGAGCTTTTGGTGACATAGTTCATGTCACAAACAACACAAAATCATAATCTCATGAGTTAAATTTACAAAATTGGCCATTGAGATTGAGCCTAAAGAACCTTGTGACCCGGTTCTGCATCCTGTGCTAGTTGGTTCCACTTGTGCTATAAGTTGGTACCCAAGCAAGAGGCCAAGATGCTGGTATTTGGACAAATGTTACAGAGACACCTTTTGTAATGGTAAGTATAAAATACTAATCACATACCTCTGGGCTAGTATAAAGAGTTAAAAGATATTAAGGCTACTACGAGTACCTTCTTGATTTGAATTTTCTGATTATTTATTCGGTTTATTTAGGTATACGGGACTTAATCGCGTAGTTATAAAAATATTTATTTGGTTCTTCAATATAAATGTTATCTAGTACTAGTTATTTCGTATCTTAAAAGCATTAAAATGTGCAACGGTAATGACATAGTGCGCATGCGCAAGGTAACCCGCAGTCGCCGATGGCCAAACATTTAGCTTTTTAGCATACTTAATATATTTGTAGAAAGGTTCGTTCACAAGGTTAGAAAGGTGGTATTTTAGTTTCTTATTTTTGGAGATTTTCTTCATACTCGTAGCATGACAGGCTTTCAGTAAACATTATACCAGCAGACTAAAGTAAGTACTGAGTTTCAGTCTGTACCTACCATCCATCTTTAAACGAAATCTTGTAGAATTCAACAGGGCCTGGGCAGGATCATTGCCTCCACCTGATCGATGAAGTGGACGAGAAGTGGTTATGATGTAGAGTAGACCAACCGGGAATCATACACCCTCTCTGATATTTTTCGTACTTTTTAGTAAAAGTACGATAGTACTTAGTAGTACTATCGTGCTTAATGAGGGCAATGGAACTTTTCTACAGAATAATATGAATGATTAATTTATTGACACGTTGCTACGCGAGCCTCGTCCCTCCCTCTCCCTGGCTGGACCAGTAGGTATAACTTATTATACTTATAGGTAAATAACAGTAATTTGTGTGCTCTCAATGAGCGATGCTTTTATGTGCGTAACGTAAGTAGGTAGATTGGAAATCAACCTAGTGTCAAAAGTGAACACTTTTGTAAGTAAACATTTTTGTTATATTATGGGAGTAATTATTGTCGTTAAAAATCTCATACACATTTTTCAAGAACTAAAAACATTCAAGAAGGAAGTGATAGTCCTCACTTCCACCCTTCAGGTGCAGTTGGCCACGGTAGGCTCTTGAAAACCTAAGCTCTTTAATCGCAGATCTCAGTAGGTATGTGTTAGATGGTCTGTCTGTGGTAGTAGATACTATTACTTACTACCTATGGCTCGTTACTGGAAGGTAAAGTTGTATTTAATAGATTTGTATTTGCAGCTAGCTGGGAAGCCCCCTTGATGTTGGGTGGCCTGGCTTGTACGAAACAGTTTTATAAAAACTTTAATTTTTATTTAGTTAGGTACAAGTTTTTATAGCACTGTTTCGCACGATCATCAACTTTGAGGAAAACCAACTACCAACATCTGATAACGCAACCAGGGTTGGCTTTCTTTTTCGGGATTTGAACTCGGAGCCTGGGTATGGAACTATGTAATGAGTCACAAAATTAAGGTAGGTATTATTATAGTAAGAGGTAGGTGTCTGGATCGCGCTATGCGCGAGTGGTATCCCCTGCCCAACTGGGGCCTTTTCAGGTCTGCGGGCGGTCGGAGTGAGGGCTCTGGCTGCTCATCATGCAGGTCCCGGGAGGGCGGCGACACTGTTAGGCAGGTGTCGTCGTGAGCTAAACACGCGTGGTTTAACAGCCGCGTGTGGGTGCCGGGCGTGGCTGTGGGTGCCATTACCGGGATTGTGACACAGGTTCACGACTGTATCCCCAAGGTGCGGTAGACATTCTCTCAGATCTTTTTATGTTACTTATTCCAGATGCTTTGAAGATGTCTAGGGGAGGTAGTCAGAGGCATGTCCAAATACATATTTGATACATGGCCACATCTTGCAGAAGTTAGTATTCCATACGTGACAGGTTGCAAGCCCATCGCCGCCTATAAGAACACTAACTGGTTTCCTCACGATGATTTCCTTCACCGTTTAGAGCACGTGTTAAAGCGCATATAAATTTTACGAAACGCAAAATCCATTAATGCACGACCGCGATTCGAACCCACAACCTTCGGATTGAAAGTTGAGATACAACCCCATTCGGCCAACACTGCTACCGGGATTGTGCTTAAGGAAAAATGCGAGAGGCACCGGTGTGTTCCGTAGGAGATCCCGGAGCCCTTCGTTGTGCATAGAGGTAGTTTTTAGTGGATCGTCGAGTGTTCGACAACCCAACACACCCCAATTACGTTCCCTAGACGTAATTGGATGTCTGTGAGAAGATTTTCTATCCGCAAAAAAAAAGGTTCCTAGGTACAAATTGATTGTTTTATTGTAAAGTATGATTGAAAAGGAAAATTGTAAAGAACTTTAAATGTTTTATGACTAAAATAAATCCTTGTTATGATCAATTGTAAAAAACTAACTAGCAAACATTGTGGCGACGATCATTACTGATGTTGAGTGCTAACCACAAACTGCCACAAAAACAGTTCATTGTTCAGCAACTCGTTTACTTTGAGCTAACAACAGACAGCCAGCTTTTCTCAAGAGTAGCACAGCAGAAGATCCTGTTTGCATTTTAAGTGCCATAAGTATTACGATAATTTATCATCTTCGAACTGCCTAACATGAACTCTACATTCATCAACATAATTGCGATTGTGATACGTGGACTGGAGTGGTGCATTTTTTCGTCAAGAGCTTTCATATACTCGTACTTATATAGTTAGGTATGATGATTATCAATAATTGATAATAGTCGTTCAAGTTTATTTCGCGTGAAAATACCTCGTTTGGTAGACGTCGCGGTAGTAGAATTCATTTTTGCTCGTAGCTCCATCTTCAGTCGATATGAAAAAATATTTTGTTATTTACTTTCTGCTTAGTTTCCACCAGAAAGAAAATTCCTAAAGCATTTTTTTTATTAAGTCGCACACAATCATGGTCATCGTACTTCATCGAGGTTGCGAGTTGTCTACGAAGAGATCTTTGCTGATAGATTTGTCCGTTTGATAGGAACTGACTCTTATCTGGCTGTATAATCCAGATGCGTGGTGCCGGAGTGCGAGGCGGCCAACAGCTCGGAGTACTCGCCGGCGTGGCTGGCGGCGGCGCTGCCGGCGGACAGCGGCCGCGCGGCGCACTGCTCGCGCCGGCTGCCGCTCGACCACTCCTGCGCCGCCTTCAGCGAGGACTGGCAGCCCTGCGACCAGTGGCTCTACGCCGCCAACAACACCATTGTCACTGAGGTAATAAGGAGACTGCTATCGAAAACTCAAATGAGTACGAGCTCAATAGACAGTAAGCACGTAAAGGAAAATATCTCGAGAAAACTAGTTCTGTCTTTTATACTCGTAATGGACATCATTAAGTTAAACTTATTTAACCTTACCATTTTTAACTTACCTATATAAAATGAATCGATTCTATACTTTTCGGTAAAATAGATCGGAAAAGAGATATTCGTAATTTTGTCCGCGTAAGTAATGTTTTCTGTTCACGGTCCGCGACCGCGCTATTTTAAGTGTACCTAATAACCACAGTTTGTTGTAAATTGTGTGCTGTATAAACATAATTTTAATAGGTAGGTACATCATTTTTTAAATGACAAAGTTCAGATTACATTGAAAAAATTGTTAAATCAACCATGTTAGACTTTAAATTATTGGATGATTTTCATTTTTGAATAATACAATACAACGGGTAGGTATGTACCTACCTACGATAATGTTATGTAGGTACCTACATAATTACCTTATCCAAAGACATCAAGCTGAATTTTTTGCTAAGTGGGTAGGTAGGTATTAGGTACAAAGCGTCACGTTTTTGAAATTAGCGCAATAATATTCAGAAATTCGCAACTCATTTAAGATGAATGGCAGGAAACGATACTTAGATTACACAACGAGGTAGTTAAGTGTGTGGATTTATGACCTCAGCCCTGACAATAGAATCTCCACGTGTCGCCGCGATAACGCACCTACTGCGTTGCGCACGCGCAAGAATCTGGGACCAACTTATTGATTCTATGTTTCTTCACAGACTGAAGTCTCCCTATCACGTCACCTCATAATAAATGTAGGGTCTATGTGTCAAAATGTCCTCCGCCTTAATTATATTCACACATCGTTGACCCCTCAGAGCGATGCCCGACAATCAGCCTTGCATAGTGAAGGCGCCTGTATAGATATAGATACTGACCTAAGACACCAAGATGGCAACAATGCATCCGCTGTCGCATTTATTACTAAATATACAATTTATTAGTAAATATAAATAATAACAATAAATGAAAAAAATATTAGGCAATCAACCAGAATAATAAAATTTGTCAAAAAGTCAATTACGTGGTTAGTAAAAAGTGTTGTCCTCGCGGTGCAGATACGCACCAATTCATTATTTTGCGCATCAGTGATGCCCTTGCCAGTGCCCACCCATAACTGCTCATAGTATAGGTACCTACCTACTGCTATTATTTTGTTTGTGATGTCACAATTGTCCGAAAGCAATCGAGCCTGTTACCATGCCTGTTGACCTGACTGACGCCGCCTAAATCATCTGTAATAAACAAATAAATAAAATAAATAAATAATGCTAGACTTTTCACACAGCATCATCTAGCCCCAAAGTAAGATAATAAAGATAATAGATGGATAAAGAGGCCAATGATGAATGCCATTTAATAATAACGTATTCACATAGATTTATGTCATTTTTCAGTTCAATCTGGCGTGCCAGGAGTGGAAGCGCACCCTGGTGGGCACCATACACAACATCGGTATGCTGGTGTCACTGCCCATCCTGGGATATATCTCAGATCGGTAAGAAAATCACGAGGTGTGAAAGCATTTAATAAAATTTTAAAAGATAACTAACCAGAAAATTGTTCACATGCTTTACACTTACGAATTACGATGTTTGTTTTAAGATGGGGACGTAAACGAGCTCTCATCCTAAGCTGCACGCTGGTTGGAGCTATCGGCTCCCTGAAAGCCTTCTCGATCTCTTACGAGATGTACGTCATTGTGGAATTTCTCGAGACCATCGCTGGAGCCAGCGCCTTTCCCGCTGCCTACATTCTAAGTTAGTATCTATAGTTTTTACAATACCTACGAGTCTGATCTGTAATCGTGTTTATGTTACTTGCTATTACATTTTTAACAGGAGATCTAAGTACCTACCTACCTATTGTACAATTTTCGATTTCCAGCGATCGAGCTACTCGGCCAAGATAAGCGAGTGCTGACCACAGCGTTCCTCGGTATCATGCTGGTGATAGGAGGTATCAGCTTTGCACTCCTCGCTAAGACTTTCCAGTACTGGAGAACTTTCATCCTCGTCGTATACCCTCCGTCTCTGCTTTTCCTTTTATACATCTACCTGCTGCCAGAGAGTATTCGATGGCTGCTTTCAAAAGGAAGAAAAGATGAGGCTGTAGAGATTATACTGAAGGCAGCGGAGACCAATAAGGTGACTCTGTCCGACGAGATCATGAGACAGCTGACGGAGGAGAAGCCGAAGGTAGTGGATAGCAAGGAGGCGGTCGAGCAAGGGCTGTGGATGCAGGTGTTCCGGTCGCCGATCATCATGAAGCGGCTGACCATCTGCTCGTGGTGGTGGATCACGTGCACGTTCGTGTTCTACGGCCTGGCCATCAACTCGGTGTCGCTGGCGGGCGACAAGTACACCAACTACATCCTGGTGGTGAGCGTGGAGGTCATCGCGGTGGTCGCCAATGCGCTCGTGCTCGACCGCATCGGCAGGAAAAAGACCTTGCTCTTCGCCTTCACCACGTGTGGTCTGGCCTGCATCGTCATACCATTTATACCTCAAAGTAAGTTCACTATCTTCTTACCCTTTTCACAGAAATACTGCTGTTCCTCATCCTACTGTCAGAGATCCTTAGTAGTAATCAGATATAGTAGTATAGGATCAAAAGTAAGTGCCACTTCACTTACTCGTATTAGTAGCGAGCTAAAATTCATGATAGATGGCAGATCCAATTTGTTTCGATTAATAGTTTATAATTAATGTTAGCATGTCCAAATGTTGATAAGTGCGCATTGACATTTCCGTAGTCGCTACGTTAAGGATTCATAGCACGTAGAGGAAGATCCGTGCTGCGGGTGAACCCGGACGAAAAGTAGCGTGACTTGTTTTTCCTAACTTCCTATTGAAAAAGCCACCGTATTAACTAGTTGCGCCCTGCGATTTCTCTCGTTTATCGAAACTCCACTTTCTACTATTTCAAAAATCATGACTCAAACCTAAATATCCTAGTTTGATAGTTTGGGTGTGTTCCGTAGACCTGCCGTGGCTGGGCACACTGCTCTACCTGGTGGGCAAGGTGGCGATTACGCAGGCGTTCAGCGGCATCTACATGTACACGTCGGAGCTGTTCCCCACGCACGCGCGGCACAGCCTGCTCGGCGCCTGCTCCATGGTGGGCCGCGTCGGCTCCATCGTCGCTCCGCAGATGCCTCTACTCGTATGTTACATGCTTTTACTCTGAGTTTAACATAGGTAGGTACTTTTACGATTTTTGGTAAAACGCCTGCTACTATAAGACACCAGTTGAGGTTACGAAACACAGAATGTTATTTCGACAAGCCACTCGTCCCTTTCACCGCGTTTTCAATGCTTAAAGTGAAGACCCAAAAAGGTTAAAAAAGAAACCAGTATTCGTATGCACTGCACAGCGTTAGAGATTGTATATACCTAGTTTAGATTTTCGTGCCAGAGAAACGGTAGGTACCTACCTATATTATTGGGCGACCCAGCCCTACTCCGGCACCGGCAACTGCAGCAAAATATTTTCATTTAACTAGGGCCATGCGAATGAGACAGCATGCATGTCGTACAATTTAATTGCATTCACCGATATCGCTATCATTCTCGATGCCGTTGTCGGGCCTGGCAGTGAAAACACCCATTTGGTGCTTCTCACGCTGCTGTCTAATTGCAGGCGATCTACGTGGAGTGGTTACCGTCAGTATTGTTCGGCGGCGCGGCGCTGGTGGCGGGCGCGCTGATGCTGAGCACGCCCGAGACGCTGCACGTGCGCCTGCCCGACACCATCGCCGAGGCGGAGGACCTCAGCCGCGCGCCTGCACAGGACATCCCCATGCAGGAGTCTAGATACTGACCGTCAACAAGCGCTCGTAGTCAATCAACTTAAAAGTTCTGATGCGCAGTTGCAAAATCTAGTGGAATTAACAATTGAGTTTTTCCATGCATGGAAGGCATGACCATCTAACGAATTTGTCGATGCCGGCTTTGCAGTTCTTAAGCCATAGCAGCCATGAATTCTTCTATACTGTCGAAATTAAGTGGTACCGTCGGAATCTCTTCGTAATTTCTCCTAACACTTGGAGGATTTTGATTTTAGCACTATGTTGTGTGTGATAAGATATTTTCTATCATTATTTAGTACATATTTAAAAATTTATTTATTTTTAAATACAATTCATTTGAAATACAAGGAAATAATCAGTAGAATCGATTAGCTTCAGTACC
This sequence comes from Epirrhoe tristata, assembly GCA_951394285.1. NCBI lineage: Eukaryota > Metazoa > Arthropoda > Insecta > Lepidoptera > Geometridae > Epirrhoe > Epirrhoe tristata. The sequence continues at coordinate 11,441,696 of OX596146.1, read as the reverse complement.
TGTAATATAATAGTTGCGAAACTATTCGGGAACTATTCACAAAAGGGAAGGAGGTTATTTTTATATTCCAGCTAGGCTTTAACTAGGTAAGTATATTATATTTATTTATTGATATATAGGATAGCTGTAATTATTGTGGTGACAATGCGAATATTTTGATATTATTACCAATGTAAGAGTACCTACCTACCTATCTTATAATATTGTGATTTTGTTGTAAGTAAATAAACTCTTATATAAAAATTTACTGTTTCTTTTACTACGTGATAAACGCTATCGCAATGATGTTAAAAAATATAGATACGTTACAAGCGCGTGGAAATTGAAGAATCGAAACAGTCTTAATTAGCACAGTTTTAACTTCAGTTTGCGTCAACAGAGCGACGTTATTGTCAGTGACAGTCACGTGTTCCAAGCTCGAATTTTATACTTCAACTAGCTGTCCGCCCCGGCTTCGCACGGGTTTATTATAGGTATTTAACAAAAATTTAATAACAACATGGCGATCCCGGAGCGGGATGTATGATCCTTTAAAGTTTAGAGGTTAATATGTAGGTAAGGTCTAAGGTAGGTAAGGGAGTATTGGGCAGTAAGGCAGGTTTGGACACCACCGTCAAATCCCCGTGTTATGCCGGCCATACACCATCATGCCAATCCACCCCCATACATGGTCAATTCTAACTGATCAAATTCTGATTTGACGATAGGCATGATGGTTTATGGCCGACATGACACGGGGGTGTCCAAACCTCTCTACTGCCCAATGCTCCCCTACCTCCCATATATATTACAACTCCCTTCCATTAATTCCATAGTTCCCAGACACTTTTTAAACTATCATGGTTTTCAACATTTTAACACAGTTAACGGGATATTTACCATGATTTAATGTTTTTTGAGTTTCCCGATATTTCGGCGCAGTTGCATACGCCATGATCAATAGTATCTATGGTATTAATCATGGTTAATATCCCGTTACCTGTGTTAAAAATCCCAGACACTTGTCCTACCCTACTAACTGATATTTATTCTGTGATCGCGATGTATCTTACATTTTTAAACTCATGATAACTTTTGAATAAAATGTCCGATTTCAATCATTTAAAAAGTAATCGACGGGTACTGAAACAGCCTTTACTACGAAGGAATTTATTTGGATAAGAATAAATACCAAAATAAGAATAACGTGGTCTGCTTTTGGTCGTCATTTTTATTCTCTTTTTAAATTATAAAAGTTGTTATTCTGACACAACCACAATAGTTAGACATATGCTATCGCTGACTTTTTTGTAGATATTGATACGTTCTTTAATATTGTAGAACATTTTTTTGTTCTATCATCAATAGTTTTCGCAGCGCACGCGATATGAAGAATTTTATGTTCAAAATTTTTACACCTTTGGTTACATTATTGCAATTTTCATAAGGATCTCTAATTTTTTTGAAAATAATTTATAGCCTATGTTCATCACAGATAATGTAGGATTCTAATGGTGAAAGAATTTTTCAAATCGGTCCAGTAGTTTCGGAGCCTATTCAATTCAAACAAACAAACAAACAAACAAATGTTTCCTCTTTATAATATTAGTGTAGATACTATGAACATAACGTATCTATATACATAGTTTATCGACAAACCGAGTTTTAACGCAATCGGCCTATTTTCTGAGGAGTTCCGTTATGTTTAACGCTTCTGAATCCATCATCAGATCAGCTAAGAGTCACCATTATTGTTGCATTGTCACCGAAGACTCATAAGTGAATCAAAATTCAGCTCGATCGGACACTATAAAGTGGGTCAAATTCAGCTTGCAAGATTTCCCCCGGACAAACATCATACAGACATACGAGTACTTACAAACATTGCAATGCAATAAAAAGCTTGTTAAATAGAACTTCTGTAAATTAGTCTGGACTGACTAATTAGCGTGGCTATTGTACTTTTGGGTAAGAACGCGTAGGAACAGTTTGAAGAGGTACATTTGCCACTGACCCAAATAACCGTAGTTTTGATCGTAAAATGGCGCGCTGGCGGAATCATTCGCCCGATATACCGCTACTACAGCGTTCATCTCTCCAGGGCTGCCCAGTGCCTTCTTACTCCGGAGACTACTTTTCAAAACTCTACAAAACTGTCGGTATTGAGGAAGGTATACGTGGGTGTGAAACATCACTCTTTGTTAAAATAGATACCTACCTACGAGCCACGGAGCTTTTTATTGACTTAGGCTTTTATTAAGTGCAGTGTGATGAGTTTTCAGTTTTGCAGGGACAATGTATATGCACCTTGCTGGATATGCAATAATAAACTCAAACTCAAACTCAAACTCAAAATTAGTTTATTCATTGAAATCACTTTGGATTGTTTAGAATCGTCACTTTTCAATTTTTATATAATTTTAATACATTTTTTATCTTAATTTTGTTAAAACGAGTTGGAGCATATTTAATACTTATAATAACTAAGAGCTTGGATTATTTATGATGATAAGGTATATCCCAGAGTGTTCAGATGTAGGTGTGGCAGCCCTGTCCGTTCCCGACGATCCCTGTGGAGGCGCAGTGCGGCGAGCAAGCAGCACGGCGCCGCCCGCTGCGCCCGCGCACGTCCAAATATTTGCACCAAACATAACATGCTCCATATTGGATTACAACATAACATACAAAGTGGCTCAATGATCGGCGAGCAGATTTGCCGATAAAATAAATATTTAGATTCTATATTGAATAATGTTGAAATATTGGATAGATTAATGCAGTGAGTGGTGAAAGTGTAGTGTAAATTATGAGCTTGTGAGATTATTGGATTATTAGTATCATGTCGCGAAGGGAGGCCCGTAACGAGCGGGTCGACTACCCGCTGCCACCACCCAGCAAGTGTGCTAAAGTAAGTCCCCATTAGAACAACGACTGCAAGTGCTTTGATAATGTCGATGTCCCCCTAATGTTTATCAGATGGTCATACCTAAGCATTCAAAAGTAATGCATCCTAAATAATGACAATAATTTATACTGCGAGGTGTATCTTTACATAAATTAAGTACCTAACTGCAAACAATCATATTTCCTTGTTTTAAGACATTGTATTGTATCCAAGATCTCTCTGTATTCTGTGCCAAGATTGCCCTATATTAGCACCTTATAACTAAGTCACGAACTGGTTTGCATAATTAAAAATATATTAGGTACTATATACAATATTGTTCTCGTTTAATTTATCATTTAAAGTTTTAGAAGCACTATCTACCTACATAGGCCTTTGCTTCAGTGACATCAATCAGATCGAAGAACCGCTAGAAAGAAAACTAGAAGTTTAAAAGTATCATCATAAATGCATTTTTTGAGTATTCTGTGTTGGTATTAGTTCCTGTACTACACATGGAAGCTGTGCTCGGTGGTGTTCTCGCACTTCGTGATGATCAGCCTGGTGGTAGCCTACTGCATCCTCGGCGCCGTCACCTTCGAGAAACTGGAAGCACAGCATGAGAAAGAGGTACCCACTATTAATACTTTGGGAAACGTTTCCGAAAGTCTGCATGCATACATACGGTAGGTATCCTTAATCCATACTGAAAACAATTTTAAGAATTTTTTTTCAGCTAATAATCGCGTGAACAGCATCTTCAGTGGTCGATTTATCACGCTACCCAAATTCTGCTATTCATAGAGCGCGACCGAAATCCGTAGGTACTGTCCAGCGATGGCAGCGATCGAAACTATCAGCTACTTATATCAAAACAGCGTAGAATATACGAGTACATAATCGTATAAACTACGTGGAACGTTGCTAGTTTTAATCAGAGGCATCTCAATTTGCCGGCGATAGATTCCATCGACAAATCTTCTCACTCGACGCCTAATCATGCCGAAAGATAAATGTTCGTTACACTTAAGACACACGCTTGTTTTATCTATAGATTCTTTTGTGCAATTAATAATTGTAGCACTAAAGGCATCTTTAAACTGCTTAATTACACAAATTTTTGGGCAATAATTTAGGTACAAAATATTGGCATCGTTGCCCAACGGAGTTCATCGTTGGATAACGCGCATCATAAATGTCGCTTCGTCGCTGAATATGATGAACTGTAAGACTGACGCGGTAATTGTTGCCCAGTGGCTTTGCCATGAAACCTTAAAAGGTTTTTTTTTTTTAGTTAGCCTATACTGTCCCATTGCTGGGCAAAGGCCTCCCCCGTCACCTTCCACACCTCGCGGTCTTCTGCGATTTTCCCCCAATCCTTCCTAAAGGCGGTCATCGCGCCAGCGCTGCAGCGCTTTTAAAGCCAAAAAAAAAAAAGGTTTTTTTTCTTTTCTACCATTTAGCCTTAAAAGGTTAAATGGTATAAATACCACGGTACCTAATTCTTAAATTTAGTGTTTGATACATTTGTACGAGCAGGTGAAGCAGAACATATCGCAAATCCGGCGCAACACGACGCACAGCATCTGGAGCATGACGCACGACGCGCTGCTGCTCAACCACACCAACTGGACCCTCGAGGTGGTGGACATGCTCAAGGTAAACTTCATGCAGACGAAAACGAATAAGAATGCTTTCTTTTTATGAATTTTCACAATGAAATGCCGGTAAAGTAGAGGGCTAGAGGACGCGTCCTGTCAGGTCAGGCGTCTACTTATATTATCTGGGCTTCTACGGATGGGACATTTTCTGATCGTCTGACCTCCTGGAATTTAGTTCATAAAAATGAACAATTTCATTTGTATTACCTATAAGTATCTTTGTTTCCACGGTGTTGCTGCCGGTAGTACCTACGTATGTAACGTTGACAAAACAATATTATATTCAAAGCAGAAGTAATCAAGCTTTTTTGTATTAAGAGTACCTACGTTAAGTTAGGTTCAGTTTAATTATCCTTAATTCAGCAAATTGAGATCTTCCGCGCGAGTGACGCACTCGAGGCTGTGTGTGATGCACACACGTCGTGAAGGTGCACAATGACTAATAATTAGATTGCTAGTTAGAAACAGAAATGCCTAAGAGCGGTTTCACATTATCCGATCCGATATCGGTATCGGATGCTGTTACGATGGCGGGGCAAGTAAAATGTATGTTTGTTTATAGCTTCGATATCCGATATCGGATCGGATAATGTGAAAGACAGGTACTAATATTTGATACATTTTACTTGCCTCCAATATCGTATCGGAGTCCGATACCGATATCGGATCGGATAATGTGAAACTGCTCTAAAGACTAGCGATTTCAAATCCATAGTTATTGGTAATTATTAGGTATAGCCACAAAAACTTGCAAATATTAAAAAAATAATATATTAATTCAGTTTTCATAAAAATCAGATTTCGAATTAATATGTCATTATAAAAATTTTCTAAAGTCAAGGAAGAGGAGAATAAGGAATTGGGTAGTGACTGATGGTGATGACGAACTTCACCTGGTTTGATATGTTACCTGTATCGTATCGGTATTTCTTATTCGATAGCTCTCAAAGGGATCCCAGCTGCAGCAGCAGGAATAGAGGTCTTTATAACTTTGGCTTTGATGGTTTACAGGACTTCGAGAACGCCATCCTGCTGGAGATGAAGGTGCGCGGCTGGGACGGCAGCGAGAGCGTCGACCACATCCAGTGGACGTTCACCGGTGCACTCTTCTACTCCATCATCGTCATCACCACCATCGGTAAGTGTACAACTAGTTCCTTGCTGGTAAGGACAAGCTGATTTTACATGTTATGAACCAATCGACATCATCGTCGTGCGCAATCTTCTTTTCGTATATTGTCTATGCCAATCCAACTAGCCCTATCCTGCGATAAAAATATATGGCGAAAATATTTCTACGTGAGTACAATTTGTCGATAGTAATTTTGAGTAGGTAAGTATAGCTGTAGTGTAAAATAGATTTTTTTTTTAAATTTATGTAAGGTTAATAAACCTGTTCCATATTGAAGGAAGTTCTGTGAGATCTAGCATTATTGCGCAGACGCCGCCGCCTACATGTTGGAGCCGCGCCAGACTCCATCCGTCATTTTTTTATTCCCTGTCCCGCGAAACTTTATTTTTACGATAATTCGTTGGATTCCTGACAGGAAGAGAAGCTCGCCTGTCCGCCGGGACATGCAGCAAGTAAATATACATTTATCATTTCGAAATTATGAATGAATCTTTGGCTACTTATTTGTGTTTAATTACTATGATTTACTAGCACTTTTATTCGAGGAAATGTTAAATAATAAAAGTAAATTATTTTAATAAAAAATAATTAATGTTTATTATACCTACCTACAGCTAAGAAAGTAGGTAAGTACCTATATATAATATTTCGGGTTAGTTCTCAGGAATATCATATGGCGAATTCAATTCCTTTCTTTTTCTTCTTCGGTGGCATACTAGTAAAATAAAAGACAAAATGGGGTGAAACTCGATACCTTCAAGAAACAGAACCTAAGAAAACTACCTATTACCTACACACGTGGAAGTAAGGTAATCGGTAAATTCAAAGCTACGGTTAATTGCAGTTAGCACTATCGCGCACATTCGTTAGAGAACACCATAATATTTACATTAGCAATCACTAGCCGCGCGCCTAACGTAAACACGGAGTCGGCCGGTCTCACTGCTCAGTTATTAGTCACTCTAGTTATCAATCCACTGTTCTATTTGCGGAAGAATCCTTGCGGGCCAATCATGCCTGTTGGTCCCCCGGGACCGACCAGGAGCCCTCTGCCTGGCCCTATGGTGCCGGTCGGCCCGCCGGGTCCGACTAGAACCCCTCGCCCCATCGGCCTTCCATAAACATTATTGTAGAATCCTCCAAATCCAGGTCTCCTCGGCCCGATAATCCCAGTAGGTCCTCCGGGACCGACGAGCACCGGACGTCTCCCGTACCCGCCTTGTGGTCCAATTAATCCCGTAGGCCCCCCTGGCCCCACCAGCACTCCCCTTTGTGCTGACTCGTCTGGGTGGATCGGATCTATAGATCCACTAGGACCGACCAAAATACCCTTATTGTTGTTTGCTGGTCCAATAACACCCGTTGGACCACCAGGCCCTACGAGCACTCCCGTGTTTTGCTTTCTGGTGCTGTCGGACCCAACTAATGCCCCTGCATTCTGGTTCACTGGGCCTATATGTCCAGTGGGACCATTAGGGCCAACAAGTACTCCTGGATTGGCATTGCCGATGTGACCGGTTGGTCCGTGTGGGCCAACGAGTACCCCAGAGTTGGAGTTGCCGATGTGTCCAGTAGGTCCTTGAGGTCCCACCAAGACCCCTCGGTCGACGGCCCCGATGAGCGCCGTCTCGTGGCCGTGCCCCGGCCCAAAGACACCGTTCAGCTCGGTGTTCGGAGGCGGAGGGAACAGCCTGCCACTGCTCTCTCGTCCCGGCAGGAGCATTGGACGCTCGTCCTCAATTTCGTTGAAGAACTCTGTAAAGTAAAATAAAAAACTATGCCAATTAGCTGTGAGCTGAGTTTTTCCTTTTTCCAACTGGAAAAACGAAGCACTTGATGCCAAGAGTAGGTATGTTACCTGAATACTTTTGGTTTTCTTTGTTCGGTTTCTTGTAGCAGCATAAGAACTTGCCGGATCCACAAGCTCGCTGAAAATATTGCAACTTTTATTTAATTTGCCAGCTTTTTTAACATAATTTTCCCGAGAGTTGGACACTCACAGCTGAATCCTGGTGTGGGTTGCAGTCAGGAGTGGAGACACACTTGCAATATTGCAGGGAATCCAAGGTACCATCAGAGTTACCACTACAAATATAAAATCAGGAAAATAACACATTATTACTTATAACGATTTGAATATTGATGAAAAAACCTTGTAAAGCGTCAGTCAAACAAAGGAAAGATAAGAAAACTACTAACTAATGTGGCCGCAGGTAGGGCTGGGGCTGCCGGTCGTAAGGGTTGGGCGCGCTCTCCACGCGCACGGGGTAGCGGCCGGCGCCGGCGGGGCGGTTGTAGAACCCCTCCGTCTCCAGCGCCTCCTGGAACGGAGCCTCGTCCGCCTGCACGCGCCGGCCCCTGCAACAGAATCAAAGTCAAATAAGTTTATTAAGTAATAATTGCAATCACTTTGCTTCTAAGAACTTAGATAATACTTGTTTTGCAACAATAGCAGTAGAAGTAAAAGTTTTAGTTAGACGGTTCGGTGGGGTTACCAAAGATTGCTTACAAAACTTATTTCAATGATCTTTTATTATTAAACACTGGCACCTATTATAGGTGATAAATAATATCTAAACAATCTTTTTTGTCTCTTGAGTTACAAAGCAAATGCGTGACGTAGACAAAACTAGTTAAGTACCTACCTACTTGGTAAATAAACAAATGTTATTAACGACTCTAGGACTAATTTAGAAACTATGACCGGAAACGATCAAACACGATTGAACTTTTTGTCGATTATTCGTAGCACGCAACGCCCAGTAGGCAGCTAGGTAGATAAGTACCTATACTAATTATTTATCTACCTGTTCTCAAAGTATACAGGGCTTCTCATTCGGGCAATCATTCGGGTCGATTTTCGATTTATAAAAAAACTAAATATATATAAAACTATGTATATTTTTTTTAAATCGAGGGCATGTCTCTCTTCACGACTTTTCTCTAACTCTCTTTCGGACTTGGCCATCACCGCCCATCTCAAAAAACCACCCTGTATATTTTTCAAGATGATTTAAAAAGGAGAAATTTTGCTAACGCTATTAAGGAGAACTTTTATTAAGGCGGATTTAAAGTATCTAAAAGGAAATCGAAGTACCTTTATATCAGACAAGTACCTACCTTACAGAATGACTTACTTACCTAGTACAAGCACAGATAAAAATACAGTCTTCCCATTCTATAGTGTCTGATACAACAATCTAGTCTAGTGAGATAATAGTGCATTGTAATGAGAACAATATGGTGCGCGATGTTATAAGGGGGCCAAGGAGCCCGAATCCACTCGAGTGGAACTTACGTCACAGCACCTTCCTCGACCATTGATATTGTTACTTTCAGTGATTCTTTCCTATGCTCGCAAAGGAGTTCTTTCATCTATTCATAAGATGATTAAATCAAATGTGTAGGCAATAAAAATGCACGATAACTTCTTAGTACCTACGAATTCAAAACAGAAAATAAGTACCTTTGAATCTTTCAGTAGGTAGGTATACCTTCTTGCTACCGTGTACCGTACCGTATGATGCCATTTATAACGATCTAGTAAATAAATGCTTGAAAATAATATGTTCTGTAGGTAAATTATATGGAGAATACCTACAGCTATAGAGCTCGTGACGCGAGTGCTGGAGCTTTCGCAACGCGCTGAGGTAAGCTCCCGCCGAGGCCGCCTGATCCGGGCCAAAGTCAACGCAACACGCTCACTCAGCAGATTCGGCACAATTCATCAACATACAACTGTTTTTTTTTGTTTTGACTGATGTGAAGCCGAACAAGTGGGATAATTTCTTGAATTGTAAATCATTTTGTAGGTATGCACTTTGACACGACTGAAAAACTGTTTAGCGCCCACACGTAACGGCCATGAAAGATCTTGTGGATAAGACCGTTTACGTTGAGAGGATGCTTAATAAGGATATTAGTTTGGCCAAGGTAAAGTAAATTTTGTGATACGAGTATTAAAAAAAAACCATGTAAGTATACTTGTCTCTGCCGCTGTCGAGGAAGCGGACCTTGGTGTCGATCCTGACCGAGGAGGCTCCCTCCGGCCACTGCCACTTCTCCGCGCCGCACAGCGTCACCAGCGCCAGAATGCTGACTCCTGAAACCATGCAGTTTGAACCACATTAATTTTTATTTATTTTTTGAAAAACCTGTTCTATCAAAATTGTATTTCGGCATAGCAGAAAACCGGAACATAGTCGTGGCTTATGGAACTTTGTTGGGGATTCAGCTAGTTCTGTACGCGTGATAAAAAAGTTTTAAGTTTAATCGAATTACACCCTTTGCACCTAGTAATAAAGTCACAAATCTTCAAAACATTATCATAAACTTACGATCATTCATCACGAAAAACGTCAAAATACTATTTACCGAGACGGTTTTGCTGCGCTGACCCTAAATCTATAATATTCTCGATCGAAGGAACTTGAACTACCAAACTGACACGCGAGTACAGTGAGTTGATGACAGCTTGTGTGGGTAGTTAATGAGATTAGCTTTAGGTCAAAAAAGCTAAAAATTCATTAAGACCAGGAAACTAGTCTTAAACTATTTGAATCAAACAATTATTTAAAAAATCCTCTGCCGCAAAAAATTCCTTATGAAGAAATCCTTGCGAATTGTCATAAAACAAGAGGAAACAAAGTAAATTCACACACTTGACAATGAACTTACTGTTCAAATATCACGGCCACTTCGAACAACAACATGAGAAAATAGCTCAAGATTTTGGTAACTCGAGGTTAATGCTGCCATCAAAAGCTTCAAGCTGTGATGTGGACGTTGGGCCTGCCTTAAAGATGCATCGATGCGTCTCTACCTCTCTGTTATTATCTGATTATAATTATACTATTGCATGCAATTACGCTACCTATAAGTCTAGCACAAGGGCAATCAGACGCAGATTTTCCGCACAATAGCTCTCTGAGGAGATAATCGGTGTGACATCAAGGCATTGTCTCACTTCTAGGGGGTGGGTCATGCCATGCTTGAGTCACCATTAGTCACGCGGCTCACAAGTAGGTACCTCCTTACCTCTTAGGTTTCAAAACATACGCCTAGTTTAAAGTAACAAGGGTAAGTTAGTAAATATTGTGCTCGTAGTTATGCAACTGCAGTCAGGCGCGCTGTTTGAAGTGTCCAATTATTGTGTAAAACTGTTCAAGAGTCAGTGAGTAGTTCTGAATTTGTTCATAATTTTTCACCAACGGGGACATTTTCAGTTTGTTATATCTCCTGCTAAGGTACAAGAAACTAAGTACAAGTACTACCTATACCTAATGATCTGGGGTACTTACATGTAACTAGGTAGGTAGGTATTCATATTTGGAAGTCACAATCTTAACAGAAATGATGCCGTAACTATGATTTTGCTCTACATTTTATTATTAATTAAGTACATACGTAGGTAAATAAACTGTGTGCATCAACAACAATAAGTTAAGTAGTAAGTAGTACCAATGGTAGTAGGTAAGGTACCTACACTATTGCTTGCCGCTAGCACGAATTGGGAAAACACAAACATTACCAAAGTAACAGCCTTCGGGAGTTTAGCGTACATTGCGCAACCAATAGGCGCGTTCTTTCGTCACGCATGCACACGTGCATCAATGTATGATGATGATTAGAGAAATATCACAACAAGTTGTTTAGTAGTGTCGCCTAGTTTATGCAGATGCGGTGGGCGGGCGGCGGGCGGCGTTGTGAAATTCTGTCAAGGCGGTCGATACCTTTTGTGACATTACCGAACTTTAATTTTAATAATATCATTAGAATAAATATTTTCTGCTATAAATTAGCAAGATAATTTTATTTTACCTACAATAAAGTTGAATAACTTAATTACTTATTATTAACTGAATTAGGTAAGTAATAAACCTTTAATTGGCTCTGAATCTACAACAAAATGTTATCTTACTTTAAAGCTGTTGGTTTAACAAATAAATAAATAAATAACTGTGGAGTTTTAATTTGTTGTGACATTTCAAATAAAATTAACAAGAATTGATAAAACCTAGATATAAATCACTAAGATCGAACTGCAAAAATAAATAAAATTACAAAATTTACAAACCTAACTTCATATTGAGATCCAGATTCACTTGCAACATAAATTCATCACACTTAAATAATTGCTGAATAAATAAACCACAATGCGAGTGTACAGCGCGGGGCGCGTTATGTAAGTGAGCGGTCTGGGCGCGCGCCTGGTGGCGACTGCGCCTGCGCCGGCGCCTTTATATGCAACCTGATTGATAGATAGATTGCCATCTAATTGCCGGACAGTAGATCAGGGGAAATGTAGCTGAAAATCCCCAGTTCGGTGTATTGTTGTGGTGTCGCCTTGACCTGAATTTGTCCAATTATAAAACTTACAAATCGGTGTTGGTCTAGTCTATTGGGATGCACTCCTGAGTTTCTATCTGAAGGTGCGAGTTCGAATCCTGAACTGCGAAATAAATTTTGCGTTTCGTAAAATTCATAATAAGTACTTAGGTAACATTCTACACTAACATGAGCTCTAAAACGTTGAATGAAAACATCGTGAGGAAAGCAGTTAATGTTCTTATAGGCGGCGATGGGCTTGCAGCCTGTCACGTATCATCACGTATGGAATACTAACTTCTGCAAGATGTGAGCATGTATCAAATATGTATTTGGACATGCCTCTGACTACTCCCCTTAGACATCGTCTAAGGATCTGGAATAAGTAACATTTTACGATCTGAGAGAACGTCTACTACCCCTCGGGGATACAGTCGTGCACCTGTTTACGTTTTATCAGTTAGATCTTCATTATCATCATCATCCACAGCCTGACTTCACCCACTGCTGGGTATATTGGGTAGGCCTCCCTTGTGCTATCCTCCAAGATCCTGCACCAATCGCTAAGTTACCTACATAATACGCCTAATTATTGTAATTAAGTTTTTGAAACATTGTTCAAGTCAAGTGAAAGAAAACTTAGCGTGTGGCAAGTCTGAAGGCCGGCAGTCGCGTGCGGCGTGGCTCCTCCAGCACCTGCCATACCAACTACCAGCTCATCTGTGATTCAGGGCCATACTAACTACTTAGCAATCTGTGGCGGGCTGCCTTTGGGAAAACACTGAGGTCGTTCACTGGTGATGCAAGGGAGACCTTCAAGTGATACCTTTATATTTAAGTACTTATTGGCAATTTAAATAATTCACCAGAATGTTTACTTGGCCATCCATTTTTTAAAACGAAAAGCTTCTTTTGCCAATCAGATCTGTCAGATTACAATGTATTCTAACATGAATACGGATTCGATTCATTTGAGATTGAGCATGATTCCTACAATTGAATAGGTATTAGATGATTGGCGGTTGTTTTGGACAAGAGGTCACAAGGAGTTGGCCTTGTCGGTATCCGTTTCAACTAACGACGGAAATCGAACCCATTTCACAAAAAACATAATACTTATCCAAATTATGGTCAATCATTATTATGATCCATTTTTTGTATAATTAGTTATATTAGACGAGAGCCAATTTATCAAGGACAATTTATTTAATGATGATGACTTCAATCATGCTTTAACAATGCTATGTAAAATCAATGTAAAAATTAAATAAAAATAAATTTGCATCGACCGGGAATCGAACCCGGGCCGCCCGCGTGGCAGGCGAGCATTCTACCACTGAACCATCGATGCTTATAATAATAAGTTCGAAAGTTTGATTTAGTATACAGGTGAATTTTGAGATGGGCCACGGTTGTACAGGAAAACGCTCCTAGGAGACCTTCTCTAACTTTTTGAGATATTTTGAAATGCATTCACAGATTTTGAAAAAAAATGTACAGTCAGCGACAAAAATGATTAATGTCCAAAAATGGTTAATGCCAATCGATTCAGCTTTATGTAGGATCAAAAGACTGTTTGAGTTCTAGAAAAGTCAGATATCGTCAAAAACTTTTCCCATACATTTTGTACTAATTTGTATGCTGTATGCTCTGTGAAAAGTTATCCGTGGTCTAACATAAAAAAAAAATACGCGTCGACTTGATAACTTCCTCCTTTTTTTTCGTCTGTTAAAAATAGGCAATTTTCCCACAAATAATCTCCATTTGTTCATGAACTTCTGTCGCTGACTGTAGGTACCTCTAATACCATACATTTCTAGTTTCTTTGAAAAATCGGAACGGAAACAGCCTTTATCTATTAACAACGAGAGCGCATCCTGGGCTGATCTCATAAATCCATTGATCCGTATTTTCACGGATACGGATCAGACTCAGATCGGACGTATTGCAAAACCGCTTGTGTTCTAAGTAACACATTTAGAAAGAGTGGGTAGGTAAATAATTCATCTTGGTTATTTTAGGTTATGGGCACATCGCACCGAAGACCCAGACGGGCAAGGTGGTGACTATATTCTACGCCATCCTCGGCATCCCGCTGATGCTGCTGTGTCTCTCCAACATCGGCGACGTCATGGCGTCTTCTTTCAGGTATTTTAAGAAGCTTTTTTAATTTTATGTCAACTAACCTAGCTCTGTAATTATGAAAATATAAATAAATTCAAAATGTTCTATCAGGTTTGCTTATCGATTTGTCAAGGCGCTTCGAGCACTAAGTTTTTAATGGTGCTTTGCAGATTCCTGTACTGGCGCGTATGCTGCTATGTGTGCACTCGGCCGCCGAAGAAGCGGCATCGACATCATCACACCATGAGGTTCGAGCTACAAGATCCTAAACAATAACATAAATACCTACCTACTTTAACGCCGTTAGTGCACCGACGCATTCGCATGCGAATGCGAAACGATGCGAACCCACGTCTCACTCTAGCACATAGCTAATGACATAGGTGCGTCCTTGTCGGATGCGATCTGTCGATGCGAATCGCATGCGAATGCGTCGGTGTACTAACAGGGTAAATTCTTACGCCAGGTAGAGAAGGGCTAGACTAAGGTGGTTCAGGTTTAGCTAAGTTCAGAAGAGGGAAATGAGTGGAAAATGGGCTGTAGTATTTATAATAAATATTTAGCCTATAGTCCTTTTCACATAGGAACGGTTCCGAGACAATTTCTGAAATTTAAAAAAAGGAAATACTTAGACAAAATCCTTTGTTTTTGAAGTTATATAATTATCACTCTATTTCATTTATTTCAAAATTTTTCATTAGTGTACAGCGTAAAACGTAAAAGTTCTATGTAGTATGGGTCAGGGATACGTTCCTACGTGAAATAGTACATTATGGTACTAGTGTGTAACATTGGTGATTACCGCCGAGGCGTTATTTGAGAGCCGAGCCGTAAGGCGAGGCTCTTAACAGAGCCGAGGCAGGTAATCATCAATACACACGTGTATCATACGACGTTTTTCAACACACTTGTGAATAAAATAACAATAAAAACTCATTTTCAACAGTGAAAATGAGTTTTGAAAAATGTTTTGCTATTGCGGGAAAAATTAATCAGTTTTCGTATGCGCGCGCATTGCGATCGGCCACAGACTATATTTCCGCACCGCGCATAGGGTTTGTGGCCTATTCTGCCACGGACAAAATGGGGAATTTAAGTTTTCTTTTATTACAGAGAAAACAAAAGTTATATTTGAGTGAAAGTTTTATTTATTAAACACGTACGAGTTAAAGTTATCTATTTAAATAAGAAGTTGCATGAAATGAGCAAGCAATAGGAACATTAATTTATTTGTTCTATTGAACACGATCTTTTTTCTGAATAAAAACTTTTTTAAGAACAAAGCAACTCAACCAATAAAGTTTAAAAAAAATCTATACTTAACTCACTAGTGAGTTATAGTAATGAAAAAGTCACAGTTTGATTATGGGTGTCATTATGTGCCTAATTGCGGTGACCATAGAGCCACTTTATGAGCAAGTGTGTTGAAAAATACTATAGTACCTATTTGGCATAAGTACCTACCTAAATGCTGTTGCCGAAACCAGAATGTGTGAACTATGTGATATTTGCAGGCGCTCCGTGCGCGCAGTCAGCTCTCGCTCGGTGCGCAAGAGAAAGCCCGTGGAGCGGGCGCATTCTGATACTGATTGCAGGTAAGATTCGTAAACTTCGTCATTTTTATCCACGTTATCGAATGGTGGGCTCTCACGAAGTCCCGATGCTTGGCATACGCTTGACTTGGGAATTGGCTATTGTAGTGCTAGTGCTATAATAATAGCGTGTCCTACAAATACCCGAATGCAAGAAGCTATGGCTTGATTTAAAGTAACAAGAATAACAATGATGTGTAGGTACTGGTTTTCAGATACCGAGACAGTGGGTACAGCAGCGGGCACATGCGCCGGCCACGTCCCCCGTTGTCTCATGCCGTCTCACTGCCCCGGACCAGGTCGCAGCCGCCGCAGTTAAGGGGACATGGTAAGTCCTTACGGTTTTTAGGAGACTTCTATAACAACAATTTGTCTATGTCTAGTCTAATAAGCCTGACGTATTCCGTGTTCAATAGATTCCCCAATCTTTCGACACCTTTGGGTAGTTGTTAAGTTCCTCCTACCAGTTAGACTTTTTACCAGTTAAACTAGCTGAGCTTAGATCTTCAAAGGATAATTATGTGGTTTGTTGATAGGCTCCAGAGACTTTGACCCTGAAGATAGATCACCAGCTCGCTTTGAAAAGTACACCAGCAGACGCGAGCCCGAGCCTTACGAAGACGAGGAAGGTGATTTTGAAGCCTTTAATGAATGTCACTATTGCACAAGCATCAGTCATTTAGGCGTGTCATTTACTGCTTACAGAGGAGTTTCCCAAGATTTCACTGCCATTGCAAGATCTTGAAGCAGCGCTCAAGGATCTGGAAACCCATCAGACGAAGAGACCCTCTAAGCTCGAACAAAGAAGCAAGTCTCTGCCTCGTCCCGCCAAGGCCAAGCCGGAGACGGGGCCGCGACGAGATTATGACGATCGCAGATATTACGACGATGAACCCAAGGACTTCTACGAAATGCATGATTTACATGACATCGACTTTGAAAACTATAGAGAGCGAAAGGCATTGGAGAGGGAGAGGGAAGATTATGGATACAAAGACCGAGGATACGATCCTGAAGATGAGGACTTTGAGTTCGATTCACCGAGGAATGCGCAGCACCGACGAGACTACAGGTAAAATTGACCTAGAAACTTGTCTACTCATCTTTCAATACAAAAAGTCATGAGTAGGTATCGTGATAGTGAACCTTCATAGTTTATATTCACCTACAATAACCTTATTTTCTTATGTAAGAGCAAACCGAGGTCGGTCAGAGTTCTATGAGCGAGAGCACGAGGGCTACAGGCATGACAGGAGACACGCGCGGCGCGCGCGCAGCGCCCTGCAGGAGCACGAGTACGACTGGGAGGAGCGGGAGGGGAGGGACGCGCGGAGGATGGAGCGAGTGGAGGGCATGCGGCCTGACCGAGACCTGGAGGGGGGGAGGGGCCGTCGGCTGAGGAGACTCCACACGGTCGACGACAGCCGATCTCATAGATATGTGAGTAACAAACGGCAGCTCTCAACTCAACAATAACCTAGCTCATCAGTGAAATGAAAATATTATTATGCCTAAAATTTTCGGTTTATAGCTAACTAAATAGATTTGAAAAAAAAAAACAGATACCTAACTATTCTTGCAGACACCATCACCGGACAGAGAAGAAGACTGGAGTGATGTTGAAGTTATCGTACCAAGAAGGAGCAAACCTCCAGTACAAGGTAAATCTACTACTTTTCTACTAATTTTTTTTAAAGTATGATAAAGAAAGAGTCCTAAATAATTAGTACCTACCTACTTAGCAAATACTTTCCTACTATTTTTTGATTGACCTTTATAAACTGTTTTAGCTTGGGGATCGAGGCAATCGGAGTTGTATCCAGTGGCTTCAGAACCAACAAGAGAAGAGGTATGAGAGCACGCCAGATTTCTTCAAATGGCTCAAAGTTCATAAGTCTCTCATATTGTGTGGTGGTCTGCAGATAAAGCCGGTGCCCATCTGGCTGTGCGTGTGCCTCGTGGCGTCCTACATCGTGGCGGGCACGTTCCTCTTCAAGCGCTGGGAGGACTGGGCCTACTTGGACGCGGCCTACTTCTGTTTCATCACGCTCACCACTATCGGCTTCGGGGACTTTGTGCCTGCGCAGGTGGGTTCCACTTGTAACTTTTGCTTATCTTGTTGTTTATAAGTACCTGCCTACTTAGGCTACGAACGAGGACCTACTTAGGTACCCTATCTATCCAGTGCTAAAAGAGTTTTAAAGCATAGCCTCAATATTTGAGGCTTTTAGATGCTTTTTAAACTTCACAGGTGGCGTTTTCAAAGAAATTTGGACAAAGCTAGAAACTATTACCTACTTACCTACCTGGTACCTACCTACCTACTTATTACTTTATAAGTACCTTCCTACTTATCTTAGATTAGTGGGCACCTACTTAACTCCATTAAGGAATTTGCACTCTTAGGTACAAAAATCTACGCAGTATAGCTTGGCGCCTTAAATTATGTAAGTACCTAGGTAGGTAGGTACCTAATATAACACAAAGTCGGGCATAATCTTGTTCGTTTTCCATCAGGGTCAGCGTGTAGACGACGCGGCGGCCGCAGTACACTCGATAGCTCTGTGCTCGCTCTACCTGCTGTTCGGCATCGCGCTGCTGGCCATGTCCTTCAACCTGGTGCAGGAGGAGGTCCGCGCCAACGTGGCCGCGCTCGCCACCCGCCTCGGCATCATCAAACCACGCGACAGACCAGACTCTGATACCGACTACTGAAAACGGTCCATAGAATTTTAAACTCTACTAGGTAGGTAGGTACCTACCTAGGGTACTAGGTAGGTATACCTACGGACTCTTCACTTATCGTCACCCACTAAAAATAATGTCCTGTCGTGTGGTCAAGGTTTAAGTGTACTAAAACTAGCTTTGTCCATGGTAGGTAAGGAGACATTATTACTGAAGCTTCGAGTCATTTCTATCCGTTTGCCGTCCGTTTTTCGACCATCTACCACATGGGTGTATTTTTTGAATGTTGAAGATTATTAACGGCACTGTATTACCTACCTATCACAGGTAAAATCATAGAGATATTAGGTAAAATAAACATTTACCTACCTAGAGAATGTTGTATTATTAATGACAATAAATAATAATTTTATATATAATAAGTACTTTTAATAAAAATAAATGAAGTATAATAATATTATTATGAGAGTTTTTATAAAAAAATAAATACTTACCTACATCCCTGCTGAACTGAACGTGCCAGCCTACCTACTACCTACCTACCTATTATCATGATAATAATATGATATGAACGACGCGACCGACGCCGACGCGCCGAGACGTTGCCGTTCTTACGCCGGATGGGTGCTATCCGGAGACCCCGCGTCCCCCGTCCGCGCCCACCCCCCGCCTCGCCCGCCGCGCTCCGGTTCGGCGCCCTGCATTCCGTTCCGGCCAGTACGCCACTTACCGGCTCTATGATCGGACACGGTACGCATAAGTTATTTAGGTAGGTAGTTATTGTATAGATTTTGCAACGTAATGTTTGTAATTTAGCCGTGAAGCAAAGTATGGCACTAACTCTTCGAATGTGCTTTTGTCAAAAGACTGCCATTGTGAATACCTACTGAACTAATATAGGTACCTACTGTGGTACCTGCCTAATTGTGAAACCGGATCGGAAGTGATTTAGGGACAACGATATCTTACCCCGATGTCGGATAGCGTAGTAAGGTAACTCCGCCACACTCCTCTCGTATCGTAGGTACTAGCTGCTATCTCTGTATTCTGTGCTAGCTTAAGTTACCTATTACGCTATACGCTACTACCTACATATTTTATTTATTGGTGAATTCCAGACTGAATTGTGTGAGAGATGATATGAATGCGAAAGGAGTGGATACACAGTTGACGAGTGATAGGAGTGAATGGAAGAAAAATACATGTTGTGCTGACCCCACTTAGCGTGGGATTGTGGGGTACCTGCCTAAAAATATCTTGACGACCGTACCTAATATTTATTATCTAAATATAAATTTTCTTTTTTATTAGGTAATAATTTGCTTCGATCATGATCGTTACATTACCTTACATTCAAGAGTTAAAACGAATGGCATAGTGCTCCCATAATAGAGGGTATCACAACATGCGTAAAAGAAGGCATAACAACTTATTTCTTGGTTCGTAACTGACCCAAAATTATAGCTATTTCCCTTAGCATTTTAGAAAGCATTGTGACCAAATTGTGACACATTCCGTCACAAACAAACGCCAGATCCAAAAGAAGAAGATGGAGAAAGCTACGAAGACCGGTTCAATAACGCCTAGGTATCGTTTTTCTGAAAGCAGACACCGGTATGTCATTCCAGCTCAGCGAAGCGTCCGCGCGCGGAGGTGACGACGGAGCTGATCACGCAGGTGCGGCAGCGCGCGTGCCTGTGGGACCGCTCCTGCGCCGGCTACAGGAACCGCGTGCTGCGCGACCAGGCCTGGCGCGAGGTCTGCCAGGCGCTACACCCCGAATATGCCGAGTTGTCGTCGGGGGAACGACACGAGATCGGTGAGAGCCAGTCTCACAATAAGCACCTGTCTCTGTTTGTAGGTACCTGTCATGTGAGAGTTTTTATTTGTTTCAGGACTCTTGACGATGCGCAAATGGTATAACATCCGCGACGCATTCAAAAAAACGTACTCGGTGAAAGGAAACTCATCGCAGGCCTCGCGCCCGTACCTGTACGCGGAATTACTGGACTTCCTCGTCCCCATATTCAAAGGCAAAGACAAGCCGAGTGACGCCGTCAAGAACGAGACCATCACCGACACTGAAGACAATGAACAGGAACAAGTGGAATGGTTAAACGTCTTCGAACTGGACCAAACTGAGGCCACTCCTCCCAAGCGAAGCAAACCTGACACGAAACATCTACAACCCAAGGAGAGAACCGAAGCTGATGATAGTATCATGTCCGTCCTTGTCAATCTCATAGAGAAGGAGGAAGACGAGGATAGAGCATTCTTTAAGTCCATCACACCTGCGGTCAAGTCCTTGCCTGATGATGTGAAATTTAAGTTTAGGATACGGGTGATGGAGTTGCTTGACAGTCTGAAAAAGAACAGCAAAATCAAAAAACCTGATGAGAGTGACACGGAGTGAATGATGTTGATTGTGTGACGTAATTATGGTTAGTGAGTAGGAGATAATAATGTCTACATAGCTATGACAAAACTGGGACCAAAAAGTTATTTTATTCATGTAGTAGAAGAGCTAATTAGGTATGCTACTATGTTGTTTTTAATTTAGTGTAGGTACATAACATATTAAATTATTACGCAAGTAGGTATAACAATTGTTGTTATTCGGAGTCCGGTTTTAAAATAGCAACAAAAGTCACTGAACTCTCAATGCTCAAATTGAAGTTAAGTATATAATTGGCAGTAATATAAATAGGTACATAAGTATACTTTTGTGTTATTTCAGCACTTGATGACCATAGAGCATCCCAAGGTGAAAAAAAACATTATGGTGAATATTAATAAGTTAAATAAGTACTTACTTACCAAAATGTTGCAGTGCCCCAGCGGGGTTAATTAATCTAGTATATTTTTAACCCCCGACGCAAAAAGAGAGGGGTATTATAAGTTTAACGTGCCTGTCTGTGTATCTGTCTGTAATATCGTAGCTTCCAAACGGATTAACCGATTTTCGTTTAGTTTTTTTGTGTCATAGATAATGACGAAAAACACGAAAAACTGTTCAGCCGTTTGAAGATCATCAGCTCTTTTCTAGTTGATGAGGGGATCTGACTAGCTTTTTTATGTCAATTTTTTTAGAAGGGGCGGGGTTTTTTTCGTAGCAGGGTCTACGGACTTGTTGGGATCTACTAAACTAACTTATAGCATTAAACGTTTTGAATTGAATTGAATTTAGACTATGCATTCCTATCTGTGTCCAATTTACAAAACGATTAACGAAACGACTAGTAATTGTTTCGTTAATTTTTAGATTTTTCTTTATTTTTTATTAAATTATTTTTTAATTTAGGAAAATTAGGCACGTCTGCCGCATGTCTTACAATCTCTGGGCAAAAACTACAACAGAATGGGCACCAAACGACGGTAAACGACATCGCGGCAGACCCACTGAGACAGACTGAGATGGCGGGATGGGCTGGACTCTTACTGGCTACCTACTTATGTTTTTTATGTTTAGGTTATTAAAACTAGACAATAATGTTGCACATCCGAATTGGATAACTGTTTAAAACTGTACCATTTACAATAAGACCTTATCAAGTATGCAATAAAAATTTTCTGATTCTGATTCTGATTCTGATTCTTTCGCGAAAGATTGGCAAACAACCGCACTAGACTAGATAGTGAGGCCTTTGCCCTTCAGAGGGATGATCCAAGCTGAAAATAATAATAATAATGAAAATTGGCCTACTTACTTACCTATTGTGTCCACCTCGGCTATCAGTGTAGCTATAACTACACGTAATAGGTAAAGTCATAATCTGAAGATAGGTTCTGGCTAATCTATCCAATACGTACTCGACTAGCGGCCTCTGAGCGCGCCACTAGTGCTGCAAGATGTCGAATCCAGAGAAAGGGGGGAAGCGGGAGGGGGTGGACCTGGACCACATCCTGGAGAACGAGGTGGGGCAGTTTGGACGCTACCAGCTGATCACGCTGGCTCTTGCAGCCCTGCCTATTATCTTCTCTGCCTTCGCCGCGGGAGAGTACATCTTTACCACTGCTAGGATACCAACTAGGTAAGCACATTTGAAAATAAAAGTCATACCCACAAATCTCAAAATTTGTTGATTTTACATTAATTATTTGATATTAGCACACGTGTGGGAAATAAAATAATGCTGGACTTTTCACACAGCACCATCTAGCCCTAAAGTAAGCAGAGCTTGTGTTATGGGTTCTACATGACCGATAATACTACTTATATACTTTTTGTTTATTTTCTTTTTCTTATATTATACCAGACCCGAGACAAATATCTGTAGATCACACAAACATTTGTCCCGCGGTGGGAATCGAACCCGCAACCTCCTGCGTCGCAAGCGGATCTTCGCCCACAGTGCCACATAGGTCGTAATAAATAATACGTACTAAGACAAGTGTTTTATAATCCTCAGAGCGTTAAAGACTTATCGTGATCCCAGTGCAGTGTTTCTTCTGAATAACTGTTTTTATCATGACTTTATACTGGCACAAAGCTAAAGGCGTCTCTTTAGATCTTAGGTGTACTAAATACAACTCCTAGGTACTTCCAGATGCAAGATCGCGCAGTGTGACGGCGCGAGCCCCGAGTACGCACCGTCGTGGGTCCTGAATGCGATCCCCGTCACCAGCCCCGGCTCCTTCGACAACTGCGAGCAGTTCGCCAACAGCACGCTGCAGGTGCCCGTGCAGAACGGCACCTGCCCCGCCGAGCTCTTTAACCGCAACGTCACCACCCAGTGCGAGGAATATGTCTACCAGAACTCCCTCAGTGTTGTCTATGATGTGAGTAACCTACCTCAAATTGCCGGTAAAAACGTTTGCCTTTAGTTAGGTCTAGGTACATCTTTACTAGATGCTAGCCTCAGAGGGCTTTACGCACTTTAATTTTGGCAAAGTTGTAGTGCGAGAAATTTATTCAAGATCAAGATATCTGCGATGTTTGATTTTTTTTGTAAGTAAACAGGTAGAGGGTGACGTGCTGATTTAGTCCTCACAAGGACATATACTCGTACTTAATACGAGTGATAACATAATTATACCTACAAAAAAAATTGAATTACTTTATCTATATTGTTAACGGATCATTTCAAATTCCACTATCCTAAATAGCTGATAATGTCTAGCTAATCGTAAAAATTTGAGGTAGGTACCTACTTAATATTTATTATGGTCAAAAGTGTGCAGATATTTTAGTAAAACAAAATCCCCTACAGAATTAGTTACACGCTAAAACAAAAATCGTATTGCAAATTTCTATAGAATAACAACGTACCTATTATTCTTCCGGAAACCTACATCTAACTCGTGATGTTTTTCAGTGAAGTGATGTCTAATGTATTTATTACCCGTTGCTAAGCGACTTCCTTGCTATATAACTTAGCCCTATAACTCCTGATAATTTTCCAGTTTGGAATGGCTTGCGATGAATGGAGACGTTCTCAAATAGGTTCAATAAGAACAATCGGCACCTTGCTGGTGCTGCCTGTGACCGGCTACATCTCGGACCGCTGGGGCCGCCGCGTGGCGCTCACCATCAATGCCTTCAACACGGGGTGGATCGGCTTGGTGCGCTCCTTCGTCAACTCATACGAGTGGTTCCTGGCGCTTGAAGTGATTGAGTCCACAGTCGGTGCTGGTGCCTATTCCTCTTGCTACATCCTAGGTAATTTGAAACTTTTCCATCCATTTTCTAGTGCGTTTAGGTAGGACTCTATGAAAACCTAATCAACATTTTTCGCATTTCAGTGACGGAGCTGGTAGGCCCTAAATACAGAGTGGTAGCAGGAGCAACCATCTCCACACTTTTTGCACTTGGACAAGTAATCCTAGGATTGATCGCCTGGGCAGTGCCTACGTGGAGAACTCTCACACAGGTCCTGTATGCGCCACAGATCCTGGTTATCACATACTTCTGGATCCTCTCTGAATCAGTGCGCTGGCTCATGAGCAAGGGTCGCTATGAAGAATCAGAAAAGATTCTCAAAAAGGTCGCGAAAGCAAACAAGAAAGAACTGTCCCAAGAATCATTGCAGGCCTTACGAGACACCGCAGAAGCCGAAAAGAACGTGATCAAACCGAAAGAGCCATGGCTGATATTCCTTGTGCTCAAATCTAAAATCTTGCTATCACGATGCTTGGTGTCACCAATATGGTGGATAACGAATACTCTCATTTACTACGGCATGGGAATCAACTCTGTGAATATGTCCGGCAACAGATACCTGAACTACGTGGCGGTGGCAGCGATAGAGATCCCAGGCTACTGGACCGCCATCCTGCTGCTCGACCGGGTCGGGAGGAAGCCCGTCCTGATTGTTGCGTATTGGCTCTGCGCCGCTTGTCAGTTCACATTCGCCTTCTTATCAGCTGGTAATTCTTTTTGACATAAGTTCGGTAATGATAATATGCTTTTTCAGTTTTAATATGCAACCGCTTGTAATTGTACGCACTTAACCACCAGAAAATTCTACTAGACTTTTAGCCGCCCCGCGGTTCAACCGTTAGTGCGTAAGGGGGCTTAGTATTTTAAGGATAAAATACTAACACCTAGGTTTTAAGATGTTAACACTTCGTCTTCTAATTTGAACAAGTTGATAATGTTTTCATCAAACATTTACAGACTTGCCTGGACTGTTCTTGTTCCTGTATCTGTTCGGCAAGTACTGCATCGCGGTGGTGATGACGTCAGTGTACGTGTACACAGCCGAGCTGTACCCCACCAAGT
The DNA here is from genome assembly GCA_951394285.1 of Epirrhoe tristata. Lineage (NCBI taxonomy): Eukaryota > Metazoa > Arthropoda > Insecta > Lepidoptera > Geometridae > Epirrhoe > Epirrhoe tristata. Next base: position 11,416,591 of record OX596146.1, on the reverse strand, counting down.
ACCGCCACAACCTGTTCGCCTTCTCCTCCATGGTGGGCCGGCTGGGCTCCATCACCGCGCCGCTCACCCCGGCTCTTGTAAGTACGTGTGCCATTCATGATGAAGCACTATAATACACGTATTCAATGTCCACGCTCGAGAGTGTGAAGAACTCATTTTCTTTAGAGACATGAAGATTTTTGTTTGATTCATCTGTAGGATTTGATTGTGTTTTGGTTCCCATCCTAAACAAATATTATTAATATTTTTTCTGTGTTTGGATGTGACGAAATTTAACCACACGAGAAAGGATATACGAGTACCTACAGGGTGGATTTTTGAGATGGGCCACGGAGGGCTACTTACCTTCCCTAACTTTTTGAGATATTTTGAACTACATTTCGAACTTTGTAGGTTCTACGAAATGCTGGCTTCCTCACGATGTTTTCCTTCACCGTTTAAGAGTACTGGCATAGTGCACATAATTTTTTTGGCAGAAAACTCATTGGTGCACTACCGGGATTGAATCCTCGACCTTATGATCGGAAGGCGGGGCCACTATCACTAGACCACCAGTGCTCCTACTGACTGAATAAATGCTTAAAAAAAAGAACTGTACAACATGCAGAATAAAAATTCCAGGCGCAAGAAGTATGGGAGCCATTCCCATCGGTGTTGTTCGGCTCGTTCGCGCTGCTGTCGGGGCTGCTCATCTTCACGACCCCGGAGACGCTCGGCACCAAGCTGCCCGACACCATCGAGGAAGCAGAAAACTTGGGCAACAACCAGAAAGCAGACAAGTGATCTCAATAAATTATTTAAGAATCATCATAATTTCTTACTTAGGAACCTTATAGAATTTGTGTCTATGATCATAGAGATTTACATTCGTCCAAAGCGATCTTTTCCCGACCTCTTGGTTTTTCTTTTGATCCTCATCACTTGAGATAAGGCTTGTTTTCTACGCCACCAAAATAAGTCCACCCATTAAAGGAACAAGGTAGCATCACAATTTTTTAATACTTACATATTTTTTTGATGTTTGATTATAGACGCAACATTTCATAATATTATACCCATTATCGAGGAATATAAAGTTATTTTTTTTTATAATAAATACGTACTGTTGAAAGATACTTAGATGTATTTCAGTAATTTTGGTTCTGTACAAATTAGGCGATGTGGACTCGTTTAAAGTCTTTCCCACGGCTACAAAGATGCTACGCCGTAGGCATTTTGTTACTTTGCTAGAATGGCATAAGATACTACGAACATTGTTGTACACAAATAGGTTACAATAAAAATATCAAAAAACCCGACCGGCAAGAGAGTCAACTTTTAAGATTTTGCAATGTGTGGTGGCGCCATTTTGTTTTACATAATTATGACAAATAATTATATATTTTTTGCCTTCATTTTGATATCCCACTTATCACACAGCATCATTTAGCCTCAAACAAAATTGGCCTTAAAGTAAGCAGAGCTTGTGTTATGGGTACTATATGACTGATACTACTTATTTTTTATTTTTATAACACCCAGACCCGAGACAAATATTTGTAGATCGTACAAACATTGGTCCCGCCGCGGCGATCGAACCCGCAACTTTCAACTTTATTAGGACGAATCTAATGAAATCCAGTCGTTTGGAAGATACGAGTCATGAACTTCCTTTGAGTCGGGTAAAAATAACGAAAATCAGTTCATTAAATGTATTCTGTAATTAAAGTACCTTCCTATATTTAGATAGATGTCGTTAAAAAGTAGCTAAGAGTCCTTCGTCCTGCCGATGCCCTCTGCTTCCGCCATGGTATCTGGCAGAGCGGTGCCGAGGGTCTCCGGCGTGAGGAACAGCGTCAGGCCGGAGACGATGGCGAACCCACCGAAAAGCACGAATGGCATCTCTTCAAAAGTGGCAGCCCCCTAGAATAAGCGATTGAGCAAATCATCAGTGAAAACTTCATCCTATACTAGATGTTTTAATGTTTTAGTATAATGCGTCAAGAGGTAACCACTAAATGCCTACACTACACTCAACGGAACGCTGAAGAGCCTGGGAGGCTGGGACATTGTTTAAGATAGATTAGGCTTGCCCAGCACGCAGCATTTAAACCTAACCACATGAAAGATAACGTCAATACAATACATGTAAAGCTGCTTGTTTCCTAACGGAACCATTATTATTTTCTTAATTTTATATACAAACTTACGATAGCTGGAGTGAGTGGGGCAGTGATAGAACCGATTCTGCCAATCATGGAGGAGAAGGCGAACAGGTTGTGTCGGTACTTGGTGGGGTACAGTTCGGCCGTGTACACGTAGATGGCCGTGGTCACCGCCGAGATGCTGCACTTGCCGATCAAGTAGACGGTCAGCGACAATGCGTAGATATCTACAAATAGTTTACTATATTCACTATTACTATTAGACCACACCATCCCATTGTTGGACAAAAGGCCTCCCCCCCATTTGCGCCAGTCACCACAACCCAGTGCTCTCGTCTGCCAGTCCCTCTCAAAGGCATCTAGCTCATCCCGCCATCGCATTCGTGGTGTGCCCCGCCGCCGCCGCCGCCGCCGCCGAGTCACTGTGTCAGGGCTCCACAAAGGTAGTTTTGTAAGTTTTGTTTTAGTAATTCATTTACTTTATATATACTAATAAAAATGAAAACTTTTACCGGTATAAATGAAGATGTATGCAATCTGACATGCAGCGCATATCCAAAATCCACCCATAAGAACTGGCTTTCTGCCAATTTTGTTCAGCAGAAACACAGATATGCAGAACCCTGGTATCTCCACCGCTGACACAGCAATGTAGTTCACGTATGGGTTCCCGGACATGTTGACAGCATTGATGGAAAGCCCGTAGTAGACTAACGTCATCGTGATCCACCAAATGGGAAGAATGCAGCATCTTAGCAGAATGGGCTTATGTCTAAAAACCAGCACAATCAGCCACGGCTCATTTGCTCTTTCAATTTCTTCCAGCGCTTTTCTTTTCTTCTCTTCTTCTGCGGTTACTCGCAATAGATACAAAGATTTCTCAGAGAGTTGTTTTCCATTAACTCTAGCGACATTCTTCAAAAGAGCCTCAGACTCTTCGTATCGACCTTTGCTCATGTACCATCGCACTGATTCGGAGATGACCCAGAAATAGCTGATGGTGATTAGCTGCGGGATGTACAGGGCTAAGGTGAGTGGCCTCCAGTCGGGCACGGCCCAGGCTATCAGCCCCATAATGACTTGACCGATGGCGAAGCAAGAGGACATAGCCCCACCCGCTACTACGCGGTACTTTGGACCCACTAACTCCAAAACTGTAAAACATCTGTCAGTTAGCTATAATAGTTATGGGTCCAGCCAAGGCGTGTCAGACGATTGCAAAACAGTATTGTAAGTACCTGTATGTACATTATCGTGATGTGTATTTCAATTAATTTACAACAGTCGTGATTATCAATCGACTCATCTAAGCATACATGCATTATGATTCCTAAACGTGAATTATTAATAATTAATTATTTGTATGTAGCTTTTTACGTAACGCTCGACCAGTTTAATTATGTTCTCTTGCATAACATTTCAAAACTTACCCAAAATATAAATGCAAGAGAAAACACCAGATCCAAACACAGCTTCCACCACTTGAGAGACCATGAAGCCTGCGTAGGAGCTGGCCCAGTAGCGCGCGAGGCCGAGCCAGGCCGTGTTGAAGGCGTTGACGGCCAGCGCGGTGCGGCGCCCCCAGCGGTCCGACACGTAGCCCGTCAGCGGCAGCGCTACGAATGTGCCGAACGAACGCACGAACCCGATCAGGCTGCGTCGCCACTCGTCACACGCCAGGTCGAACTGCACAGCAAAGGATTCAAACAGGAACTTGCCTGGACGCAAGACATCTTCAGATATTTAAGACCTATTGGAGGTTGACAAGGAGGCAAAACTTGCCGAATTAGGTTTATTTTTGCCTACCATTACACCCCATAAGTTATACTATGGAGCTCAAGAAAGCTAAACTGATCTTACATAACTGGATGCAATTTGTGTTTAGATGCATTTTTTAGGCATGAAAAACGTGAGGAACCTTACATCATAAACCACAGTTTGAGTATTCTCATAAACATAAGTTTCACAAGGCAGAATCGTATTGGAGTCGAACAGCGTAGCAGGGCAGGTATTGGAGATGGTCAGTACAAAGCTGGAGTTGGCGTTGCCGAAGCGACGGCAGTCGTCGAAGGAGTCTCCGGTGGATGGCACTGCGTTTGTGATCCATGCTGGAGCAAATACAGCATCAGTTGCCTCCTCACACTCCGGTATGAAACATCTGAAAATAAGTTGCAAATAAACTGTTTTTGAAAAAATGGATCTGTTATATGTAACACGAGCTTAAAAGTCTCAGCTACTCCCCGCCCCCCAGACACCCTGGATCAGCTACTTCTAGGCAGCAGGCTCGACGCACAATCATGGCTCTTACTGAACTAAGAGAGCTTTTACTACAGATATAATTCAACTGTTTGAATAGTTACTGATCTTCGACAAACCTGGTGTTGATCCTGGCCGTGGTGAAAACATACTCGGCATGGAAGGCTGCGAATATGACTCCGATGCCAGCGAGTACAAGTGTCCTCAACTGGAAGTGCCCAAACTGCCCGATTTCGTTGACCAGGATACTGTCTAGGTCCACTTTGGTTCCATCTCCTTCCATCACTGTATCTCTAGATTTAAAATTTTGGTGACACTAGTTCCAGCAACTGAATACAGACTGCATACCTACTTAATGTTGTCACTTGTCGTAAATATGTTTTGTGATAAAATATTTCACTGAACTGCAATTCATAAACCTGAGGATTACTTGTATGATAATATTTAAAATGAGAAAGATAGCACGGCCTTCAGATGTCTCCTTATCTCGCGTCAATTTTTAATGATTTTCAACGGTAAAAAACGTTTGCTTTACGATGAATAAATACATCTCTGGTCTCAACATCTCTACTAATGTACCTAACACTACCAAGGTAGCAATTGGCAAAAAGTTTTAGTTCTCAGGTCTCTCATCCGATGGATATTGCACCTAACATTATAAAATTACCTACCAATGACAAAAGTTTCTACTAAATTAGTTAGACATATTTATTTGAATTATTATACAGGTACTTTTTTGTAACAACAGTATTTTTGCGAGGATGATCATGAGTCGTTTCTCCTATAGCTCATATCCTCGGCCTCCTCCATGGTGTCGGGAAGCGTGGAGCCCAGCGTCTCCGGCGTCAGTAGGATCAGCGCGCCCGACAGCAGCGCCAGGCTGCCGAATAGCACGAACGGAAGCTCATTGAATGTTGCAGCACCCTGGAACACATGAGAACCTAAGGGAAATTTTTGCTTTCTACGCCCGCCTAATTATAGGTTTTCCTTCCTGTTAATTATTCAGCTATTTAAATATATTTAAATCAAAGCACAGAAACTTGAACGACTTCTTATCATCAAAACTTACCATAGCCGGCGTGAGGGGAGCAGTTATGGAACCAATTCTGCCGATCATAGAGGAGACGGCGAACAGACTGTGTCGGTACTTGGTGGGGTACAGCTCGGTGGTGTACACGTAGATAGCTGTCACTACGACGGCGATGCTACATTTGCCTATCAAGTACACCGTCAGGGACAAGCCGTAGTTGCCGCTGGGCATAAATACGTAAGCTGCCTGACTAGCAGCGCACATCCAGAAAGCTCCCGCCAGCACTGGCTTCCTCCCAACTCTACTCAATAGGAACACGGATAGCCAGAACCCAGGTATTTCCACTGCAGCCACCACGACGTAGTTCAGGTATTTGTTTCCAGAAATGTTAACGGAGTTGATGGAAAGGCCGTAGTAAACCATGGTGGTTGTTATCCACCACACGGGCGCAACTATACATCTGAGTAATATCTTGTTATGTCTGAATACTAGAATCAGAAGCAATGGCTCTTGAGCTTTTTCAGCTTTCTCGACAGCCTTCTTCCTTCTGTCTTCTTCAGCTGAAACTCGCAACGATTGTAAAGATACTTCAGATAGCTCTCTTTTATTGATTCGCGCAACTTCTTTTAGGACAGCTTCTGATTCTTCGTAGCGGCCTTTGCTTAGGTACCAGCGAACAGATTCTTCGAGGATCCAAAAGTAGCTGAATGTAATGAGTTGAGGGATGTAGATGGTAAGCGTAAATTGCCTCCAGTTAGGGACGGCCCAGGCTACGAGCCCCATGGAAACCTGTCCTAGAGCGAAGCATGATGTTAAGATTCCGCCAGCTACAACGCGGTATTTTGGACCAACAGTCTCCAATACTGAAAAATAGTAAACATTTTATGCAGTATCTTCTACGAGTACCAATCTAAATAAAAAAAAACATACGATAACCTCATGGTTATCGTATGTTTTTTTTTATTTAGATTGGTACCATTGATACCATTGGTTGATTAACCAACCTAAAATATACGAGCAAGAGAATACCCCAGCACCAAACACTGACTCGATAACCTCCAGAGCCATAAAAGCTGCATAGCTGTTCGCCCAGTACCGGCACAGGCCGATCCAGGCGGAGTTGAATGTGTTTAGAGCGAGTGCGGTGCGGCGGCCCCAGCGGTCCGAGATGAACCCGGTCAGAGGAAGTGCGAAGAACGTCCCTAGAGTTCGAGAGAAGCCGATGAAGCTGCGACGCCACTCGTTGCAGGCCAGCTCAAACTGCCAACAATTGCATAGCATAAAGAATCATAATCATTTATTTCATAAATAATTTACACTGGACCCCCCGCACTAAGCAAAGCTTGTGTCGCGGTAGTCCCGAGTAACAGTTTTCATAAAAATAAAACTTATTAATTAAATATAAAATAATATTTTGGTCTATTTCTAATCTAAAAGTAATAAAATGATCATACATACAAAATTATAACCTAATCGAAATATCCTACGAGTCACGAATACCTACCAACCGGCTAAATCCACTTGCGATGCGATCTGACAGTAAAGAACAACGACCTTACTTACATTGTAAACCACTGTTTGTGTATTTTCATACACATGCTCTTCACAAGGCAGAATTGTACTTCGATCAAATAGTTCAGCCGGACAGGAGTCGTTGGTCGGTACGCCAAACGTCATGTTATTGATGGAGAACCGCTCGCAGCTTGCAGCGGTGCCGCCGCTAAAAGGCAGCGCGTTGACAAGCCACGGAGAAGCGAAGTTGGCACTGGATGCATTTTCACATTGTGGGACCAAACACCTGCCAAAAAGTAATTGGCCAACTTACATGTCATAGTTAGATAGGTGACCAAGTAACCAGCGATAAATAATCACACGCAACGAGTATCTATCTGAGCAAGACAGCAAAAATTGTTGAGCGCTGGTTGTTGATGTGATGTCTCAAATCACTGTTTCGTCGAAACGTGTAATCCCACTATAAATAAAGTGGTGAACTAGTTAGCGCTGGTACTTACCTGTTGTTGATCCGAGCGGTGGTGAACACGTACTCCCCGTTGGAAGCGGAGAACAGCGCTGCAAGCGCCGCCAGGGCCAGCGTCCGGAGCTGGAACCACCCGAACTGGCCAACCTCATTTATCAAAATTGTGTCCAAATCAATTTTGATCTTATTGTCCTCTACTCTCGAATAATTTTCTTTTGGCACTTCAGCCACACTATCATCTTTTTCACCAGTCATATTATTTAATTCCACATTATACAGCTTATCAACATTGGCGTCTTCAGACATTTTTTTATGTAGAGTTAGCACTGTAACTGTTCCAAACTCACTAAATAAATGAACTCTTGCCTATTTCGTATTCTTTACATACTTTAGCATAGTAAGCGGCTTTTGTTATATCTGACTGTACATAAGTCTACTGAGGTAAATATAAGAGAACTAAAAAACAAACGGTTCGACGAAGTATTTTTCGCAGTTCATTACACTAAGATACAGATAAGACTCAGTGCTCCCAAATGTGTATCTCTATCTACTTTTATACCTAATAAAGGCTATATGTAAGTGATTGCTCGTGTTGTACCTACTCTGAGTTAAGTAATATTGTTTCCTTTCCTACTCGTGTTATAAATAAATTCAAAATTATCCTATCTATCTATGTAAGAGAGAAATATTATAAAATCAAAATCAACAGTACGACAAACAATAAAATGGTTATACCTACCTATGATTCGGAAACAGTTAGGTACAGACAGCGTCACCACTTGGTATACCCGTTTAGAGTAAAGATTAATTTTACATTTTTATGCCGGAACGTCTCAAATGAATGAACATTTTATACAAAAATGTATATCTTTGCTGGGATTCGAACCAGTCACGCAAGAGCCACGCTCATGCGTGGCCGCATCAACTCTAACCAACTTATCCATCACAGCAGATAGCGAAAACTGTGTCTGCTAAATAACTTAACTGCTAATAAATAACATAAGTAAATTATGATTTCATTTTATGTTTATGGTCTTAACAAATTCTAACTTATGACATAATCAGGTACAATCAGGCGGTTTGTTTCTTCCTTCCAATATTCTCAGCCTCCTCCATGGTGTCGGGCAGCGTGGAGCCCAGCGTCTCCGGCGTCAGCAGGATCAGCGCGCCCGACAGCAGCGCGAAGCTACCGAACAGCACGAACGGCAGCTCATCAAATGTTGCAGCCCCCTGTACAAAAAAAAAACATTATAAAAAATACGTAAGTATCAAACTTTGTTGTAGGTATTTTAGATGACAATGCTGAATCCCAGAAGCTAAGCACTTTTCAAATTACCTAAGTAGGTAATTTCATTGTAACAAAAATCATTAATAATGGGAGGAGTTTTGCATCCTCAACTTTTATTTTATTTTATGGAAAATGAATATTATGAACTCACGAATGCCGGAGTAAGCGGCGCTATTATGGCTCCAATCCTGCCCATCATGGAGGAGAAGGCGAATAGGCTGTGGCGGTATTTAGTGGGGTACAGCTCGGCCGTGTACACGTACACTGACGTCATCACCATGGCGATGCTGTACTTGCCGATCAGGTAGACGGTCAGGGCGGCTCCATACGAGTCTACGATCATAATAGATTTACAGAGTGAATACGTTTACAACATAAAGTAAAAATTACATTTGTACTCACAAGTGGGTAAGAAGATGTAAGCGACTTGGCATCCCGCACAGATCCAGAAGGCAGCAATAAGGACAGGTCGCCTGCCAATCTTGCCCATCAGGTACACCGCCGTCCAGTAGCCCGGGATCTCCACGGCCGACACTGCGATGTAGTTTAGGTACCTGTTGCCCGACATGTTGACCGAGTTGATGGACATGCCGTAGTACACGAACGTGTTCGTGATCCACCACACCGGGGACACAACGCAGCGCAGCAGGATCTTCTTGTGTCTGAACACCTGCACGATCAGCCACGGCTCGTTTGCTCTTTCAATCTTTTCAAGAGCCTTGCTTTTCTTCTCTTCTTCTGTCGTTTGCCTCAAAGCGATCAAAGATTTAGGAGACATCTCTCTTCCATTCGTTGCAGCTATCCTCATAAGCAGCGCTTCGGACTCTTCGTAGCGGCCCTTGCTCATGTACCAGCGCACAGACTCCGTCATGAGCCAGAAGTAGGAGATGGTGATGAGCTGCGGCAAGTAGAGTGCGAGTGTGAGGTTCCTCCAGTTGGGCACCACCCACGCAATCAGGCCCATGCAGATCTGGCCGATGGAGAAGAACGTGTTCATGGTGGCTCCAGCTGCTACTCGGTACTTCGGGCCAACGACCTCCATCACTGGAAAAATGTGTTCAAAACAATGTAAGAAAAAAAAAACCTGCAAAAATCATACCATTTTTAAAATAAAGTTTTACTGAAGGTCTACGATGATTAGACTAATAATGATTTTTATAAATAGGTAAGCTTCTTATCTGTTATATATATACCTAACATAATTTTGATCTGTTATATTTTAACAATGAAATAAAACACAGACCGATTAGACGTGACACGATTAGAGCGACTCACAACCCAAAAAATATGTTCGTTTGGCCTCACATTTAAAATATCTCAAGCCATCAACAACTGTTATCATTGTTTACATGCGTGCGTCATGTATGGTGCTATTCCAGAGAAGACCGAAAAGAGGCTACTTTAAACTCTGGAGCAAAATACACTATAGGTACTACAATTGACAAAATTTTGTCTGACTAATGAATGGCTACGAGAAGTGCGTAGTGTCTCAACCAGTTACACTAAAACGAGTTTTTTCTGACGTCGGAGCCGTAGCACGTGCGTAGCACAGACTACGGCAAGATGAATCAAGCAAGCTCAATGACGCAAGGGAGCTCCTCAGCTTTGTTCAGTAATGATAATTCTCCTCATTATACTTAACAATAGTGTGACTGTACTGACTGACTCAACGCAACCTTCATTGCATTGTCTGCCGTTTGGATGCGGTTTCCGAGATACCTGGACGGATGTTCCGATAGTGTGTGACCGTGTGCTTAACGTTTACTAGCAGGTGACAGAAAAATTAAGGATTACGACTGTATGTACCTATCCATCTTTTGGCAGTAGATATGGTCTTAAATCTCAGCAAATCAGAATATAAAACAGTTAGGTACCTACTTCACGATATTTTCTTTCATATTCAGAAATACTTAGGTTTATTAAGATATTATACCTACAGGATTTTATCGCGACATTTTTGGTGTTATTTACCTTATTCACATCTTCCACAAGCCTTTTGGTCCAAAACTTCAGATAATAATAATAAGCTATCTTGTCTAAATCGATAAATTTTCCGATAACTTAAGCTTATAACACTTACAAAGGATATAAGCGGTGGAAAACCCGCCAGAGCCAAAGGTGGCCTCGGCGACCTCGGAGATCATGAATCCGATGTAAGTATCCGCAAAGTACCGCAGCGCGCCGAGCCAGGCCGTGTTGAGCGCGCAGACAGCCAGCGCAGCGCGGCGCCCCCAGCGGTCCGACACGAAGCCCGTCAGCGGCAGCGCCAGCAGGGCACCCACTGTGCGCACCGACCCGATCAGCGAGCGCCGCCACTCGTCACACGCCAGGCCATACTACGCAAACGTCAATAAGGTTTCGAAGAGTTTTTAGGCTGTTAGGCCTCCGTCATGGCTTAAAACTATCAGTCCCCATGACGCATATGCTCAACATAGAGCGTAAGAGAGTGGCAGGGAAATAATTTCGGAAAAAATATTTGCACTTTAACACGAGCTCTTAATTATGATGGAAATAAAACTGATTATTTTGTAAACCAGTTACCGTATTGATGATAACTTTCCTGTGAATAAGGCCGAGCTGCTGGGCAAAACTATTCTCAATGAATCGTGACATTGGTTGCCTCCTGAAATATAAATCATCTAGAACCGTAGGTAGGTACTCACATCATAGACAACAGTGTGTGTGTTCTCGTAGACATAGTCGTCGCAGGGCAGCAGTGACTCTCGGTCGAAGAGCTCGGCGGGGCAGGTCCCGGGAACGGCCTCTGAAATGTTGGCGAAGCGCTGGCAGTTGTCCGGCGACCCACCACTCATCGGGACAGCGTTCTGGATCCATGCGGGCGAATACTCCGGGGTTTCAGAGTCGCACTCCGGGATAAAGCATCTGAGGGATGACGAAATTACGGTTTAGTTTAGACCTCAAAAAGAAACAAGATGCTTTCTTTTGGTTTCGTAGTAGGTATAGTCTTAATGTTTTGCAATATAATGATGCATGCTTTTTGTCATATTCCTAAGTTTTAACGTAGGTACCTGGTATTGATCCTGGCTGTAGTGAACACATACTCGCTGGCCCCCCACGCCGCGAAGATCGCCACTATGACGGCTAGTATGACCACTCTCAACTGGAACCTACCAAACTGCCCTAGTTCTTCCACCAAAATCGTATCCAAATCTATCCTTTTATGGTCGATTATCTTCGCAGGAAGGGGACCCTCGTTCGTGTTTGTCGACATTATGCGCTACGGTTGATTGGCCACTAAATAAAATATTATTATCCTTGATTATTTATAAATAACCCGATAGTACCCGATATAAATCTATGATAAATGCTTCGTCTAGACTTACTTTTATTACCCCTTAGATTGTAGGCTACATTGGTTTTCTTTGTTAGAAATGTTTGGCTGTTTGATAAACATTTTACATACACAAATTTATTTTACCCTACAAAGCATCAATAGGTATTGCAAGAAGAAGCTAGAAATATTACTGTTCATTGAGTAAGTACCTAGACGTAAGATGGCTGACTACAGAAGAAAACACATCAAATGGCGCCTGTTTGTTTACTTCCGCAAAGTTTGTTTGGCCTTCAGGCATTGTTTTCAGGAGGCCCTTCAGTCATTGCTTCGAGCATTATCCGTCATACTCTATAACTCTATGATCTGCATTTTTAAGACCTCTATCTCCTGATCCTGCTAACTATTTATGAATCAGAATGTTTGTTTGTTGGGTGGGATGTTTGGCCTAAGTAGTAGGCACCTACCTATGTTTGTGTTTCAATCAGACTTTAACAAGTGAACCGATCCGAATGAAGTAGACTATTCAAAATTGTGGTGCCTATGTACCGTGATCTTTTCAGCTAGTCTATCTTATCTTATCAGCCCATCACTGGGCAAAGGCCTTTCTTGTCCTATAGGAAAATATTTATTTGATTAAGTAGTTAAGATTAGCTAGATTTAAACGTTTGCTGATTGTTGATCATGAAGCGGGGCGTGAAAAATGTCGTGTCATCATTGATACTTACGATAGAGCACCTACTGACGCATGCGTTAAATTTTATTGTTCCTGTGTTTAACTTTGAATACATTTTTGTAAAATTGTTTGTAGACATTTTGTATTTCATTAATTAGAGTGGGTTCTCTCTTTTGCAAGATCTAGTTTCGTCAGGTAAGTGTTTTTTTATTTACGGAATGATTGAACGAATTCTGCAGCGAAATTCTTCGGTTCTGCAGCGCGTCAGGGATGTTCGCTGACGCGCGAGTGGACTGCTTCTACACCACCATGCGCAAGCGTGGAGTATCTCTGGTGCGCAGGGTCCGAGCCAGATCCAACAGCATCCTCAACGTGTTTGCTAATAGGTTTGACTGCATTTATCTGTACCGCAACTCTAGGATGCATGCTTTTACTAATAAGAATAATACGAGTATTAAGTTTGATTATGCTAAGTAATTTCTATGGACCAATATTGATGTCTGAAATAAAGATTTTATTTGATTTGATTTTGATTTGAATTCCAGCCGAATTTTACTAATATAATATTAAGTAAATAATAATTTGTGGGTATTGAACAATACCTACAATGATCGCTTATATATTTCTAGTGGTGCTGTGAGCTCGTAAATCACGAGCAGTGTGCGCCGGCGCGTCGAAGCACGCGTGCGCTCGCCTACTTTGAACCGATGCGTACACGCAGCGTCTTTTACTAAAGTTTTACTTTTATACTGTTAAAAATATTCTATAAGTACCTACACATAATTTCAACTATTGGAATTGAGGTTCAGTTAGTTTTGTTTTTAAAATGAACTAAAGAAGTGATCAGTGATTTGTTTGCGGATATTAAAAGCCGGTTGCAAGTCGATACCGTAAGTAAGTTGAATGAAAATACTGGGATTATTTTAATTAGGGAATGAATCAATTTTTGACCTACTCACACTTTATAAAAGAAGTATAAAATTTAAAAATAACTGCTGCTGTATGTAAGTAGGTACCTAGGTATTCCCAAAGCGTAGACATTCTCTCAGATCAAGTCATTAAAGTCTCAGCCTTTCGGCTGAGACTAGAGGCGCCTCCAATATTAAAGTCGTGTAATTTTTTTAATTCTATAATTCCATGGGCGCCTGCAGTTCGTACGTAGTTATAATTTTAGTTTATTATAATTATATTATATATTTTATTTTAAATATGTTTATTTAATAATTAAATAAATACACTAGAACTGACACGATACAGGCTTAGCCTAGTGCGGGGCTCGATGTATATTATTTATAATAATTGTTATTTTAGGTATTTAATATTTTTGATTAAATTGAAAAAAAATCAATTGATAATAATTCTAAAATCACATAGGTAGGTACTTATTTTTATAAAATTGTTATGAGTAGGTAGGTATTTGTTGTAGAACCTGGAGCCACCTTGTTTGTTTATTTACTTACACAAGCTAGGACGCAACCAAACGTGTGGCCGATAAGGGCAGTTACACTATCTTAATAATTAAGAGGGCGGTTCGCGACCTGCGCCTGCGCCGATAGAATTCGCATCTAGTCTGCGCCTGCCACGGCGCCCTTTGACCTGTGGGTCGACTGCTCTACAGTGATGTTTAGTTTGTTATCGTCCTAATCTTGTTTTGTCACTAGATATAAGTAGTCGGCAGAGCATACGATCTCTTACCTTGATTTTAGCAGTCTATTTGTATTTACCTATGTATTTTGTTGTTATTACTAATAGTAAGATAATATTTGTATTTTTAAAACACATTAGGTAGTTACCTACTTAGGTACTTGGTATTACCAAAGACAATATAATACACAATGGCCCTTACTAATAAACTTGGAGTTCTTTCGCCATTTTTGAAGGAGCTTGTGGCTCTGCTATTTTATTTACTTTTCTCGTGTTTTACTAGGTTTTATTATGTAATTTCGGTGGCATTTTACGAATGAAGCCTTGGATTACGTAACAGGAGGTTTGGTAAATGGAATGGGGGAGTATTCAAGTAAATTTCTCATTTGACGAAAGATTTTCGTTGGAGTTTTGAAATAACAAGTCGCCATGTTTTTTCAAAACCAAATTGACGTGACATAATACATATTTGAGAGGTGAAGATACTTGACATTTGCAGAATATACAGTTAATACAGTTTACAGTTAGTTGCCATTAATAAAAAGATGAAGAGGAAGAAGGAATAAAGAGAAGAAGAAGCCGGGGAGTGAAGTAAAACCAGAAGAAACCAAGAAGTGAAGTGATAGAGAAGATGAAGAAGACTGACCTAAGATGTTACCGATTGGGCGGTATAGTCGCTCAGCGACAAAGCCCTTTTCTTTTATGTTTAGATAAATAAATAAATAAATAATAAACTTGACATAAAGTTATGTCATGCATAGACTGCAAATTTGTATGGTTATTCATAGGATAGGCATGACATAACTTTATGTCAAATTTATTAGTAAGAGCCTAAGTAGCATAACATATTACCAAGGATCATGTTTACCTAATTCGTCGTCGCCAAAGTATTCTACAATAACAAGCCGGGTTAGACACATTTATGGAAATTGATTTAGCGTGTTCTATGAGAAAAGGTAATTTTGGCGAAACAGCCGCTTTGGAATCTATAATAGGTACTCTAAACTGGTTCAAGCACCTTTGTAACCGACTTCGAAAATAGGAGGTTAGTTCAAGTATTTCAAGTAAGTACTCTCATTAGTAAGTCATTAAAAATAAGCGAAAGAGTAGGGATTGAGATATTAAAAAAAATACCTTACGAGAGTCCAGTACATAGGTAGCTGAGTTTAAGAGAGAACTAACTATTCTGAAATGAAATCGGTTTTTTTCTATAGAATCGTTTACGATTGATTATTAACAAGCGTGAATTCTGAATCTTTATTGTTTGTAGGCATCACAATTTGTCGGCACAATATTATGAATAACCGGGTCAGTAGAGTCCCTTTGATATGGTTGGATAACTTAACTAAGTATAACTATCTGATCTATATCAACTCCATAGTTGGTAACTTACATAGAATAGTTGCGAGCACAGAAGTACATAGGTAAGTAACGTAAGTACAAGCTAACAATGCATGTGTTTAGTAAACACACGATTTCACTCGTCACCGGACATGTGACACATCCCAAGCTACCAAAATAAACGCTTACCTAATAGGTAGGTACATATAGGTAACCTCCCCCCCTACCCCCTTACCGCCTTTGTCACTACGTTCAAACAATCATCAGCATCCTCCACAACTTGACTTCGCTCACTGCGTTTAAACGATATATGCCCAACAACCCACTAACATCCCCACTAGTGGGGTAGTTGGGAATAAAAAGTCCCAACGACCCAATTTCTTTAGCAATATACATACTAGGCATCTACATCATTTGCCAAATATCACTCTTAGCTCAAATCACAGTTATTGTGATCAGCAACAAGTCCCAATACAAAATGTTTAAAAAATCGAGAGAAATCTGTTAAAATTCTAAAGAGAATTGATGGCTTATCTTCTGCTAGTAGGGTGACAATTTCTTCCAGAAATAAGGTACCAAAAAGAATACTTAGGTACCAAGCTTTCCAGAATCTCTTTACCCCAATTACCTACCCATATTTTGTTCCTATCGGTAAAATAAAATTAAAATAAAACTTGATGTAAATCCCCTAGTATCCAGTAGTCCCATAAGACTGGCAGGTTTCAGGGCCAGCCTTTTAAGCGCAAACGGTCACGAGGCCTATTCACTAAGCTTGACTAAGCCGACAAAGCAAACTCATAACAAAGAAATTAAATTCCTGAAGCTTTATTAATTCTTGGATTTTTTGAACGACTGCCGTGATTCAGCGAGACGAATCGATTCTTCGCGTCTTTGATGTTATGGAACGGATACATAACATTTGTTTCCTTTCAATTTCCATGCGCTGACGAAGCTGTACGCATTCTTCCAGAGTTGCGGGCTGCTGTCGAACACGACAAAGCCAGGCTTTCGTCATGGAAGCATAGATAACGGTATAGGTACATACTCTACCCGAAAACACACAAAAGTTTTTTTTAATGTAAAACATTTAAGCATTTGTTTAGATCCATATACTTATAACTTGAAGGTTTTAAAAAAATGTGTTATTCTAAAAACAAATGTAGCCTTTTTAAAATAAGCTCGTTAGCGACTTAATAGTCTATAGAAAACTACATTGTAAGCAAGTGCTTATTTCTGTCAGATTTATTTGCACTAATTGAAAAGTGCTTATTGAAATCTTACTCTATAATTATTCTCATCAGAGAAGTTCGCTCTTATTGTAAAGGAGTAAAGCTGAGTTTGGCGTGGCAAGCCTTTTCTATCGACGTCGTTCACTAAATATCCAAGGGGTTTCCACCATTGTGATGCAAACAGCCGAATGCGATGCATAATCGTAACAATGGCGACATAACACAATCCGTATGCATTATAGTTGTTATGTTCAAATCGTCATACAAAATACTGTACCTATAAAACCTGCTGAAACATAGATTTTCCTTTAGTCGATACTTTCAATACCATTACTATCTAGCAAGCCATCACTAGCAGGATGTTTATTAGGTAAGAATACTGAAGTTCTTAGGAAAATTCATGTAAGTTACGTAATTAAATTCAGTGGCAATAGACTTGCAACAATTCTTACAAATGAGGCCATAACATATGCTTTGACTCCGACTTTGACACCATAGCTTAGAGAGAGAATATGCAGAGCTTTGGAGATATATTCGTGATCTTCTTTCTGTGTAGGCATAGCATAACATGATACGAGAATTTTTATTTTTCAAAACTCTTGGTAAAAAAAACTGGTAGGTAGTTTTGTTTCAATCTTAATTTCCAAGGAGATATAAAATTGTGGACTAATTTTATTGTATCGTCTATGATAAAAGAAATATCGGTCTATTCTTTTGATAAAGAAAATGAAAGCATTCTAATTAATCAATACATTGTTTTGTTATAGAAAATGAAAGTATTCTACGAATCCAGAAGAACGAAGTAATAAGTTTCTCTACAAGCTTTCTCAAAGTAATACCTACTTCCATAATGTCTAAGGAAGCAGAACTTAGAGTGAGTAAATATTTATAATACAGAAACGAAACTAATAAATACCATCTTCCCCTCCTATTTATAATCAAAACTTTAACGGTCGGTCGAGTCTTGAGTTGCGTAGACTGATTAAGTTCAGAAGCGTGCCCGAAACGGCGGTGTACTTGTACACTAGATATGTATCTGAAAATAAACGCTCTACCTTATACTTACCTATTCATATTCTCCAGATGGCGGAAGATTCCAAGGAGGCCAGCTCCGAGGGCCAGTTCAACCTGGAGGGCATCCTCACGGAGCTGGGCAGCTTCGGCAAGTACCAGCTGCTGCTGCTGTTCCTGCTGGCCTTCCGAGACTCCTTCCTCAACATGTGCAACTATAACTACATCTTCACGGCCGCTGAGGTTTCTTACAGGTTAGTCTTACGATCAGATGAGTATAATTGATCGAAGGGTTGGTCCCTTCTATCTATTGGCGATAAACACAGTAGGTTGAGAAAACTAGTGTGCTGCAAGGAGAGGGATCTAAATTGTTTCAGCACCACATGTATTGTGAAGTGTCCTTGGATCAGGGCTGAAAGACTCTGGATATAGGTAGGTACTCTATTGTGCTGATTGGTTTCGCAACAGATTGTAAGTACAGAAGACAAAACAACAGGCGCGGTGACATTTATCTGGGATGTTTTTAAGTTTTAAAAGTGATATAGGGTAAGCCAAAGTAGTATGTAATGTTTTTCACGGTGAAATTCGACTATCGATAAAAATGAGCTTACACAATAGAACCTTGAGCAGCTGCTAAGGCTGAGCGCAGTCGATGCAGATGCATTGATGCAACAATCGTAAATATTTATTGCGATTGCGTATTTTAATGTTTCTCGTGTCGGTGCAAGCGTAACTTTGCATCACATAAAAAATAAAACTTGTACAGTTATGGGGATAGCTGCTATTCCAAATACTTAAGCAAATACATTTTTGTTTACAATATCTTTCATCGCAAGTCATCTTTTAGCCTAATCTATCACCTACTCATGTATACCTACGACTACCAAAAACATTCAAAAGCATTTATCACATTTTTTTTATTAAGTATCCTTACGACTGTGATGAAATTACTTACTTAGTGCTAAACATGGGAATTCGCGAAAAAAATATAATTGTGTAGTCTTTACTAGGTAGGTAGGTACGCCTAGGAAATTTTCAAAAGAAGGACTTGGAATCTAAACTAAAACTAAATTTTATGATACAAGCTAATGCAAAATAAATGAGTTATCTAAACAGTAACATGACATGTCTCTACGCATTTTCATATCTTATGTCGGCGGTGAAACGCCTTGTAGCTTGCATATTATGCATAATGCAGTGGGTGTATTGACTTATCGTAGCATACGAGTTACGAGCGCCGAGCGCACCGCCCCTTGCTATGCTCGCTTACATGAGACACAATGAACTAAGTTCAAGTAGACGAACATTTTTATAGATGGAGTATGATTCCGAATAATTCCTCATCTGAAAAAAGTGCCCATGGGAACCACTATGTATTAGTGCTAGCAAGGATTATTTATAAATCGTCGTTGGTAAAATAGGAATAATAGGTTCTCTCTTAGTTTGGTATCTCTCTGGCTTGGTCTGAACTGGCTGAAAATGGTGTTGTTTCTAAGAGGGTTCATTGGAGGAGACCTCAGAGAATTGCTTCAAAAACTTGGGAACAAATAATTTTGTATTGATAGTATTATGTTCACGTATTTTTTTATTCAAAACGTGGACTGTACGATTTTGACTTCAGTTTAAGTATAGCACTATGACGTATCATGGCCAATCTATACAAACTGCATTTCCATTGCAGATGCCACGTGCCCGAGTGCGAGGCCCGAGTCGATGGCTTCAACACAACGTGGTCGCACTACGCGATAGCAGACCACGCTAATCAGTGCTACAGAATGGCGCCTCTTTACGTGCCGCCGATAAACATCACGGATGAAAATCGGCAGTGGTTCGCTAGCAACACAAACTCCTCGTTCGACAGGTGCTCTCCTGAAAACTTTGCGACAGACGAGACCGTGCCCTGCAAGAAAATAGTCTACGAAGATTACAATAGCATCGTCGCTGAGGTTAGTTATGTACTTACCTACTCAATATATGAAAGTTGCCATAATAACAAATACATTTATATAGTTCATTAAGTATTTAATACCTGCTCGTAGGTAGAGCTTTAACTACATAAATGCTGACACCAAAAATGTCTGAGACCTAGGTGGCATCTTAAAAATACAAAATCGTTGTATCAACAAAACTATTCGCACTCTAACTGTAAACAATCATAGAACACGTACCCCTACATGCGCAAGCGCAATTAGTTTTCAGTTGCATTGTCAATGACATCGTTGTGGATAATAGAATGGCCTGACTGCCCGTTCAAGTTCACGGCGATCATAGACAGCAATTGCTGACACAGAATGACAAGGAAAAAAGGTACCATGCTAAATCTATGCAAGGAATAGTCAAAAGATGGCACAAATTGTAAAGCACGTTGATAATGGTGTTTTGAGCTCATGTTTGCTGAAACGTGACAGTTAGAGTAGGTACGTACGTAATAATACGGTAGGTACATATAAGCGACAGTTTGAAAATTACTTCTACCTTTAGTACTTGCAAAATCATTTCCTGACTTTAAAGTAATATCTAAATGAGATATTCATTTGAAAATTATCACAGAGTGTCTATTAAGTACTTGGCCACTAACTAAAAAATAAGCAAAAGCAAATATACATATAATAAGGATTATGTTAGCTTCTTTTGGTAGCGAACTCTTCGCTGATTTTATTCAGCACTTCCCCGTGGTAAAGCGAGTTGTTCCAATGTTTCAGTTCGATCTGGGCTGCCAGCCGTGGAAGAGGACCATGATCGGCACCGTGCACAACCTGGGGCTGGTTTTCTCGTTCATTCTCTGCGGCTTCGTGTCCGACCGGTCAGTATGTCGAGCCCATTAACTATTCATAAAAGCATGGCGATTTAGCAGATCTTTGAAAGGAGCCGAGCTTTATCAGAACAGAATAACGAAAACTGTTCTGAATGTATCATGCCTTTTAAAGTGCTGACTGATGTTGACTTATAAGTAATTGCAAATCGCGATTTCGTAAAATGTTTAATGCTAAAATCGGTCGTTGAACTTAAAATAATTAACAAATTCCGCTCCGAACATAATAGGAAGAATAATCTATTCGTGTTCAAAAATTTCACAATATTTGGCGACACTTTGTGGACCTATTATCTAAAATTAAATGCTCAAATAGCTCATGTAAATATATGATTTGTGTTAATCGCTGTGTACATAAGCACGTTGCTCTTAGCCCGCGACGTATAATTTGGTGCTGCACGTGTCTGGACATTGTCGACATAAAACTACCATTTGTTTGAGATAACCTGCATACAAGTATAGTTATTTAAAACTAAACACATCGATTAAAGTTACTGTTTAAGTTTTATGTTTCATTTGCACAATAATTACATCTGCAATGTCCCAGAGTGTCAGGCACTATCTTATATCATGGAAAATGTTCTGTATCAGTGATTCTGGTCTTACTGAATAAAAAAATACTTTTGACATTTTCAAGACTTACCACTGGCTATGACTGGCCCTTTTATCTTCAACAAACTGTAAGGAAGCAGGACAACACTGACGGTTTGAGGCCTAGTATTGTTGTAGGTGACCCATACCAATCTAAATAGTTAAGCTCCAGTCAGAAACCATTCAAACTGTTCGTTTTTGGTTCAGGTATGGTCGCAAAGTGATAATAGTAGGCACTCCACTAGTGGTGGGCGTGACGGGGCTGGTGAAGTCCTTCTCCGTCAACTATTGGATGCTGCTGGTGCTGGAGTTCCTGGAGACAGCACTCGGATACGGAAACGCGAGCATGGTGCTCTGTGAGTCATCTCTTTTTTGTATTTATTTGTATTAGTTCAAACATTACATCTTTTTATAGATTATTTTTAGATCGTGAAAGTGTTCATCGTCGTGGTAGTCGTGACTACCTATAGTTTATTTATGTGATGTGGTACACCGCGTCAACTAACCCTAACCTAAAGAACTATCCCCTCAGACATCTTCAAAGAACTTGAACTCTTGTTACATCTGAGAGAATTTTCTTTTTCCTATTGTCACTAGTTATTTTGAACCATTGTGGTAAAAGGATTTTAAGTGCGCCTTAAAGAGGTGTATCTGCCATGCCTAAAGATACAGTAACTATCTTACTAATATTTGGAAAATTAGAGATCTAGTTTGTTACGTGTGACTCTCGAAAACAAAGAAGATCGTATAAACAAGGTGTCCTGACAATGTGCAGCGCTAGAGACGGTGACGCAGAAGCGACGTGTAGTCTACTCGTGCCTGTGGGACATCCTCTCCAGTCTGGGCAGCGCGTGCTTCGGGCTGATCGCGTGGCGCGTGCCTTACTGGCGGCATCTCATGCGGGCCATCTACGCACCGCTGCTCGTCGTGCTGCTCTACATCTTCCTCGTTGATGAGGGCGTCAGGTACGCAGATGATATAGTAAATACAATGTATTATGAATAATTGAATATAAGGACTACCTATTGGGGACAATAAATGAAGTTACCGCGACATTTCGCTACTTACATCTTTCATCGCTCATGAGAGATTCAAATAAGAAGTTTACTTTCATTGTGTTATCCAACTGTTAGTAGGGGGTAATGCTTTTCTCACATCTTTTGTATGTTAAAAAACTTGTTAATTCCCAGATGGCTGCTGGCACACAACAAGAAGGACGAGGCGGTGAAGGTGCTGCACAAGGTGGCCAAGGTCAACAACATCACGCTATCGAACAAGGCCAAGGCTATGCTGGACAGCATCCGTGAGGAGAGGAAGTCTTGCGAGGTACCCTCACAATGCCTATAAACCTTACCTCTTTTACACCTTTTCTCGTCCCGCTTTAAAAACGTCCAATTTTTTTTATTTCATGCGCGTGTGATGTAGATTCGATCCGCATTCTCAAAAACACAACGCTTATCGTCAAGACTAGAACTTGATTTCATCTGCTTTTCTGGTGTTACAGGTGGGCTCCCCGGAGGCGGGGGATGCGGGTGCCGCTGCAACGGGGGAGGAGGCACGGCTAGCATCAGTGCTCCGCTCGCGCACCATCCTGCTGCGCGTGGCGCTGATCGCCGCCTGCTTCACTTGCTCGACGTTCGTGCTCAACGGCACCATGATCTACTCGACCATCCTCTCCGGAAACAAGTACATCAACTACTCGGCGATGCTGCTCGTGTCTGTGCCCACGCGCATCGTGACCGCGCTCACTCTCACGCGCTTCGGACGCAAGGCGCCCATCTGCGTCGCCTACTCGCTCTGTGCCGTCTTCTTTATCACGTCCGCTTTTGTGCCTAAATGTGAGTGCTTTTGTGATGTCGGTGGAAGGCTTGTTGATGAGAAAGCTTTTGTTTCGATGCCGATTATAAGATACATTTTACAAAGTCTAGTATTAGTGGTTTGTATGTGAGCATTTATATCTAAAATGCTCTTTTTGCGGTATTCTTGAAATAATGGAAGATGAACTCAATGGCAATTTTTTAAACGTAAATTTTAGAGCAGTTAAAAATTTTAAAGAACTTCGTAGCAAGTTGCTACGAATTCGTAGCACCTGTAGCACTAATATTTTCAGTTTTTTTTGACCATATTAGATGCAGATGAACTAGATATTATAGGCAGATGAACTAGATATTAGGCTGTGTACTACGTTGTGTGCTGGATTAATTTTGTTAGGAACACAATAATGTCATCATACAGTGGCGATAGTTACACAACGCGGTAGTGCCTAGGAGAATGTCATACCGGCCACTATTGTGAAACTGTGCATTACATTTTTTCAAATTGAGTAGGTCTAGGTAGGTATCTACTAATGTGGACTTTTTTCACTCTAGGTAAATGTTTCAGCGATCGTTGACGTAAATGGGAAACATCATTTTTTTTCCATTCTAAACATTTAAGTTTAGCACGTACCTATATGATTGTTTGCAGCGATCTGGTGGGCGTCAGTGTTGCTGTACCTGTGCGGCAAGATGTGCAGCAGCTACGGCGTCTTCAGCCTGTGGGTGGTGGCCTTCGAGGTGTTCCCCACCACCTCGCGCAACTCACTCACCAACCTCGCCAGCACCGTCGGCCGTCTCGGCTCCGTGCTGGCGCCGCAGACGCCGCTGCTGGTAACTTTACATTTTATAGATGTTCTAGACTAGGATTCTACAGTTTTGAGAGCACTCTCGAAAACTGAAACATTCATTATACGTCTAAAGCTTGTCTATTCACAGTCTAACTAATATTTATCACAAAGTTGCGTTCAATTCAGAAAAAGCTTGTCAATAACTTGAGCTTTTTAACACAACAAAATGTAAATCATTGAAAATGTCTGAATGTTTTATGAATAACACAGTTAGGTGATCGGTAGGTACCTACCTACTTGAGTTTCAAAATGAGGAATACTAACAATAAAACGTTGACTACAGGAGCAGTACATGGCAGGTCTGCCCAGCATAGTGTTCGGGCTGGTGGCCCTGGGTCCGGCCACCCTGGCGCTGCTGCTGCCCGACACCAGCCGCGCGCCGCTGCCCGATGACGTCACCACTGCGGAGAACATCGACAAGATGGTTGTCGACGATGAGGGTGACACAGCGGGTGACGTCACACCACCCCTGACCACTGTCTCTACCGTCACGCTGCCAGATAATGCCGGCAGGAAAAATGATATGTAATGCTGCAACTCCTTTTAAGTGATTTTGAAAGTATTTTCAGATAAGACTTTGACGAGTGTGGCTAAAGCATTTTTTTTACTCGACCAAGGTACTAACACTACGCTACGGTTTGATTTGCGAAGATTTGCGTGGTATGCATCAAAAGAACACACAGCTGGAGAATGAAAATTCCGTAAATATTTCGGCATATTTTGCGGTTTGCATTGTCTTAATATTATGTGGGCTAGCGTAGCTATTCGCGAGAATCTATGTGACTGGCATAATTCGTATTGTCCTTGTGACAAACTGTAGAGTCCCTATTTGTAGACAAATTGCTAAGCGACTAGTGAACTATACAATACGTGTGGTATGCCTTATGGTCACTCTGCCAGTGTGGTGATCAATGAAAGTGATCGGTAACAAAGTGGTGACTACAGTGAACTAAGTAACTGGTTTTAATTCTGTGATAGTGAACTCAAATAAGTAATAAGTTGATTCAAGAACTGCTAATAATATCGAGGGTTTTTTATGGTGTCTCAATTTTAATAGTTTTGATAAGTAGCAAAAACAAAGGCTTTTAAGTACCTATAAATTTAATAAATACCTACAAAGTTAAAAGTGAATTTTAAAGCTGATCGCACGTTTGTCCGCGCCGTACTCGCCACAGTCATTTTTCTATACAAAAAAATACTGATGAAGCCAGAAAAAACGGCTCGCTTTTGACGTCTCAGCATTTCTTCTATTGAATTGACAGTTCGGCGAGTCCGGCTCGGCTGGATCGTGTGACCACCTTCAATAAAACTAAAGAGTATAATGAAAATACGGATGAAAGTACCTATGTAACAGTTCAATATGTATAAAAAATATAAAACAGCCGAGTCAGTCATTCATAGGTTAGATTATCGTTATATTATAGGAGAGCTTAGATTATCTAAGATAAAGAGCCACAAACGTATCTGAACCTGCGGCTAAAAGAGGAACTAACGAATTTTACTTTAGAATTTATTTTTCTGCCAACATCAAATGCGATAACAGCGCCTCCCTCATCGGTTCAGATATGTTTGTGTCACTCTACATGCCTGCGAGTATAATAATTTATTTGATCTCGTACTGTCAGGCAAAGGTTAAGTAAATAAAAAGTAAGACAAACATTTATTGCTCTTTATTCAGAGTGTAAATAAAGACTGCCCCGACATACCTACCACAACAATAATTTGTATAATTTTTATGAATTTATATTCAAATGAAATACAATATTTAGCAACGGCTAACAGTATCTAGGTAGGCACATACTAAAAAGATAGTTTGATAAGCAATCTCACTTGTAATAATTATTTATTATAATATTATACCTACTTTTGACTGAAACTGGCCTGTTTTAATTTTGATTTTAATAAAGTCTTTAGAAGTTCTTATTTTTTTAATCAAAATCATGAATGTATTTTATGATACTGTGTGTTTTGAATAAAATACCTGTTGGTTTCATCGTAGACATTACATACAATACTCAAGGACGATTTCAATTCTCTCGTTAGTGTTCAAATAATGTGTAATTACGAGTATATCGATATTAAAAAAAAAAACAAATCAAATAATTTATTGCGAATGGTTCTGCCAGGGAGTATCACATGAAATATGGTGAAACAAATGTTTATATATTATCATAATATAACACACCACACTATGATCTTACTACTAGACAAGCAATATAATACAATGTAGCCTTATCTCAAAGTGAAATAATAATATCAACAGTATTATAATAAATATTGATAATTTAAAATCTTACTTAGCATTTTATAACCTTAATTACGTACCTACACTAATCTTCTAATGTCTTCGCATATTTTGCCTAAACAAGGTCACACACATTACGTTCTTTAAAATGTATAGACCTAATTCGAAATACTTACAACTATTTTTAAATATTCGTCGTAGTCGATTATGGTTTCAAATAGAAAAGTGTCACATTCCAAGTTAGGTCTCTTACCTCTATAGGGTAAAGGCATTAGTGCTCAGCCCCTCTCCACTCTCCACTCTCCGCTCTCCAGGACTCGGGAGTCACTTCTCTTACCTTAGATATCTTTAAGTCAATTTTTAATCAAACTGGTCCTAAATGATAACTTAGATAACTATTTTAGTTACGTAGGAAATGGCGTGAAACTATCAAAAATGTGAAAGTTTGGAGAACTACTTATGTTTGTATCTTAGAAGATGGCGAGCCGAGTGCCTCAGCCTCCTCCAGCGTGTCCGGCATCTTGGTGCCCAGCGTCTCCGGCTGCGTCAGCACCAGCACGCCCGCCAGCATGCCCATCACGCCGAACATCACTGATGGCGTGCCTTGCCAGAACTCCGCCTAAATAAAGGATATAGTTTATGTTCGATGCAGAGGTTGGCACAGAACGGAAGTTATATTTACATTTTTAATTTTTGGAAAACCAACAACCAAATATTAGCAGATCAAAAATTTGTCTCAAGGCGGAAATCGAACCCGCAACCTTCGCGTCGCAGCCCTACGCCTATGTCCAAGATAGAGGAAACTGGCAAAGAAACGAAGCCTATACCTGTGGGTGATAGTGGGCTGAAATGATAATGTATAGACTCACAAGTACAGGCGTGAGCGGGGCGGTGATGGAGCCGATGCGTCCGATCATGGAAGAGAAGGCCAGCAGGCTGTGCCGGTACTGCGTGGGGTACAGCTCCGACGTGAACAGGTACAGTGAAGTGAACACCACGGAGATGCCAAACTTGCCCAGGAGGAACAGCACCAATCGGAGTACCGTCAGCTCTGGACCAAATATTTGTCACTTAATATCTGTTACACACTACTAATGCGCTGTTGTCACCACAGATCGATGAAGGTCGCTGGTCCAAGTCCCATATGGATGCAATTTTTGGGATGCATTTTAAACGTGACTGTAGTATTGACTGAAAATTATTTTTTATTTTTATTGTAATTACTTATCTCAAGGTAGCTTTCATAGATATGAATGTAGATTAAAAAAACTCAATAATCGTGCGGCAAAAAACACGAGACGGATTTTGTTATCGGATTAATAGGTATAATGATAAGTAAAATGATAATGATATTTACCTATCTGTTATAGGTACCTACAGATACTATGCTGAGATAGCCCTAATTATAATACCTAATTAGCAAAATGAAATTGGTGTCGACGTAGTTTATCTTTGGCGCACAAACATTATTTAATATTCCGATATTGATTAGGTTACTTTAAGTAAAAGTTTAAAGGCACTAAATGCAAAACTAACGATCATGCATGATTGATTAGGTATTTTACAACTGACGCACGATAATCTATTGTTTCTATGATCTATCATAAACGTATGGATCAAACTACGATATGTCTATTCGGAAAAAAATAAAGCCACGTTCTCACCGAGAAGTTTCGAAAAAAACTTTTTATAAAAAATCCGGCTCGAAGGACCAAAATGTAAGAGCCTATGTGTTCTAGGGCCTTACAGGTAGTAGTTGTTGTTCCTATGTTACACTGAGCACGTAAAACACAAGATTCACTAAGTTAAAGTTTATTTAGATTGTTTACACAAGTGAAGGATAGGCAAATCTCTCCCTTGAATAGTGTCTTGTGCGCGAGTAGGTCACGTACTGTTGGTTTAACGTAAAATAATGTAAAATATTGACTAAAATTAAAGTGCAGCGCATGCGACTAAAATAAGTGCCGCATGCGCGAATTGCGAATGTATGGTGAAACCTTACAATCGTGATTACTGAGTTCTTATTACTGATGATAACATGACAGGAGTCCTTGATTTACAAAAAAAATATTGGACATAAGATTCGTTGAAAAGTTAAAAGCACTGTGTATCTCACCAGTAGGAATGAAGGCAAAGGCGATGTTACACGCCGCACTCAAGAAGTATCCAATAGACAATGTGGCCTTCCGCCCGATCCTGTCGAGGATCAGCACCGCTGTGAAGAACCCGGGGATCTCGATGGCACACGTTAGGATGAAGTTCAGGTACATGGTGTCCGACAGGCTGGTGGAGTTGATGGACAGGCCGTAGTATACAAAAGTTGTAGTGATCCACCAGATAGGGGTGGTGCACACTCGCCGCAGCAGGACTTTGGACTTGAAGATGGCTGTGATCACCCCGGGACCGTCCTGAAGGTTGATGATCAAAATTAATTGATTGAACAAATGGACAGAATCAACAAGTGTGATTCAAACATTCAAAACAATGAGCATTCCAATGAAGTGCGGAATTCGGAAGAGTACCTATTCATAGGAATAGAAACTTACATTTGGTGGCGCAGGCGGAGGGTTCATCAGTGCTTCCAGTGACTTCTCACTGATTTGTTTCTTATTAATTCTTGCGACCTTCTCCAGTACAGTTTTGGCCTCGGAATACTTCCTCTTAGACAGCAGCCACCTCACGCTCTCCGAGAGTATCCAGTAGTATATGACGATGAGGAAGCAAGGGATGTGCAGCGCCATGATCATGTAGCGCCAGGGCTGCACCAGCCAGGCCACGCCGCCGAGGATCACCTGCCCCGTCGCGAACAAGGAGGAGCAGGTCGCGCTTGTTATTACTCTGTATTTGGGACCTACGAGCTCAGTGGCTGAAACAAACATATCAGATCTACAAGTGTTTACCGTTTTATGGAGACTACTACTTCATTTATCACAACATGTATCTATGGCCACCTATCAACTAAGCATTTTTCTAAAGACAAGAATAGGTAAACTCACCAAAAATATAAGCAGAACTGTAAGTACCAGCACCCAGCGTAGTCTGCAGCAGCTGCAGCACAATGTACATGGGGTAGTTGACAGAGAAAGCGCGGATGAGGCCGACCAGCGCCAGGTTGAAGACGTTAATGACGAGTGCCACGCGTCGCCCAAAGCGGTCCGACACGAAGCCCGTCACTGGCAGCACCAGCAGGGTCCCCACGCTGTTCAAGGTGCCCGACAGCGCGCGGAGCCACTCTTGGCATCCTAGGTCGAACTGATAACAGATTACTTAGTTTCTTAACTTGGAATTTCATACGGAGCACAAGGCAAATAAATAGAGTATGCTAGTTCTTTAATTCAGTGTTTTGAAAGGGTTTTGAATGTATCTCAAAGATGCTCCTGGATATGAGCATCTTTGAGGTGCCCAGTGTCATTATATTATAGCTAGTGATAGCGTCGCTGAACGAGACTCACTCACATCATACACCATAGAGTTGGTTCTCGCGTACACGAACCCGTCGCAAGCCTGGGTGTTGCTATTGAAGATGTTGGCATGGCAGATGTTCAGGCTCCCATTCACTAGGCCCGTGGGGGTGAAACGCTCGCAGCTCGCGAAGTTCGAGCCACTCGTCGGAATTGCGTTGGACAACCAATGTGGTTCAAATAGATGATCTTTGGTGGTCTCTCCACACTCGGGAATTTGACACCTGCGAAGTACAAACAAAATAGATATAAAAGTGATTCTAAATGGACTGGTACAGTCAGCAACGAAAGTCAATTATCATTTATGTTTCACAGATCTGAATATTTTCAAAATCTGTAACTTCTTCTTCTTCTTGAAGATAATATGGTTCGCTAACGAAAACAAAAGTTATTCTAAAATGTCAAACTGTTAATGGACTTTCGTCGCTGACTGTACTTACGGTTATTATTGGTTCAAGTGAATGTATTAATCTATTTGTTATCAATAATTTATCGAGACCTAAGTGCGATGCTAGAGATGCTAATGACCTTGTTCTACCAGATCCCTGCGCTGGATTACTTCATTTATATATACATACTTTGGTACGGCATCGACAGTAAGTAAAAGTTCTAAGAGACACAAAAACATTAAAGGCTTTCAAGATTAGTTAACGAACCTGTGGGGGATGGCAGCTGCTGAGAAAATGTACTCGCTCATGAAAGCTGAGGCGATAATGGGGAAGGCGACCAGCAGGATGTTGTAGAACTGGAAGCGGCCGAACTGTCCGAGCTCGTAGACCAGCACGTCGTCCAGGTCCAGCGCCTTCGGGGGCAGCACGCTGGCCTTCCGGTCGGCCGCACTGGCCTTCCTGCTCAGGCCATTGCTACCCTCGCCAGTCATGCTGGCCTTTCTGCTGGGGCCGTCGCTGCCCTCCACGATGCTGACCTTCCTACTGTCGGACATGTCTGCGGAGCGAGCGTGGCGCGCCGCGGGCCCCGGCCGAATGATTCCCAACTTATCACAATCCAAAAACGATTGTTAACTTATTGTTTTATTTTTATCGATAAGGTTAGATTACTTAGATTTCAGGTAAGACTGCGAAAATCGGTATGAAATTGCATATTTACAAGGTAAAGTAGGTACTTTACCTAAGTACCTATTTAATAAAAATTCAAAATAAAGAACTGTTTTTCCAGAATGTGATGAAAGTTATAATAATAACAAGTGAAACTATAACAAAGCATTTTGACTGTTCGACAATCGGCCGTAAAATATCCTTTTCAACCCACTTGCTCTGATGATTACCTGCCTCGGTTATATTAAGACCCTCGCCGATGGCTCGGGTCTCAATTTACCTCGGCGGTAATCACCAATATTACACACTAGTACCATAATGTACTATTTCAACACACTTGCTCATAAAGTGGCTCTATGGTCACCGCAATTAGGCACATAATGACACCCATAATCAAACTGTGACTTTTTCATTACTATAACTCACTAGTGAGTAATAGAATTTTTTTTTAATATTATTGGTTGAGTTGCTTTGTTCTTTAAAAAGTTTTTATTCAGAAAAAAGATCGTGTTCAATAGAACAAATAAATTAATGTTCCTATTGCTTGCTCATTTCATGCAACTTCTAATTTAAATAGATAATTTTAACTCGTACGTGTTTAATAAATAAAACTTTCACTCAAATATAACTTTTGTTTTCTCTATAATAAAAGAAAACTTTAAATTCCCCATTTTGTACGTGGCAGAATAGGCCGCAAACCCTATGCGCGGCGCGGAAATATAGTCTGTGGCCGATCGCAATGCGCGCGCATAGGAAAACTGATTAATTTTTCCCGCAATAGCGAAACATTTTTCACAACTCGTTTTCACTGTTGAAAATGAGTTTTTATTGTTATTTTATTCACAAGTGTGTTGAAAAACGTCGTATGATACACGTGTGTATTGATGATTACCGTCCTCTGTTCTATTATGAGCCTCGCCTAACGGCTCGGCTCATAAAAACACCTCGGCGGTAATCACCAATGTTACACACTAGTACCATAATGTACTATTCTTCCATCCAGTCCTACCAGTAGTCCTAGACGGATCCTACTCTTTGGGCAGAGAGGTAGATGAGAGCAGGGGACTTCTGGCGCTTCGGCGGCCGCTACCGCGGCACGCTTCGTTCGCCTCGCGCATCAGTGGTCACTATCCTAACATAACTTAACCAAATAGTTTGATCCGTGAGTATAACAATTTGGAAAAAAAAACATCCAAACAGTTCGACTATCGAACTACTGGTAGGCGGCCCAATATGCAGCCTACGAGTACCAATGATTTCATGGAAGCTAGACCAAATCATCACGCTCACCAGTTAGTGTCTCCATCACTCCACTCCTATTTTGTTAGATGTTGAAAAAGCAGTCCACTTATTTTGCGGCTTTACTTGGCGGCTTCATTTTGTGCAAATCCTAGGACAACGACTAGTTTATTAAATGAGTTGTTATCTTAAGCATGTTAACTACCTACAGTTAATAGGGCTTATCTCAGTACATCAGCGGCCGATGTGTATCTCGCTGCTGGGGAGGACAGAGCCGGACTTCATTATCATCAGTTTTAAATGGTCTTTTATATCCACTCACTTTAACTGGAGACGAAAATGCCTATA
Source organism: Epirrhoe tristata (assembly GCA_951394285.1). Lineage (NCBI taxonomy): Eukaryota > Metazoa > Arthropoda > Insecta > Lepidoptera > Geometridae > Epirrhoe > Epirrhoe tristata. Next base: position 11,384,286 of record OX596146.1, on the reverse strand, counting down.
ATTAACCCCCCTGTGTTTTCCGCTTACAGAAGGTGGACTACCTGCTGTAAGCTGAAAACACAGAGGGCACACACACTCCATTATTTATTTTGAAGAACCTCACTCTGATTGATGTGCTGACTGACTCCGCACTGAAGCTTAATAGCTGTTTAAATTGACGAGGATAGGTAAGTCACGAGGACATCGATGTAGACCAAAGAAGAGGTGGATTGTGTCAGCTCTCAAGATGCCAGTATGAAAAGAATGCTTTTTGAGATGACTCTTTTGAAAGGGCAAGTACACTGTCTAATCAAATTCTTGTTAATGCGATTTATTTATTTATAAGATAAGATTATTCTATTATATGTTTATTAAAAATGGCAACCTGGAGTACCTACCCTCCTGATCTTCAGCAGTTGAGGAACAAAATAAACAACAGAAATCGCTTTAATTTAATGATGGTACGTAAACGTGACGATAATATTCGTAGATAATAAGTAAAGTAATAGGTAGGTAGAGATAAATCAGTTTAAAAATGCACGCCCCTCCAATGTATTTACCTACACATGCACAATCGGTGTACATACGCAATACACGCAACCTCGTCAAAATCATTGGTTCTTTAGTTTTCTTCACGCACACAAGTCCACCATTGCAATAAATATTTCTTTTCACACATTTAAATAATCACGTTCAGTGGAGGGGCGTGCATTTTTAGACTGAATAAAATAAAAGGACCTTTACCTAGTAGAGGGACATGATTTTAAATAAAATACTTACCTACACTTTTCCAGGCCATAGAACTAGTCATCATCATCAAGAATCATGAAGGAAGAATTATGTTCCTACAATTAGCTACTTGCCCTTTTTCATCCTCATTTGAGCGTAGTTGGCCGGTCGTCTCGTCTTTCAATCCAAAGGCCACTGTTTAAACGGGTTTTCAAACAGGAGCTACGGAAAGTTAACCTCCACGCTGCCCGTGTTGTTGCCTACACCCCGTAGTGTCATTTGCACCATTGACCAGTACCATTGATGGTGCAAATGATACTATGATGTACCGTTTGCACCATTTGCCCCATCAATGGTGTAAACGGTACATGACAGTGTCGTTTGCACCATTGACCAGTACCATTGATGGTGCAAATGATACTATGATGTACCGTTTGCACCATTGCTCCATTGCTACCATTATTGATGGTGCAAATGATACTATGATGTACCGTTTGCACCATTGCTCCATTGCTACCATTATTGATGGGGCAAACATATCCAATGGTGCAAATGGCACTTATATTTATTATTAATAACAGAGTCAAGTTTTCAACTACTTAAGAGAGTTAAAAGCACTTAAACAATATAAGTATATTAATATATATTCTCCTTTCTTGAAGTGTTAGAAACTATTTGAAAATTCATTCTAATGACTGACATTCATTGCGTTTGTTTCTTGTGTCGTTCATATGATTTGATTGTCATAAAAAGCAGAAAAATGTGCGAATCCGATTTAATTTTTCTGAAACAGAGCCGGGGCCGACTTTTATTACACAATGGGTATCAATACCATTTTCACACAAAGTATAAAAATTTAAACAGAGTATGGAGGTGCCGCTATTACAAGAAAACAAAATGTAAGGGGACGATTACTATATCACAGGTACCCGTATGTGTAACTGTCTTTTTGCCCGCAGTGCCACTAGCTGATGCTATTTATTTTTCCATTTATTTAGCTGTATATTGTGTATAAGTATATATAGTATAAATATTTTTAAAGTTCGTATCTTATGTTTTGTTTCTTTTTTAGGATGAATCAAAGGTGGTTAAAAAAATTAAGCATTCTGATAACTGCAAGCCAGATGAAAATAAAAACACGGTTTGTGAAATAATAGGGTCCTTCATAGAAAAGGCTACTACTTCAGAAGAAACAGTTCCAGCCGTTTATAAAAAGACTGTAGCCTCAATCAAAAATAAAGGACTTAACATTGTTCAAAAAATACCATCTTATGAAAAATTCAAATCTGTGGCATACAGAAGAATAAGAAAAATTAATTCTGTTAAAAAAATGGCATATAAAGATGTTACAGAACTTGAAATTCCTCTTGACCATAAGGATTTTTGTTTAGCTGATTATAGTCATGAAGACGAAAGAATTTTAGTCTTTGCATCGGAAGAAGCAAGAGAACTGCTGAAAATTGGTAAAATCTTTTTTTGCGACGGCACTTTCAAGAAATGTCCGAAGCCATTTACTCAGCTCTACGTATTTTTCTGTGACTTAGGAAGCACTGATGACAAAAACTTTGTTGTCCCTGTTGTATATGTGCTTTTGACCAATAAAAAAAAAGAAACATATATTCTCATGATGAATCTCATCAAATCTCAAATCCCAGAATGGGGTCCTTCGAAAATTATATCTGATTTTGAACAATCTTTCATTAGTGCAGTCAAAGTAGTGTTTCCTATGGTTGAACATCACGGTTGTTTTTACCATTTTCAAAACCAATTGCGGAGAAAAGCTAAAAGTCTCAATTTAAAAAAGACTAACGCTACAAAAATTGTTTCTCTTTGCACCATCTTACCTCTTCTGGCAGAATCAAAAATTGAAGATGGATTCAGATACATCATAGCAGAGAGTGATGCTAACGGAAGTAATAAAAATTTGCAGCAATTTATTAATTATGTGGCTAGATTTTGGATGCCGAAAAAAAAACTGTGGTGTTGTTTTGGTGAGAGGCATAGAACAAATAATGTATGTGAAGGATGGAATGGACATATTAATAACTGCTTTAAAAGAAGACCCGCGACAGTGAGTCACTGCTTAAAAGTGCTTAAGGAGGACGCTGCATTTCATGCAGTCAATGCTCTTACACAAGACCCGTACAAAAAGCGATCAAAGGAGGTTAGGGATCGGAATAATTATATACAGTACGTACAGATGCAATTAATTAATAGTGAAATAGATATTCCACTATTCTTGGAAAAATTAAGATAAAATAATTAAGCATTATTTGTCATTGATTAGCTGTCATTGATTCTTTGTTATTAATAATAAAAATATTTTATATTATTAATAAGCGATTCATTCTTCCATTATCATTAGTAAAGTTTTAGGGGATACAGTATTTGTTCATGGGGAGAAAAATTCTGATCCATCTCTTCCCTGAGGGTCTCGGGGCGGGGCGGATGGCCAGTAAACAGAGCGATAGCTCGAGGAAAGCCTTGAGGCAAAATAAATATATTTTTTAATAGTGTCATTTGCACCATTTGCCCCATCAATGGTGTAAACGGTACATGACAGTGTCGTTTGCACCATTTGCCCCATCAATGGTGTAAACGGTACATGACAGTGTCGTCGTTTGCACCATTTGCCCCATCAATGGTGTAAACGGTACATGACAGTGTCGTTTGCCCAATTAATGGTGCTGGCCAATGGTGCAAATGACACTACGGGCACTACCTAATGTTACCCAAGCAAACGATGCCCCCAGACATTACAGCGTCTCGTTGAGTCAACACTCAACCTATGCCTGTGTAGAGGCCTTACTCATAATTACTGCCATGACTGGTTAAACATTAGTTGTAGTAGATTAGATTAGACAGAGGAATACTATAAGTACCAACTTCTGTACGTAGACTAAATTAAATAAAAAATAATTATGTGTGTAAATCTTTAAAAAGTGGCATTTTCTCTAAAATTACATTTTAACATCAATAGATTACCGCTAGAAAATTATATAAGTACCTATTCTAAAATAAATTATACTAATTTTTGTATCTCCGTATTCATTTGTACTTCTATATGAGGACTTAGGTACTATACTCGCAAATAAATACATATCGAAGTTGACTGTGCACTACTGTGCAGTGTGCAGTCTGCTTTGTAGTTCATTAATTCAACTACTGTGCAGTTGAATCAACCGAATGCCCGACTGATGTTTCAAGCAGACTGCACAGTTGGCAGGCAGTTTCAACTGAGTTACTTATATCAACTGCACACAACTAGACCCTGATTGCACTTTGCAGATGCAGTCCGTCTGTCAGGACCCTTCTGGGACTAATCTGTTTTTTGTAGGGAAAAGAAAATATTGAGATCATTGAAGATATTTTACAGAGGGGCAGGGCAATCTTTAATTGTTTCTTGTCATCCGGTGGCTAGCAGGCTATTATATTCATCTTCTACACTTATGCTAGCAGGTGCATCAGCATACCAATCACTTTACTCGACAGCATTCGATTCATAGATCTTCTTGAACATCATGTAGTTTCTTTAAATCTTTTTAGCGATTCTTGTGCGCGTGGAGGAAACTTTTATCACATAAACTCATTTGGCAACTGATGTTTTGGATAGTCTTGTGTTTTCCGCCGCTTCGAAAGCATCCGAAGACTCGCTGAATGGTTATGCTGGTCGCGTTAGTCGACGATGATGTCAGTGGGATGTCTGGTCCGCGGCGCGACCTCGATGTTCTCGGCCTGGCGCACGGTGTCCGGCAGCCGCATGTGCAGCGTCTCCGGCGTCAGCAGCATCAGGAAGCCGGAGACGGCCGCCATCACGCCGAACACCAGGTACGGGAGGGACTCCCAGTACTCCATCTAAGGGAAACGTGATATTACACACTCTCGCTCACTCTCGCTAGAAGATAAATAAATATAGATAGTGCTTCTAAAGAAAACTAGTACCACTACTTTTAGAGATAGTGACTGAGGGATAAGGAAAGAAACATGTGCCGAGGTGCCAACCCTACATAATGGGATAAAGGAAAGATGATGAGTAAAGTTACATAGTGCCTACTGGTGGTGGCCGTGACTACTGGTGTACTGAAGAAGAAATTATTGGAAGCATTTACTTTTTTTTTTACTTATGATGAGCAACCTGTCCGTGAGAACATCTGCTTTACGGAAAACTGTAGCACTGTTTCGTTTCTGAGGCATGTGAGCCAATGCTCGATGAAATGGTCGGCAACGCATGATACAATAAGCACGATGGATCTTTAGCTCTCTGAAGTTAGGTGAATTATACATATATAGGTAGTGTATATGCCAGTAACACCAGTGTTACGGGCATATACCTACTCGTAATTATAGTTATCGCTTTACCTCTTAGTGGTACCGGTACAAAGAAACGAATCTAGCTACTCTACGCTAAGCGTCAAGGCTACATGCTTGAGAAAGACATGCCGGTACCAACAGCGGCGTCTGCGGCGCAGACATGGAACCGATGCGGCCCACCATGGAACAGATGTTCATGAGCGAGTGCCGGCAGTTCGTGGGGAACAGCTCGATGGTGTAGATGTAGATGGAGCCGAATATCATGCTGATGGAGAGCTTCCCCAAATTCGACAGCGCGATCACGATGTTGTCTGCCGTGACATTTATTTTATCAACTAGGTACTTACCGATCGCTATAGTTTAAATTAAGTGATCAATTTGTTGCTGCGGTGGAAAACCGCAGAAGGTTAAGAGTGGAAGGTGAAGGATGAAGTCTTTTGACCAGTGTGGCGACCTCTACCATCGCCTGAACTACAAGCGGAACTACAAGCTGAACTTCAAGAGATGTCAATTACAGCGACGTACCTACTTCGGAGCTGTACCACTAGATGGCGCTGGAAACACGCAAAAAGTATAAAGCCTGCATCTCGCAAGCAACATTTTCTGAGCAATACAACCTATATAGAACTTTCCGACTATAACTGTCGGCCGAAAGGCCCTAAGGTAAGTGTGCCAGTTGGTCAAACCTTAGTGAGGCGAGTACTCCCTCTTTACCATATATTGGGGGAATACCACCTACCCCCAAAACCAGTATGCCTAGCATGCACAACGCAATATACTAGAAATTGTACCGATGTTTTCAAATTTCTCGTCTACAAGACAACTTCTCTGTCTTGTAGACACGCTATGTCTTGTCTAAAAACCAATAATTCCCTGTTAAAAACATTTTTATTCAATATATATAAGAAACGATTACTCTTTTTTGGATGAGAAAGTGTTGCGCATATTTGGCCTACAGAAGCTCTTAATTCTTTATTGTACAAATAAACACACACAGAATAATGAAATAAAAAAGGACATTTACAAAGGCGAGCTTAACCTTACAAAGAGTTTTCTTCCAGCAGACCTTTGAGGCTAGAGAGATGTTCAAAATAGATAGTGGGTACATGTACATAGAGAATGAAAGAAACAAAAACAGAAGTGGGACTTAAGTTATCTAATATCTATGGACCATTGAGCATCTTTGGTTGAAGTAAAGTATTTTTTTTAAGTTACCAGCAGAGGCGTCTGTGGCGCGAGCAGCTGCCCTATCCGTCCAGCCATGGAGCAGAGTCCGAGCAGGCTGTGCCGCACCGGCGTCGGCATCAGCTCCGAGGTGTAGATGTAGATGCTGCTGAAGGCCATGCTGATCGTCAGCTTGCCCAGCATGTTCAGGGAAATTTGCAGCCATGGTGTGCCTGTGGAGGTCCTATAGCTACAAACTACTCACAAGCAGAACAGACGTACATAAAGATACTACTTAGCTTGAACTGAATGTACCCACTACTCTGGAAGCCATAGTCATGTGTTACTATAGCAAGATACTCTCTGGTATTGAATGATGCTGATGTTATGAAAATCTTCTAAGGTCTACAATTTTTTTTAAAGAATCATGGGCTAGGTTTACGGTAGGTTTTCCGGTGCAGTGCCTCGCGCCTTAGAGATGTAATATAGCAAGCACCTACTAATTTGCTTAAGCATGCTCACATTTGCTATGATAGTTATATGAGCTATTCATTTATGACCAAAATTAAAATCTACTGGGCTACAATGTATGGAAGGCATAAAAAATATCTAAAACCAATTTTGTAGGCTAATGATTGCGAGAATCAGGAGTAAACTTACTGTTAGGAACAAACGGCAGGGTGATCAGCGCAGCTCCACAGATAAAGAATGCCGTGATGATGGAGCTCTTCCTCCCGAACCTGTCCAGGGTGAACACGCTAATGGCGTACCCTGGGATCTCCACCAGCGACGTCAGGATGTAGTTCACGTAGCTGTTCCCCGCAAGGGTTACAGAATTGATGGACAGTCCGTAGTAGATGAACGTCAGAGTTATCCACCACACGGAGCAGATGCACAGCCGGGAGATCAGCGTCTTCGATCTCACCACTTGCATGAACAAAGACGGCTCTTTCGGCTCCGCGACGTCGTTCGGCGTCATTGAACCTTGAACGGATTTGCTTTGCGTTTCATCTTCCAGTAGTTTGACAGTTTTAGGTGAGAGCTTCTTTTTGTTAATCTCGGCGGCTTTGTAAATGATTCTGACAGCTTCTTTCTTCCTGCCCTTGCTGAGCAGCCACCGCACGCTCTCTTCTAGCGCGAAGTAGTAGAGGATGAAGAAGATGGCGGGCGCGTAGATGATGAGAGTGAGGGTTCGCCAGTAGGGCACGGCCCACGCGGTCAGCGCCATGCCCACCTGGCCGAGAGCGAACATGCAGGATATTATGTTGCCGCCGAGCACGCGACGGTTTAGGCCCACCATCTCTAATGCTGGAAACAGAAAGACAAGCTTATTGTAGTAGGTAGATACTACGTAAAGTGCTCCGTTTGCAATCGCCTTAATTTTTATTATTCATCACGCTACAAACAAGAGCAATACCCAAGATGAATCCGGTGCTGTAGACGCCGGCTCCGAGCGTGGCCTCGATGAACTCGAGGATGATGTACAGCAGGTAGCTGTTAGAGAAGGCGCGGATGACGCCCACCACGCCCGCTGAGACTGCCGTCAGGATAAACGCCGTACGACGCCCGTACCTTATACACAAGTAAATTTGATTGTTATTTCCTCTCATTTTCAGGCCGCTAAATGACATACGTAGGATAATCACGCACAGTCTTACTCCACTGCTGGTTAGAGGCTTCCCTAAGCCTATGACATCCACCACAATTTTGCGCTAATCAGATCCATCGACGCAACATTTTACATCCAACTAATTTTTCATCATTTTCCTAACCTTGTAACCATCGCATGCGGGGTGGACACAACAATATTTTATTCTTTCATTCACGCTTCGGAAAAAAGTCCTGACCGGACGCTATAGTGATACTTTGCAACTTCCACTATTAAATCTTTCGCAACTTGCGAACTCTCGCTCCTGACTACAAAGAACAAGCAAAAACACACCGTGATACTTGAAAATAAACAATTATTAGGTGAATGATGTAACTACACTACTCAAAAAAGTCTAGGGAACAAGGGTATTTTAGTGTATATTTTTATTTCAACTTATTTTTGTCCTAGATGTTATACATCAATAGAAGCCTAATTTATTCTTGATTTCAATTATGTAATTAAATAAAAAGCGTGCAAGTAAAAAAAATTAAGATTTAATAAGAAAAACAAAAATAGTGCCTAAACCAAAAAATAAAAATTCTGTAAATAACAAAAACTGACGCGCTCGTGAAAATTAAATAAAAAAACATTCTTTGAAGATGTTTAATAATCTGTCGGACCTCCCAAGGCATTAGCCACGGCCTTACATCTGCGTGGCATGCTGAGTATCATGTTATCAATTGTTGCCTGTGGAATAGCACTCCATACTCTGGATAGATGCGAAAAGAGTTCTTCTCCTGGGTTCAAATTTTGTGGAAGATCACTAAAAGCTTTTCTCCCGAGCAAATCCCATGCATGCTACATCGGATTGAGATCTGCAGACTGAGCAGGCGACTCTAATAACGTGATATTGTGCGTACAGAACACATTCACCACCTGCCTGGCAGTGTGTGCGCGTGTATTGTCCTGCATGAATATGAAATCCTGGCCGAACTGCTGATGGTTAGGGATCACCATGAGGCGCACGACCTGCTCGAGGTATTTTTCTGCATTTAAATTCCCTCGTATCCAAACGAGATCAGTTCTTCTACCCAGGCAAATTCCCGCCCACACGATGATCGTTCCGCGTTGGTGAGGATGAACTTCCTGAGGATTTCGGAGTCGACTTTGGCGACTAGGGACTCGCCAAACACGCACTCTCCCAGTATCAGGATTAAATCCGAAGCGAGACTCATCGGAAAACAGAACACGGGCCCACTGATTGTCGGTCCATTGCAAATATGCGTTAGCCCACAGTAAACGAAGCCCTCGATTTCCACGGCTTAGAGCTGGAACTCTTAATGGTCTACGAGCGTGAAGATTGACTTCATGTAATCTGTTCCTGGCAGTTTGGTCACTGATAACAACTTGGTGCTGGGACTGGGGGCTTCCAATCAACTGGCGAGCTGTAATCTGGGGCTGCTTTCTTGCAGCATTTTGCAGAAATCGATCTTGCCTCTGGGTAGTTACCCTGTATCTTCCTCGGTGACGTTCGGCTACATCTCCTGTTGGTCTGTAGCGTGCCCATAATCGGCAAATTACGCTTGGCTGTGTGTTAACAGCGTCCGCAATATCGCGTTGACTGCGTCCAGTTTCCAACATTCCCACAGCCCTAAGCATCTCTTCCCGCGTTAAATGACGACGTAACATAACACTTCGAGTGTCCAAAATCTCGAAAAAGTAGGCGGTATTGGTTATTTACTAGAAAAAAAATCGATACTTGACAAAATTGGTCAACAATCTAAGCAAACAAACCTCTTACTCTGCGACCAAGTTAGGTTTTCCCTGCATAGTTTGAAAAGCTTTTGCTATTTTTTTATTTTTTCTTTATTTGGAACAACTTAATTTATTCCTTATTCAGCCTACATTTATAAATTTTAGGGGTCAGTAAATTTTTTTGCGTATTTTCATAAATCAATTGGAGTAGTTTGCTTGTTCCCTAGACTCTTTTGAGTAGTGTATTACAAACTTACGTATCGGAGATGAAAGCAGTGAGACCGAGGGCTACAAAGACGCCCGCGCTGTGTATGGTGCCCACCAGGGTGCGCTTCCACTCTTGGCACGCTAAGTTGAACTGGAGCACACAAATTGAATATTTAACTGAGAAGCTGACTGTACTATATACGATCGGTGCAATCAATCCTTATATTCTTTACTTCTTCTTTAACTTCATTGGCATTTGTAAAATGTATTACTAAAACATCAGGAAGTTATTATACATATACATAATCATCATCATCATCATTTGTCATTTGCATTTTACACGTTTAAGCCTCACCTCAGCGACAATAGTATCGTTATGCTCATAGATCCAGGAGGTACAGACGCTGGTCTCGTTGAGGTGGAAGCTGGCGGGCGTGCAGGAGTCCCCTATCGGCACCGGGCGGGAGCATCGCCCCCCGCCCTCCGGCAGCGCCCACACCCCCCACCCGTCCGTGTCGAACTCGGGGGGCGAAGACTCGCATTCTGGTACTTCGCATCTGAAATGGTGGCATATGAATATGATAACGCCTGTATCCCCAAGGTGAAATAAATTCTCTCAGATTTATAGCCAGTTCAAGATCCTTTAAGATGTCTAGAGTAGAGGGCCAATCAGAGGCATGTGTCAACAACTTTCAATTCAAACGGCTGGTACCTACATTATTTTAATAGGTGCAGTTCAAAGATTAAGTACTCTACACATTTAAACAAAACTACGAATTCAATGTAAGTAAAATAACGGTAAAGTATATGTTAAAAACAGTAGAAAAATAATACTCAGATAATCGCGTCTTCAATGTGACGTTATTGGATAATAAATTGATTTTATTGAATTTTACAATGTGCGTGACTGTTGCGCCCATTGTGAAATTCACGTTACTTAGTTGCTTCCACGTGTACTTTAAAAATGTTATCATCAGAGTCAAAGAACCTGACCACAGTAGGTACTTTGCAATGTGCATTCATAGGATAGCTATCTTACAGAATGTTGTGGTCCAGCGAGCCAACTAGGGATTGCTGTGTATACCGCAACAGGAAACATCTCATTGTTATCGCTCCAACCAAGCTGAGTACGGATTAGATTAAATTACTTATAAAGATTATACCTAACGAAAGATCTGGCCTAGAGACCTTGTTTTGCAGACGGGATGACGTCTTATTTGATTTAAGTATATTCGGAAGCATCAGGTGAGATATTCGGAAGCATAATTTGTGACTTTGGAATTTTCCAAAGTCACACTAGGTAGCGCTATAATAACGAGAATGGTCATAGGTACTTTGAGAACTGCTATTCACCGGACGGTTCAGCTAGGAGAACGGTCATTGTAGTGCAGATATGGTGAACCAAATCATTTTATTACGGTGTGTCACAACTGTTAGTCAAGTAAGAGACAAAACTACAGGCATTTAGCACAAAAACTGAATTTCTAGACTTACATGAAAATAAACTCGACTACAATTCCAAACAAAATAAAAAAGCACATAATTATCTAAGAATTCAAACCCTTTGGAGATGCTCGATCAAGTCATAATTAAATCAACGGGCACACAAACCAGAAATAACATGCAAATGCACCTATAATTGACTTCTTCAGCAGTAAATATGTACTGGCAGTTGTGTATGGCGCTGAAGGTGATGGTGATGAGGATCAGGGTGTAGATGATGACCTGGTAGCGGCCGCAGTCGCCGAGCTCATGCAGCACCGAGTCGAGGTCTATCCCTTCCCGCTCCTTCATCCCAGAACACTTCACCGTGGAACATCAACAACTATGCATATTTGCATTTAAATCAATGTTTATATATGTACAAAACAGTGCTAAATAGCAATTGACATTTTATTTGATTGATGATGTGGTTGAAGTTGAAAGAACGATTGACTGTCAGATTGGCTATAGATATAGGTCAAAACGAAGATAACCAACCTTTGTATAACACCTTCTTTGCACCTTCCTCAATAAAGGGCCTACTTATAGCAAGCAAGCCTATAGGATCAGTCGCTTAGATCGTCCGAGGGTCAGACCGAGGCTGTTTATACAGATATTTACTCTAGTAGGTATAGTACCTACCAACAGTTTAAACTCAAAGTAATAATCGATCGATGGATGATGGATCGGCAAGGTCGTGGGTTCAAATCCCGCATGGGTGCTAATTTTTGGGATACATTTAAAAAATCTTCAAAGTAATAAGGTGAACGATCAAAATTAAGATAAGTTAAACCATGATTAAGATACGAATCTTTACGAAGGAACGGATTTAAGAAGCCATTAGAGCCCCTCAGTACGGACATAAGGGTGTACTTATTTCTACCACAGAAGACGCTAAACGGGCCACGAGAAAAAAACCCCTATCATTATTGTGACAACAATCAGCACGGAGCGAGCTTAGGTCGATTAGATGTATTTACATCGCGCATCGCTTTACTTTTTTACAAGTAGGTGAAACATTAAAATGACCTAAACACTCTAATATTCAAAAAATATACTTCACGATTATTGAACACGTTCAAACAAAGAGGCAGAAAACCTTAGAATTAATGATATTTGAGCAGTAGACAAAATATCAACACAAGAATTTCTTATCTCAGATGCGTCTTAACCTAAGACTTCAAAAAAAAGTGCGTTCGAGGTGGTCTCATTTCTACTTTACCGATTTCTTAGGGATTTCTACTTTTCCAATAAAACTTAAAACAAACCTATGATAATTTAAACAAGAAAATGAAGCAATACGAAGTTCGCGCAGAACACAATAGTGCAAAATGATGTCGAAATTTATTTATTTATTTATTTATTCAGCAAAAATTATAACACCGTACAACCATACACCAATTATGAAGACAAATAATTTTCGTAGTACCTACCTACTTAATAAACTATTTTTTATAGTAAGTTAATCTATTTATAGGTACAATGTACTCCTGAAGGAATGTCCCGTATGCTACGCCGTAGTACGCCTACGTCGGCGTCGTAGCGAGCAGGTGGTTGTTTGTTTTAACAGTTCGGAGATTTTAGTTCGTTTTTAATCTCACAGAGCAAGTAGATACACTTATAGATATGTATAATCTTGGTTTAGAACTTGAGACTTTAGCCGATAAGTTCGTTCGATAGCAGATTAATCAAATCTTTCCAGCGGGACAGATAATATTGCGCAAAAGATCCTAGATAGGCATCAACATAGCGAATACAATTGGTTGAATAGATACATATTTATAATACATACAGGTACCTTATGTTTTTATGTTAAACCATAGTAAATATTGAAAGCAAATTTTTATTCAATAGTTGCAACACAAATATTTCTTGCACGTGTCAGTACAGAGATAAGGAATACGAAATGATAGCGGCCAAACTGAAGGCCAGCACCAGCTGGCCAGAAGAATAGCCACCAGGCTATACTTTGCTGAAATTATCAAGAGATAAATCTGCCCTCGGAAGATCATTCCGTAAAGCCTAGTTAGCCTAGTGGATGTGTTTACAAACGTAACGGAAGGTTTTATTTCATCGGTCAGTTATCAAGTAAGGGCCTTAATATGTTAATCCTAAGTAAGGTAATTAAGTTGCCTAATCCTGTTGTATTTTGTAAATATGTAGTAGCTTAGTTTCTGTAAATAAACAATATATAATATTATGTTGCTAAATAAAGTAAAATCGTGAGGGAAATGTTTCCACAAACGCAGGAATACTTGAATTTGGACACTACGCATTTCTATTTAAGTAATTTGAAAGCTACGAAGACAATTTTGAAACCTGGGCTCAGATAAATAAGACTTTAGTGCAATTTGACCAAATCACATGTCATGTAAAAAATCACAGTAAAGATTGGTAAAAGTATAGGTTCAAATCTACACTAAGGAGGAATCTACATAAGGAGGAAAGATTTGTTTGTTTGTTTGTATTGAATAGGCTCCGAAACTACTGGACCGTTTTGAAAAATTCTTTCACCATTAGTATCCTACATTATCCCTGATGAACATAGGCTATATTTTATCCCGGGAAAGTGAAGTTTTCCCGAGGGACCGCGGGTAACACCGCGACGGACAGCTAGTTATTCATAATTTGTAGCATAACGTGAAGATATATTTTTTGTCCGATGATTATCTATTAAAATCACGTCTGAAAATGGCAAGAATGTAATTAACCTATGTACCTGTTATGCATATCTTGTCATTTATTTTATATTAAGAACACTAATGTAGAGGATATTTCAAAAGGGGGGTCTAACAAGCACTGGACACGAAGGTTAAATTAAAAAACTCACCTGTAAGGGATGGCTCCAGCATTGAACACGTATTGGCTGTTATAAATCGCACTAAACCAAATCGGCAGCAGTATAAAGCAGTAGGTGATCCTCTGGTACTTCCCGAAGGGGCCTATCTCCGTGAGGATAGGCTCCAGGTCCAGGACCTCGTCCTCCTCGCGCGGCATGATGCAGACGACCAGCTCAGGCCGGAGCTCGCCGGCGTCTGACGCGAGTGTTGACAACACGCGTACAATCAGTCCGGAGACGTTCTGAGCCAATGCTCAGAGATCAATCAAGGAAGATCAATATCTTCCTTGAGACTATCATACTGAACATGGACAATGACTCGTAAAAGACACCTACCTATCGAATTTTAATAATTGTGGTAAATTGTTTACTGAGCACCTTCGATATACCTACTATTTTAAAAGTAATGGTATAGGTATACATACCTATGTAAGTATTATTTTAGCCATAAGCAACATAATATTATTCTTACAAGACAAATTACCTTTCAGATCAACAAGAAAAAAAAAAAATACGGTTGTAAAAAAGATGCTTACCTTCGAAAGGTCATGGGATGGATGGTCATTTGTAATTCAGGGCTTTCGAGTAAGTGCATCATTATTAATGGAATGACAATCTGCTGTTTTGTTGTGATTTATTAAGACATACCTATTATTTTATTTTGCATAAGAACACACACCTAAAGTTATTTATGTCATACCTACAATACAATAATAAATAAAGTACCTACGTAGGTAACTGATTTACCCAATGCTGAATGCACCATAAACGATCGCTCGATGTCATCTTTCCAAGACTTTTCCGTAAAAGAAACCCATGACCTTACTGTTGTATTATAATTAGGTGCATCAACTTCCTGCCCTAACTAAACCTTGGTCACAGGCCAAGTCAGCAAAATAGTTTTATGACTTGATGATAATTCATTTCAAAAAAAACCTACGTACTAACGACCTAGTAAAAAACACCGAAAGTTCTGAACTAAATACGTAGGTTACTATTAAGAACTCATTAAAATAATCGCCTTTAAAAGTACGAGTACTTAGGTACTACCTATAGGTAGATAAGTAGGTAACATAAACTCAGTTCGTAGTTTTCACGCATTCTAATCAGCTGCATTCACTTGTTTTGGTCATTGAAAATACTGATTGTGAATTAGATGGATATTGCGTAAAGCACCAGAAAGCACCTAATTACCCAACTCACGCACTTGAGAGAAACACTGCACTTGTCAAATGCATCGCAGGTTTGACATACACGAAAAGTAAATAAAAAAAAAAACAATGGGCAAAGGATAATACACTGATGGTGCCTAAAGTTGCAGGAGAAACACGAGACTTGTTTATGTTGAGTTTTTTTGCTAGATCAAATGCAACACGATTTTTTATTTTACCTCTTGTGAATATCATTATTTTTCCTTAACTTAAAGGAAAGAATGGCAATAGGCAAAGGATAACGTTGGTTGTTTAAATTGTAATCACAATCCCAAAGTCCTAGCTCTCGCCTCAACAAAGCATGCCTAAAATACAGTCATTGCCTCGTCATGTCACGAGACAGACTAAAGTTTGAGCATTTTTAATAATTAGTAAAGAATTACCTGAGGAGTCGCGACAGTATAGGTACACGATGAATCATGACGTCATAGGTGACGTCACTTGGGGCAGTTGGGGGCAGTCCATTTCACCCTGCCCTCGGCCTTCTCGAGGCAGCAGTATATTTTCCGCCTAGGCTAGGATTAGATGAAATATAAATTAACTTGTATAAAAACATAAATATATACAAGAAGTGGGTCAGTGCACCATGGATGCAAAGATAAGAAATATATCTCGAGCACCCAGTACTCGTGCGCGAGTCCAGATAAAGATGAAGGGACTGATTCATTACAAAATAGACACTTGGTTCGAACACTTAAAATTAATAATGACTCGTACGGTCTACTCGTGGTATAGGTAGATATCAAAACTCAAAAAATCATTAAAAGTTGTAAAGCTTGTGACAGAATTAAAAAGCAAATAAAATGGACGAATTTCGTGAAATTTTTTGGAAAAGTTATATTATTCTTGGTCCGAGATATTAGATTTGGGCACTTTATACATAATCAATATTCTGTATATTTTTCTGCAAGAACGTAGGTACATTTCCACAGACGATGGACATGTAGTAAGCTAAGCGCTGTACAAACGTGTTTTATATACTTTTTAAGCGAAACAAGTATCAATGATCATATCAATGAAACCGGCTCTATGCAACAACCATGTACTCGTAAATAAAACAAACCAGTTATGTAACATAATAATTATTATATTTTTATATCCTTAAAAGTTTTATATACAATCAACATCGACTGCAGAAACAGCTACATTAAAGTACACGAGAGCACAACAGGTCCGTAAACGATTTACACATACAGGTGACCCAATTAGCACAATGTTTTTCTGAAAACCATTCACAGAAGACACCTTTTCAACTACAACTCGAGAAATCTTACTGTAGTAACAGGAAAATATAGTATTTCTGGGTCACGCAGTACCTACTCTTAATATAATAATTCAAGTGCATACCTTTATTGATACAATAGGTACCGTAGCGTCAACAAGTGATAGTTATACAGCCGTTGTTACGCCTGCATTCCAGCACAACTCAAAACTGAGACTAGCAGTTTATTGAGCAGAACTAGAACGCAGACCCCTGAAACTTAATTCACAAAAATTCTTCAGTCTCTTTCTGCCATAGCCGCAGAAACCAGGCAGAATATTTTTACGGAGATCCTTTGGAGAGGGCACCTGGATTAGGTTACAGCGGGACATTAAAACGTGGCAAAAGGACTGGAGGCTACGCAGGACACTACTGGGTATAAACCTAGTAGTGTAGTGAATAGTCACATTTTGAATGATGATTACAAAACCTTGAATAAAATAATGCTGGACTTTTAATACATTATTATCTGGTCCCAAAGTATTGCAGAAAATGACTAGTATTTTGGTGAAATAAGTCTTGAATGTCCTTCCTCAACGAGTCCTGCTAACTAGTGGGTCGCCACATCTCATCGATTTAGCAGTCTTAGAACAACACTCGGGGAGGAAAGTAAATGGCCGTCATTTACATAAAGTACCTACCTACCTAGAGCTAAACTCTTTCCTACCGGGATCGTACGAGAAAGACCCCGGACAGTTGTGATTATACCCGTCTAAAAATCATATTGGTCGTAAGATTTACAAGATTGTATGAAAGTGAGGTGATAGACACGAATGCGCTGTGAAAAATAATATTATTATTCGTATATTCGATGGATAATACCGCTTTAATAAGTTATATTGAAACAAGAACTACATATTTGTTTATTGTGGCCCACTGCTGAACAAATGTGCTTTATAAACTAAGCTATTTAATCTTTCTTCACAATTTTGTCCTGCATTGTTTATAATTGGTGTGCTTGCGCTAATATTCCAAAATGGAAAATTGCTTCAGTTTCAATCCGAGACTGGCAACTCTTCATTTTATTGTTTTTGGAATCGAGAGAACGAGATCTTCTTTTATTGTGATTCTTTCTTTTGATACTTAACTTGCCGCTGTTAGGAGTCCAGCATATAATCGTATTGCTAGAAAATTTAATGACCTACTATTAAGTTAACAATGGACATGAGCAGTAAAGCTAGTGTACATGTCATTTTATATTATAATTTCAGAGAAAACAAGCAGTCTCCAGGCTAACGTCCGCGGTCAGAATCATTAACGGCTACTTAAATCCATTACTTAGGTTTTCCATATAAACTCTTACTAAGGAGTGGATTTATGTAGAGAGTACATAAGAGCATAAAGTGGTGTTAGGTATAAACATAGCCTTATACCTGTAATGCAATTAAATGACTGTACTTATTTCTTTTCAACCTTGAATAACAAGGAAATAGACTGTCGGCCTTACTAATAAACGTGGTATAAA
Source organism: Epirrhoe tristata (assembly GCA_951394285.1). Classification (NCBI taxonomy): domain Eukaryota; kingdom Metazoa; phylum Arthropoda; class Insecta; order Lepidoptera; family Geometridae; genus Epirrhoe; species Epirrhoe tristata. Next base: position 11,366,292 of record OX596146.1, on the reverse strand, counting down.
GTTATTCCTGAGTGTAAACTGTCAAAATGTATGGTTATTCCTATTTTAATCCAAGGAATAACTTTACACCACGTTTATTAGTAAGGGCCTGTATGTGTATATTCGTAGGCCAACTTACATACATGAATAGTGATTTTGATAAGAATAGGTTACGAAGGAATTTTATCAAAGTTTCGTGCAATCTTGAAATATTAATATTGTTAAAAAGATAACTATCACACAAGACAAAATCAAAATTAGGTAACTACAATATTTCTTAGAGATACATTTGGTTCCTTGCATATCTTGTTACCTATGTTTACCTACTTGTCAAAAGATTTTGCTTTAGGTATCAATAGTTCAATTTGGACCACTAAGTTTATGTTGCACGCACATCCTATACACATTACAGAACAGGCATAAGTTGTACAACCATTTGATTCGAAAAAACAAAAAATAAATTGATAAGCGCCATCAGTCCATCATTGATTTAGGAATTTTAGGGAAATAATTACGAACATACACATACTTTATCATAATCTCTATATTATATGTCACGGCATCACGCGTGAACGGCTGGATCGATTTCACTAATTCTTTTTTTGTTGTGTTTGTTATTGTCAGGAGAAGGTTCTTATGACAGAAAAAAATTAAAAAATTGCTCGGAAAAAATGAATCATGCGCAGACGAAGTCGCGCGGGTCAGCTAGTTTAATTTATAAAAATATGATGAAGTAACTAGATATGCAAAGAAACATACACATGACACAAAGTATTTCATGTAGAATCATTTGACATCGATATACATTATTGCGGAAAACAATCAGAATCTAAATATTTATATATCTGCATTCTGCCCTTGTCCCACTTGTGGGATCGACACAACATGTCTTCTACTTCCTTCTACCAGCCGTCATCTCAACACTCACTCCTTTCTTACTCATGTCATCTTTCACACAAACAATCTTTTCCATTGTTTTAAATGTTTATATAATTATTATAAATATTAAATTTATATTATGTGTTTTAGTGATTTCAGGAACGGACACGGATGCTTTAATAAAATTATAAAAAAATATTATTTAATTCACATTTCGATACAGTTGTTTATCTAGGAAATAGGAATAACTACGTTATCTTTTAGTTATAATTGAACCAGTTATACTGCACTTTCAGTCAAAGGCATGAAGACAAGTTAAGTGCACAGCTCTACAAATTATTAATCTTGGATTAAATTATGTATCTTTTGATCTCTTAAAACTCTTTAAAACTATTTCATGTGCTTACAGCCATGCTGCCTATTGCTATAGGGAAGCATGGGCTAACTCAGCCCTCCTAATTTGAGGTACATTTTACACCATACCAGAAGCATAACAATATCATCTCCCAAAGCCACCAAATCCCAAATAACCTAAATTTATTCAAACACCAAATTAAATAAGTACCTAGCACGAGCCCGCGACATGAATCAAGTTGCGGATTTTAGAAGAACGAAAACTATTGCTATTTATCTTTACACGAAAGAAACCACTCCGAAAGAAGTTCTTTCGTGGCGCGAACTCTTAATAAGAAATAAGAAAAAAAAAATTGTTTAATTACGTTAAGAAACATAATAAAAAATACCAAACATCTAGTAGGTACGTGCATTATGTACTGCAATAGTCACAGTAGGAGGCAATAAATTACATGCTAGAAATATTTAAATAAATCTCTCAATTACATGAATTGTTGCAAATGTAAGACTTTTCTGTTAAAATTTCAATATGTTCAAGTAAGTAGCGTGTATTGTACAAAATATATAACCATGATTGGACGGGACGCGTAAAACATTTAACTTGCAAGTTCATATGCTATTTAAATATTTATCTGTTTTTTATTTCCTTTTACGTCTTTACTACAAAGAAATAGGTTTTATTTCAATGTCGGTCGTAGGAAACCTATTTATTATAATGAAATAGTTTTAGACTAAATTAGATTTCGAGACATTTTAAACTCAACTTGAACAAATCTGTAATAACCTACAAAACAGTGATTTGTACAATAGCGATTACATTAGATTACACTGTGGTATTACTAGGGCTATGCTTGAACAACCGTTGTGACGTATCAAATATTACACTATCTATAAGTGTGCCAATATGTACAACTATCATCCATTGGGTTGTTCTAACGTTTTATGCAGTAATAAAGTATTCAAATGTAATTCTTAGTGCCATAACGACACAAGTTTACAATGCACCGTATATGTAAACTGAGCGGGTTCAGTAGACTTATCACGAGAGTTCTTCAATATAAAATCTTGGAGTTGCCGCTGAGGAAGGTAACGTGAGGTGCGTGAGGTGCGGGGGGAGGGGTTAGAGCGGCCACGTGGCCTTGGTGATATATGTTTTTTTACAGATGAAGATCGCTTCTTCATATAGATCGATTTTAGTTTTGTTTGAGAGGGGGAGTTGATGGTGGGGCCAGAGTAACTCATAGTAATAGTTCTCAGAGGAGCGGTGAGGTGATCCGGTAGGTTGCGAGGGGGAAGAGGGGCGGGGGAATGTTATGGTGGTGATGGTTGCGACAGGAATGCGCGGGGGGAGGGCGCCGGAGGCGAGTTCGAGGTTGTGAGGGAAAGGCGGGGGAGGCATATTCGCTCAGAGCATGAGAGTCACGCGGTGATTCAGTAGGTTGTAAGGGGAATGTGCGGCAGGCGAAGGGCGTTGGAGGTGAGGAATGCGCGGGGAGGGGGGATATGATCCTCAGAGCAGAGCGGCGCGGTGATCCAGGAGGTTGCAAGGGTAAGTACTGGGATGGGGGACGATGGAGCTATGGTCACTTAGAGGGGAACAGCGCGGAGTGGGGAGGGGGGGGATATCTCTCAGAGCGGGAACGGCGCGGCGGGCGCGGCGGGGTGCAGGGCGAGCGCGGCGGCGGCGGCGTCGGCGGCGGCGGCGTGGTCGCGGCGCGCGCCCAGCACGAGCGCCAGGCGGCGCCACGTGTCGGCGTGCCGGGGCTCCAGCGCCGCGGCCTCGCGGAGCGCGCGCTCGGCCAGCCCGAGCCAGCCTAGCTCGTAGTACGCCGCGCCTGGAAGTGAACCTTAGTGTTTGGACGTAGACCACCATTTTGTTCGTACAAAATTGGACATAATGTTTCATGACCGTTTGGCGCTTCTGTTTATGAGGAACAAGGAACCTTATTTCCGCAGATGTAGGGTCCGAAATAGCTTGTCTTGATCTTATCGAAGTGCTTATCTTATCTTGCTAGGTCGTTCTCGATCGATCGTCGAAGTTAAGCAACGTTCGAAACGGTCCGTAAGTGGATGGGTGACCGCCGCGCCAGTGCCATTTTCATCTGAGCGTTTCCGCGCTTCGGAGGGCACGTTAAATTGTCGGTCCCGGCTATTCAGTTAAGCCATGACGGAGGCCTTAAGGCGGCCTAAAAACCAGAGTTGGCCACTGACTCGTTCGATACGAACTTACTTTCTGATGTTATGATTGTGTCCCTCTTACCGAGCTGCACCATGCTGTCGAGGTGCGCGGGGTGTATGGCGAGCGCGTTCTGGAAGCACTGCCGCGCCTCCTCCCACTCCGCGCCCGCCGCGTGAACTAAGCCACGCTGCAAACAAAAAAAAAAACATTGTATCGTGTGCAAAACACACAGAAATCTATTCTCTACACCAAAAAAATTCTGTCGTTTTAAAAAAAGCCGTCTCTGTAAAAGAAATCGTCCAGGAATCTCTGCTCAGTTTCAAATGATGATAAAATTCAAGTAATTTTGTGCGATGCAGTAGTAAACTCACCGTGTACAACACAAGATGGCTGAAAGGCGTGAGCGCGGCCGCCTCCGCCACGCAGCCCGCCGCCGCCGACGTGCGCTCTAACCTGGAAACGGAACCGATTGTAGCGGAGCGATAGCAGGCCCTGCTTTATGGGAGAAAGAAGATGGTGATGCCACAAATAATAATTTCTACATTCCGAATACTGATTTATATTCTACGATTAAACAACTGCATGACTGGACATACCTCAGACAGGCGAGCGCTAGCAACAGCCACGCGTGCGCTCTGTGCGCAGCCAGCGGCGCGCGCGTGCGCTGCGTGGACAGCGAGGACGCGCCCTCAGACAGCGCACGTTCGATGGTACATACCTCAGACAGGCGAGCGCTAGCAACAGCCACGCGTGCGCTCTGTGCGCAGCCAGCGGCGCGCGCGTGCGCTGCGTGGACAGCGAGGACGCGCCCTCAGACAGCGCACGTTCGATGGTACATACCTCAGACAGGCGAGCGCTAGCAACAGCCACGCGTGCGCTCTGTGCGCAGCCAGCGGCGCGCGCGTGCGCTGCGTGGACAGCGAGGACGCGCCCTCAGACAGCGCACGTTCGATGGTACATACCTCAGACAGGCGAGCGCTAGCAACAGCCACGCGTGCGCTCTGTGCGCAGCCAGCGGCGCGCGCGTGCGCTGCGTGGACAGCGAGGACGCGCCCTCAGACAGCGCACGTTCGATGGTACATACCTCAGACAGGCGAGCGCTAGCAACAGCCACGCGTGCGCTCTGTGCGCAGCCAGCGGCGCGCGCGTGCGCTGCGTGGACAGCGAGGACGCGCCCTCAGACAGCGCACGTTCGATGGTACATACCTCAGACAGGCGAGCGCTAGCAACAGCCACGCGTGCGCTCTGTGCGCAGCCAGCGGCGCGCGCGTGCGCTGCGTGGACAGCGAGGACGCGCCCTCAGACAGCGCACGTTCGATGGTACATACCTCAGACAGGCGAGCGCTAGCAACAGCCACGCGTGCGCTCTGTGCGCAGCCAGCGGCGCGCGCGTGCGCTGCGTGGACAGCGAGGACGCGCCCTCAGACAGCGCACGTTCGATGGTACATACCTCAGACAGGCGAGCGCTAGCAACAGCCACGCGTGCGCTCTGTGCGCAGCCAGCGGCGCGCGCGTGCGCTGCGTGGACAGCGAGGACGCGCCCTCAGACAGCGCACGTTCGATGGTACATACCTCAGACAGGCGAGCGCTAGCAACAGCCACGCGTGCGCTCTGTGCGCAGCCAGCGGCGCGCGCGTGCGCTGCGTGGACAGCGAGGACGCGCCCTCAGACAGCGCACGTTCGATGGTACATACCTCAGACAGGCGAGCGCTAGCAACAGCCACGCGTGCGCTCTGTGCGCAGCCAGCGGCGCGCGCGTGCGCTGCGTGGACAGCGAGGACGCGCCCTCAGACAGCGCACGTTCGATGGTACATACCTCAGACAGGCGAGCGCTAGCAACAGCCACGCGTGCGCTCTGTGCGCAGCCAGCGGCGCGCGCGTGCGCTGCGTGGACAGCGAGGACGCGCCCTCAGACAGCGCACGTTCGATGGTACATACCTCAGACAGGCGAGCGCTAGCAACAGCCACGCGTGCGCTCTGTGCGCAGCCAGCGGCGCGCGCGTGCGCTGCGTGGACAGCGAGGACGCGCCCTCAGACAGCGCACGTTCGATGGTACATACCTCAGACAGGCGAGCGCTAGCAACAGCCACGCGTGCGCTCTGTGCGCAGCCAGCGGCGCGCGCGTGCGCTGCGTGGACAGCGAGGACGCGCCCTCAGACAGCGCACGTTCGATGGTACATACCTCAGACAGGCGAGCGCTAGCAACAGCCACGCGTGCGCTCTGTGCGCAGCCAGCGGCGCGCGCGTGCGCTGCGTGGACAGCGAGGACGCGCCCTCAGACAGCGCACGTTCGATGGTACATACCTCAGACAGGCGAGCGCTAGCAACAGCCACGCGTGCGCTCTGTGCGCAGCCAGCGGCGCGCGCGTGCGCTGCGTGGACAGCGAGGACGCGCCCTCAGACAGCGCACGTTCGATGGTACATACCTCAGACAGGCGAGCGCTAGCAACAGCCACGCGTGCGCTCTGTGCGCAGCCAGCGGCGCGCGCGTGCGCTGCGTGGACAGCGAGGACGCGCCCTCAGACAGCGCACGTTCGATGGTACATACCTCAGACAGGCGAGCGCTAGCAACAGCCACGCGTGCGCTCTGTGCGCAGCCAGCGGCGCGCGCGTGCGCTGCGTGGACAGCGAGGACGCGCCCTCAGACAGCGCACGTTCGATGGTACATACCTCAGACAGGCGAGCGCTAGCAACAGCCACGCGTGCGCTCTGTGCGCAGCCAGCGGCGCGCGCGTGCGCTGCGTGGACAGCGAGGACGCGCCCTCAGACAGCGCACGTTCGATGGTACATACCTCAGACAGGCGAGCGCTAGCAACAGCCACGCGTGCGCTCTGTGCGCAGCCAGCGGCGCGCGCGTGCGCTGCGTGGACAGCGAGGACGCGCCCTCAGACAGCGCACGTTCGATGGTACATACCTCAGACAGGCGAGCGCTAGCAACAGCCACGCGTGCGCTCTGTGCGCAGCCAGCGGCGCGCGCGTGCGCTGCGTGGACAGCGAGGACGCGCCCTCAGACAGCGCACGTTCGATGGTACATACCTCAGACAGGCGAGCGCTAGCAACAGCCACGCGTGCGCTCTGTGCGCAGCCAGCGGCGCGCGCGTGCGCTGCGTGGACAGCGAGGACGCGCCCTCAGACAGCGCACGTTCGATGGTACATACCTCAGACAGGCGAGCGCTAGCAACAGCCACGCGTGCGCTCTGTGCGCAGCCAGCGGCGCGCGCGTGCGCTGCGTGGACAGCGAGGACGCGCCCTCAGACAGCGCACGTTCGATGGTACATACCTCAGACAGGCGAGCGCTAGCAACAGCCACGCGTGCGCTCTGTGCGCAGCCAGCGGCGCGCGCGTGCGCTGCGTGGACAGCGAGGACGCGCCCTCAGACAGCGCACGTTCGATGGTACATACCTCAGACAGGCGAGCGCTAGCAACAGCCACGCGTGCGCTCTGTGCGCAGCCAGCGGCGCGCGCGTGCGCTGCGTGGACAGCGAGGACGCGCCCTCAGACAGCGCACGTTCGATGGTACATACCTCAGACAGGCGAGCGCTAGCAACAGCCACGCGTGCGCTCTGTGCGCAGCCAGCGGCGCGCGCGTGCGCTGCGTGGACAGCGAGGACGCGCCCTCAGACAGCGCACGTTCGATGGTACATACCTCAGACAGGCGAGCGCTAGCAACAGCCACGCGTGCGCTCTGTGCGCAGCCAGCGGCGCGCGCGTGCGCTGCGTGGACAGCGAGGACGCGCCCTCAGACAGCGCACGTTCGATGGTACATACCTCAGACAGGCGAGCGCTAGCAACAGCCACGCGTGCGCTCTGTGCGCAGCCAGCGGCGCGCGCGTGCGCTGCGTGGACAGCGAGGACGCGCCCTCAGACAGCGCACGTTCGATGGTACATACCTCAGACAGGCGAGCGCTAGCAACAGCCACGCGTGCGCTCTGTGCGCAGCCAGCGGCGCGCGCGTGCGCTGCGTGGACAGCGAGGACGCGCCCTCAGACAGCGCACGTTCGATGGTACATACCTCAGACAGGCGAGCGCTAGCAACAACCACGCGTGCGCTCTGTGCGCAGCCAGCGGCGCGCGCGTGCGCTGCGTGGACAGCGAGGACGCGCCCTCAGACAGCGCACGTTCGATGGTACATACCTCAGACAGGCGAGCGCTAGCAACAGCCACGCGTGCGCTCTGTGCGCAGCCAGCGGCGCGCGCGTGCGCTGCGTGGACAGCGAGGACGCGCCCTCAGACAGCGCACGTTCGATGGTACATACCTCAGACAGGCGAGCGCTAGCAACAGCCACGCGTGCGCTCTGTGCGCAGCCAGCGGCGCGCGCGTGCGCTGCGTGGACAGCGAGGACGCGCCCTCAGACAGCGCACGTTCGATGGTACATACCTCAGACAGGCGAGCGCTAGCAACAGCCACGCGTGCGCTCTGTGCGCAGCCAGCGGCGCGCGCGTGCGCTGCGTGGACAGCGAGGACGCGCCCTCAGACAGCGCACGTTCGATGGTACATACCTCAGACAGGCGAGCGCTAGCAACAGCCACGCGTGCGCTCTGTGCGCAGCCAGCGGCGCGCGCGTGCGCTGCGTGGACAGCGAGGACGCGCCCTCAGACAGCGCACGTTCGATGGTACATACCTCAGACAGGCGAGCGCTAGCAACAACCACGCGTGCGCTCTGTGCGCAGCCAGCGGCGCGCGCGTGCGCTGCGTGGACAGCGAGGACGCGCCCTCAGACAGCGCACGTTCGATGGTACATACCTCAGACAGGCGAGCGCTAGCAACAACCACGCGTGCGCTCTGTGCGCAGCCAGCGGCGCGCGCGTGCGCTGCGTGGACAGCGAGGACGCGCCCTCAGACAGCGCACGTTCGATGCGGTACACGCCGGCTGATTCCGCTCGGATCGATGCTACAACAATCAATATTGTCAAAGAATTAAATGTCATAAGCATCTATCTAGTAGGATCGCTGGGATCACCTACTTTATTTAGGGCGCTGTTATTGACAAGCGCGCCATCTAGCGGACGCGGCCTGCAACTCAATGCGCCGCGCAGAATGGACGTCGTGCAGGTCGAGCGCAAGAACTTCACTACTGATAATACGATCACCGCTATACTTACTTGGAATTTTGTCATTGTGTCATTTAATGCATTGAAACAATAATCATTAGGACCGCTGGGATCACTTAGAATAGTCTTAAAACTAAGTGATACTATTCCTGTTCCTTTGCAATCAAAATGTTAGCAGATCATACCTACAAACAGCGGGAATCGAACCCACAACCTGCGTCAAGGCGGGCCACAACTGAGCCACACAGGTATATTCTCCTTTGCCTGACCTGCGTCTCTGGTGCTGTGCGTGTCGTCGTGCTGTGAGTCAGATAGCGCGTCCAGTTCCAAGTATCCGTTGTGATCCGCCTCCGCTTCCGCTTCCGCTTCCGCGCTGTTCAGCAGCGATAGTAGCTCTTTGCCCGTCGCTAGCGCCGCCTGGAATACAAGGCTCGTTTGCAATTTAACTGTTAAGAAAAACAATTGGAAAATACTTTCGAGTTCATTCATCAATTTCAGTACAAACCATACTGGTTCGAAAGAACTGGTGACACGATAAGAAGAAGAAGAAGAAGTACAAGATATAGGGAAAATTTTTGACTATTTCAGACTTTTCTAATACTCAAATCTTAAATGGTCCATAGAGTATTTTTTTTTTGTTTTAGCATTTTTTTTTCTCTGACTGTAGTAAGTTATGGGCTGAGTTGACCATATTAGAATCGTACCTTTTTTCCAAAATCTATGAATGCAGTTCAAAATATTCAAAATATACTATGAACGTTTTCTTGTAGCTACAACGGTCATGTAACCTGCCCTCAATGTCCCGTCTCAAAAATCCACCTGTATAGGTTAGTTATTGTAACTGAATCAAGTGCTTGCGCGATCTAGGAAATAATCTCTGGAATTTCATTTCTTTCGTCTCAGCGCCATCTAGCGGCAGAGTACATAGCTAGGTAGCTAGCTTGCTGCAGTTCTTCCGATGTTCAGGCGAGAGAGTCAGAGATAGCGACAGTAGTATTCGTTGGAATGTCAGTAGTCACCTCGCCCGACTCCCAGGCGATCTGCAACGTAGCGAGCGCGGCGAGCGGCCACTCGGCGGCGGGGTAGTGCGCGCGAGCCAGCCGCGCGGCGGCGCGGGCGCGCGGCGCGCGGGCGCCCGCACACGCGCACGACCACAGCGTCGTGGCCAGCCGCAGGGCGCCGCTGCACTCCGCGCGCAGCTCCAGGCACGCGCGGGTCGCTTCCTGCGGACACGATACTATTGTGATATAGGGTATACTTGTTCCATCTCCCGCAGGCGTGTTGCTCTTAGTTTATGTGTAGATGCACGAATGCACATGCACGTTGTTTCTGTGTGCGTACCTGTCGGAACGCTCCCTGGACGAATGAGCGCTCAGAGCCTCCTATAGACAATGTGACTACTGACCATGGCCTCGTTCAGCATGCCCGAGTGCATGTACTGCAAGCCGAGGTAGTAGAAGGCGAGGTGGTCGGCCCCGTCGAGCCGCGCGGCGCGCAAGAGGTGCCCCAGCGCCGTCTCGTTCGCCGCGTCCTTGTCCAGCCGGGAGTTCGTTTTCTGGAACATATTACCAAATCGAAATACAGCAGGATCATTGGCATACTATGATTTTGAAGAAGCATGTGGAATAGGTAGCAAGCGAAACAGAATATTTTTTTTTTTTTGCCGATCTCGGCCTCGCTTCCCTTCTTCTCTCATTCGGCCACGGAACCCTTAACGTCACAATCGAAATCTTTGATAAGCTCATATTTTATCGGTCGAAAATTTTGATAAGACTTTTCATTTCCTACAAGTATGTTTGTAAAAACGGAAGAAACAAACCTGTGCTTTCATTTGATACCCGATCCCCGTGAAGAGGCAACACCGCGCCAGCATCCAGCCCTCGTCTTCTTCTTCTATCGCGAGCGCCTCTTCCGCCAACTCTATGCCTTCTTCTATCTGTGGCAAGAGAACTGGAGTAAGCAATCGTGGTGCTGTTGAGTTGAAGTTCAGGTCTGGGTCCTCGTGAAGGGTTAAGCTTCGTCTGCGCTAATGGGAAAGGGAAGAATGGGAAAGGGTTACACTACGAGTATTGAAGGTTAATCACCAGAAATGCCTTCATTGATTCTGTAAGTCGTCATTGCTTCGTTGAATATCGCAGGGAGCTTGAACAAGAGATGGCCCTTTTACTCTTTATGACAACGAAGAGTTATTCACCCTATCTCCCTCTCGGGGAGTCAGAGAGAGACGGCTAGCTGTGGGAGAGCTCACCCAGCCCATGTGGTAGCAGGTGTTGGCGCCGACGAGCCGCAGCGGGGAGTCCCGCGGGGCGAGGGGGGCGGCGCGACGCATCACGCCGTGCGCGCGCACGCCTGCGCTCCATGCGCTCGTTCCTACAAATTAATGTCACAAAATATAATGCTAGAACAGTCCAAAATTGGAGATATAAAACCAGTAATTCCAGTAGAAAAATGTTTATCTCGCGAAGGGGGGTTCCCGAGCTTACACATACAGAGACAACGTGCATGTGTGTGCATCTACGGCTTCGTGAGATAGAACAACAGTAACACCTCTGCCAGAATTAGTTTACAACTGGCACGGTTCAGGCCACCATCTAGGCTGGCCCGGAGCGAGTCCTTGGAGCAGCATTAATAAAGTGAGCGGGCCCTCACCCGGCTTGAGCTGCGAGTGCGCGTGCGCGGCGGGCGCGGCGGCCGCGGTGCAGAGCGCGCGCTGGCGCCACGCGTGCGCGCAACCGAAGCTGAACTTCATGGCGCGCTCCAGGGACTGAGGGGGAAATGTTACAGTTACAGTACATCTCATGTCCTTTAACCCCCCTGATAGGCGGTGTGTTCCAGCGAGCCTCGTACGAGAGGGTCACCGGTCGGCGCCGATGTGCTGGTGATAAAGGTACTTGGTTTTTAGAAAAGTAAGTTACTACTTCAATATTTATGAAGAATATACTTTCATTCTTGGAGAAAATTTTTACTACTTCTGATTTAAAATACGAAAACAGGAATAGTAAACATTTGCTTCTAATATTGTTTATTTTCTATTTATCTCGGCAACGGAACACAACCCGTCCCCGCGCCGCATGCGCTCGCACCTCCAAGAGCGGCGCGAGCAGCCCCCAGCGCGCGGCGGCGAGCGCGAGCAGGTCGGCCACGGCGAGCGCGTTGCGCAGCGCGTGCGCGCGCGCCGCCTCGAACTCGGCGCTCTGCGACAGCACCGCGTCGCGCACCGCCATGGCCTCGCCCACCAGCAGCACCAGCACCACCTCCTCGTACTCGTTGTCGGGCACGAACTGGAAACGACACCTCATAAGAACGCGGACGGTGGCCGTCACCTTCCGCTCTTCTGCTGTCTCGCTGCTGGGCGAAAGAGGAGACCTTATAAAGAAGACACACAATCCTAATCCCACACTAATGGTTTGCAGAAACTACGAGGACCAAGGTACAACAGAACCTTAACCCAGAGCATCTATCGTACTACAACATAGCGATTCATAGCTCAGCGGAACGCGTCCGCGATGAAACCGTTCCGTCAGTTCAATCAAGCTGACGTTCCTGCGCTGTGATTGGTTGCGGTCGGTTGAACAGCGGGACGGTTGCGGATGCGTTCCGCTGAAATATAGATGATATCTAATAGATAGAAGTAAAGATAATAGCTGCCTGCAGAAACCCCTAAACAGCTGGATATAAACATCCAACGTTATGGTAGAAATGGACCCCACATAAAAAGAAATATGCACTTAACTCCCCTATCTAATAAGACATAGTGTGATAAACATTGAAGTGTTACCTGATTGATGGCTGCGTATTTCTTCGGTTTCCAAGGTCCTTCGGACACGTGGTCCTCTCTCCGCCGAGTCAGCGTGCCGGGCGCAGGCGCGGGCGTCACCTTCTCCGGCGCTTTGTACACCTGGCGATAATCGACTTTATCACAATGCAATACAGCTCCATTTTATCTGACACATATTCTCAAGTGTCAGCTAAGGTACGGTGATCTTTAAATCAATGGGAGTAGAGTTGATATTCACCTGTCCGGTGACTCCTCGCATTAATACTTCGGCGAGTTGTCTCGCTAGCGTTAACCGCAGCGCCTGCGTTGAAGGAGCTTCCACCGCTGACAGCATTTCTCGGTACCTGGAAGGTAGGCATTTTAACAGGCCATTTGAGAGAAACTTTCGGCTTGAATGCATTATAAAATGATATAAGTATGGGATTTAATTAAGTATGTATAACTTATTTACCTCGACGCTTTGGATGGCATTACAAATATCATCAAATAAACAATTTTTTGCTTCATCCTTTGATGAAGCAAAAAATTGTCTATTTGATGATGTCTATTTTTGTCTTTACAAAAACCTTGTGTGGAAAGTGTTGACTTTTGTGTTTAGGGCCATCTCCACGAGCGAGAGAATCGCGGCGATTATCGTGCCATGTAGCTCCATACGCTCTTAGAACGCGTCTACATACGGCGATGCGACGAATGAGATTGTAGAGTAATTGGTGAAGACAGCCCTTTCAGGAGGGGTATGTATAGTATATTATAGTCGCATTTGCACAAGTGACAGCACCGGTGTGCAAGCGAGAGAACATGATTATTGCCATTAGTATTAGGCCCTCCGAAAAAAAAAAAAAAAAAAAACAAAGAGTGTATTGTATAGTATACCTATCAATAGCACACTGTAGCCTTCCGGCGCGCATGTGCAACAAAGGCACGCGTTGCAGCGCGGTCTCGAGCGTGGGCCCCGCGCGCCCCGCCTGCGCCCGCTGGAGGTACAGCAACGTCAGCTCGGATGCCAGCTCGAAGCTGCGGATCTGCACACAACACACATCTCACATGTCAAGCAGGGGCAAAGTCAAAAAGCATTTATTCATAGGACCGATAGAACCACTTAGAATATAGCAGAGGTTGACGACTGGCTCCCCACTAGAGCGACTTTTTAGATAGATGGATCACATAAAAGTGCGCTAGGCCTCAAACCGTGTTTGTTGCCGATTCTTCACGGTATTGGTCGCGAAGGAACAGTAGTAGAATGACATTGTTATAAGACTATTCTAAGTGATTGTTGGGGCACCAGTTCTTTCGAACCAGTCAGTGTGATAATGTTTTAAGTGCGCTTCTTACGTGTCCAAGATACATTGTATTATCTTGAACTTTTTAGATTCTAGGACACGGTAATTTGTCAACAATAATATCACTAACACAAGTCTAAGGAAAGATAGAGTATTAGTATAGTTTAAGGTACCGTCTCGGCCTCCAGCTCGGCCTGCTTGTAGCGGCTGGTGGAGCTCGGCACAGTGTTCTGCTCAAGGCACAGCCCCTTTATCGCATATGACTCGGCAACTATGCGCAGGCTCCGGCTAACAGAAAAAACAAGATTTTTATTTAGTACATACTGTGTGCTATATTATTATGATTTGTATGGAGGTCTACAAAATAATCTAAGTATATACATAGTTTTAATCGATAACTTTAATTTAAAACTGGTTTTATACAACAAATAATAATAATTGCAAATAAGTTATTTCTAATTTGTACAGTAGTAGGTTCTATACAAATTAAAGTTGTTTTTGTACTTAAATTAATTCATAACAACAGTAAGCATTAATTGGGTAAGTACATGAAAGTTCTTTTATATAATAAGATTATTTTAATTCCTAAAATAAATAATAGCTCTCTCCAAAATAGGTCCTGTGGATCAATGAGTCTGTTATCCCAATACAAACAGTTTTGTACAATCAGTATATGTACTGCAAAACTAGGTCCATCAGATATCTGTACATAATGACATCATGTTGCTAAATACCTCTGTGTCTACAACAATGAGTCAACAATTCTTCAAGGAAAACAAGTTGTGCAATGTAACTATGCATTGTTGTTGAGTTTCATGGCACGTTTTATAGCTGTTTGTTTAATTGAGAAGCATTATAATACTTACTGATTTGTGATAAGGTTTTAATTGCAATGCTGAGTAAACATTAGCTATTTTAGCGATTGAGTAAACAATCAAATCTGTTTATCAACAGATCAAAACTACCAGTAATCTTAGTAAGAACTAGTATGCTATACTTTTAATATACAGAAATACTTACACAGGTAACTCTTTTTCAGTCAAAGTGTTCAATTCGGCAAGTTTATAATGTTTCAATGCATCTTCATACATCCCACAAGCATAGTTCAGCTTTCCGAGCAAAAGGTAGGCATCTAATGCCACCCCAGCTTTGACTCCGGCCTCATCTGTGGCCAGCGTGAGGTAGCCCCGAGCCTCTGAGAGCTCCCTCTGTGCTCGCTCTGTATTGTCCTTGATTGGTGGCCATTCGTCCAAGTGGGCCTCTAACTTGCCTTCCCCGATTAGGAAGTGAGCTAGACTTTCTGAAATTGGAATTAAGTATGCATTCAATTCCTTACGATAAATACAATGCACTATAGATATCACTTTAGAACAAGTCCATTAATATAACTAAGGTGAATGTACACCGTACGGTCAGCGTCACCAACTGGTAACCCCCCTGCAGTACAAATCGCCTTGATAAGGGGGTTACCGATTGAATAGAATAGAATAGAATATAGTTTTATTTTCTCCAGATCATATACAACAGTCACAATAGGTACTTAAATCTACATAATTTTATGTGGGTGAAAAAACGGCTACCCCTCAGCATTTGCTCCAACAGCTCAAGAGTGTTGGAGCGCTGGTTTTCAGTGGCGCCATACCCGTTGTGGACACTCATCTCATCACATAATTATCTTATTAGTTAATAAACAATTTAAGAAGACATCAAGGAATCAGGTCACCTACAATACTTTTAAATTATTATTGGTGACGTGACTGTACCTATAATTACAAGACAGAAAGGTCACACAAACCCATTTGCCAGTGACCTGAAAACTCTTCTATAGGATTAATTGATAACCCTGACATAAACATGGTTAGATATAGATGTTTTTGTCATTTTTATTAATATTATAGCCTGATTTTAAGGGCGTTCATTCAAAAACATCAACTTTATACATGTCTTCTGTATGCACTTCTAAAGTAATGACAAAATATTTATTATGAACGTATTATTGGGTATTATTGTGAGGTAAGGCTCACCGTGTTGTGGTGAGCGGGACTTCAACTGCTGTGCCAACTCCACAGCCTTCTTCCAGTTTGACTCCTCCCGACTCTTCTCTATCTCTGTTTCGTAAACTCGCACGGCGTTCTTACTTCGGGATGTCATTTTGCTTGGCACTGAGAATCACTTTATCATGTCACACCATCGATTTTTATTTACAATTCACTCACATTGCAAAATTTCGATGTAATCGCGAAATCCTAGGATGTTTCAGCGATTTGAAGGCCAAATCTGACAGGCTGACAGCTGATGATAAATGAAACAGACAACATCGATCCTATTCGTAAAGATAGTTGCAATCATTACGTACCTTTGACATTAAAAAAGTGATAATTTATTAACTTTATTGTTTTTTTTTTCTCAATTTCTCGATTTGCATTTTCGTAAAACACATAGGTATTTTATCGTTATTATTTTCTGCCTTAATTCACTTATTTGTCTATAAAATAAAACACATAAGTATAGGTAAATAAATAAATAAAATAAGTAGCTATCTCTGTAAATGCTTTCCTTGAGCCTTGGGCCTTGAGTAGAGAGTTTAATTAGACTTCTGCAACAATTTGCTAGATGGCGCTACACGTCAAATAAACTTTTTTTTTAGAATTTTGTTGAGGTTAGGTAGCTACAGTAGTTAACTACTTTTTTATTCTTGAGGTACCTAGGTCCTAGGTTACCTAGGTAGGCATAATCATTTTGTCACCACCACATTATCATAATTGCCACCGAGTTGCCACCGTTGCCACCCCACCACATAATTACAATGATGTAGATCAGTGTTACCACTCAGAAGATGGCGCCACCGATGGTAGTACCTACTTAAGGTAAGAAAATTTTCTGTTTTACCCACAGAATTGTATGTTAACATGGTAGTTTTTCATTTCTCTGGTTTTGCCATCTGACCTCAGAGTAAATAGTACCTTTTTTTTTTTTTTTTTTTTTTTTGACGCTGGGAAAAATGCCTTACGCATCCCCTCCCGCGGGGGGGCGGGAGGGGTATGTGGGACTCCCCGGGAGTGAAGCTCCCGGTATACCCACTAAACAACCCAGCGGCACTCCGGCGTCGCCTGCATTGGAGGGGGTCTGGGAAACCGGCGGAGCCTTTTCGTCCAGTCCCCCTCCGGCGATCCCCGCCCTTAAGGCGGGCCTTTCACGTCCCTCCTCGAGTTGAGGAGGGACTTCGGGGACGGTCATGAGTGCGCGACCGTTCCTCCCCGCTTGGTGGTGAACAGTGCGAGGCGGACGAAGGCGCCCCCGCACCTATCGTCCGCTATTCACCACCGGGCGGGAGAAGGCGGTCGTACCTCCGCCTTCTCCTACCCCTACGCTGCCTGCGGTGTGGCGGCGCAAGAGGATCCACCTCTCGCGCGCGCTCCGCCGCCTCCTTCTGCGATATAACGTCTTCGCAGAAGGAAGCGACTGCCGCCCTGGCATCCTCGCTTCCCAGCATCCCTCTAACTACGCTGGGAAGCGAGAGGTCCCGCCCGACCGCCGCAACCAAGCTGCGGCGCGGTTCGGACCACGACGAGCACACCTCGAGGGTGTGCTGCGCCGTGTCCACCGCCGCGCCACAGTCATGGCACGACGGTCCCTCCTCCCTTCCAATGCGGTGCAGGTACTTGCCGAAGCAGCCGTGCCCCGACAGCACCTGCACCATGCGGAAGGAGAGAAAGCCATGCGGCCTCTCGAGCTAGTCTTGCAGTACTGGCCCGAGAGCGTCAAGCGTCCAGCGACCAAATACGGCGGAGGCAAGGTCGTCCGCCCAATGTTGGATGGTGACCTCCCTCGCCTGTCGCCGGACGGCCTCCCGCTCTTCCGGGGCCGGGCGCTCCCCGAGCGCCCTGCGCTCCGCCGTCCACTCGTACACTCTGGCGAGCACCCACGCCTCGAGCTCCCAAGGAGGGGTGCCCGCCAGAGCACACGCTGCCGCAATACCCACCGTGCGGTAGGCCCTTGCAACCCGCTGGGCGATGGCTCTTTGGGGCGCCCGAAGGGCGGTGAAGTTCTCCCTCTTTTGGAGGGAGTCCGCCCAGATGGGGGCCCCATACAGGGCCATGCTCCGCAGGATGCCGGCGTACAGACGCCGGCACCGTGCGCTGGGCCCCCCCAAATTTGGCATCAGCCATGAGAGGGCACCCGCAGCCTTCAGCAGGCGCGTCGACAGTCCTCTGAAATGAGGACTGAAAGACCACCGGCTGTCTAGGATGAGGCCCAGATATTTCATCTGGGCCTCCACCTCAATTCTGACGCCCTCCACATGGATGTGGGCGTCAGGTGAGAGTAAATAGTACCTACCTTATCTTCAGGCCCGTTTTTATTACTTAACAAACTCTTCTCTTCATATAGACAGAGTTGCAAAATGTTTCTTTTTAAGGTCACTTTCGGTGGGGTAGGTCTGTGTTATGGTAATACCTACTCTCCCTTTAGGATCGAAACAGGAGAAAATTAACTTAAACACGCAGTGAGCTCTCGGGAAATGCCTCAGATTCCAGACCGTGAGCTATTCGACCTTTTCTGATAAAATAAAATTAATTAGGTAGGTATGTGGAACATACATATAACATGAATTAACGCAGACTATGACAGACAGACCGCCATGCGCCAGTTTATTTAAAACACTTAGATCTAAAAACGTTTCTTTTAGAGAGCAACAGGCCCTAATAATTGTATTAAGTTAGAAACGTAAGGTTGGACATGAGGCGGCGACGTCGCGGATTACCGCGGGCTGACACCACGCGCGCCGTGCCGAGGCCGAGGCCGCAACCTTGCGCTCAGCATTTACGCTCCGTTTCACGTAACTACCCGCATTAGATAGGATTACCTACTGATGCCATTGGCAATATAGATTATATAGACAGACAGGAAAAGGTGACATCAAGTTATTTCAGGGTTAGAACTGGTTAGAACTTAGGTAGGTACCTACCTACTTTTTAGTATTTTTTGTTATAGCGGCAACAGAAATACTTACAATGTATATCATCTCTGAAAATGACAACTGTCTAACTATTTCATGAGATACAGCCTGGTGACAGGCGGACAGACGGACGGACAGCGGACAGCGGAGTCTTAGTACCACGTATTTATGATCTGGGGTACCACTTAATAGGGTCCCGTTTTACCCTTTGGGTACGAAACCTTAAAAATCATGTAAAACTATTTCATCAGGTAACAGGAAACGCTGTGCCCATCGCAATCAATTCCCCTAATCCTTCAGGAAATGAGCGCGCTTCAATCGGGGGCCTTAAATTTTTACACGCCGTCCAATTTCCGGTTCAATCTCGTAGCATCCGATGCACCGAGGGAGGGGCATGAATGACGCACCTGTGCGGCGCAGTGCGGGTCAATGTCGGGCCAGCACCCCCTCCCCTCACATCCCCCCCTCACCCCACCTCTCCTCGGCTCCAAAGCGCAGACTCCGCTCGCTCCGCATAATTCAGCTTACCTTTATTGCGTCGCGGTGCTGCTGGAGTATGCCCGCTTTCAATCTCCAGCGCTGTAAGGGTCAGCTTTATGATTGAGCGAAAGAATGCTTAAATATGGTTATCCCAGAGGAAATAGAAAGCTAAGCAATATAATAAACTTAAAGTTTACAAACTGCATGTTTGTCCCTAATATTCAAAGATCGGGCCCTTCTCCTAGACCAAAATATCTGATATTATTTTTGGTCGAGCTGAAGGCTCTCTAAGAGATACTTAATCTACTCATAACAAGACCTCCTCACGCACGTTCACCTCTTGGTTTATTTATCTATTTATCTATAAGCTATCATTTTCACCTCCTGAAACCTAGAGACAATCAAATAGGTAATATTTTAGCCAAGCTCTTTATACCCGATTGTCCGAAATCTCTCGGACCGAACATGCAATAGGAACTATAGGAACAGGCAACAGTGTTCCCTAGTTATCGATCGCAGAACCAACGCCTTGCACCGGTATAGTGTACACAGTTTAATTACAGCTGCAAGTAGAACGGCTCTATACCAGGGTCTGTTAACTGCACCTCTCATATTTTATGAGTTTATGCCTAGCTGTCATCAACGTCGCCGGCTTACTCAGGGCATAATGTTGGTACCTAATCTAGACGGAACAGAGAGATAGGCAATCTTAGGCCACACTTGATATTAATATTAAATAGAACCTAGCCTACAGGCTAGGTACACCTAGTCCTAGCTTAAGCAATTGGTTTCAGCCTCAAATGATCTAGACAGCGTTGAGCAGCAAGGCTAAGTCATAAGCATCCTATTTGCATTGAAACGAGGATTCGTTTTCTGAACTTAGGTAACCTAATCGCGTAGGTAGGTACCTAATGCAAACCTATCTACGTACGTCATAAAAGTAGAGTGGACATAAATAATGTCTGCATTCTGTGATAAGGATTAGATTACAGTACAAAATCAAGACTTTATGTCGACTCAAACTCGTCTATTAGTTACCTCGACTATCTATATTCTGTGCCTCGACTTTTCGGATGGCATTCAGCCACCGTAGTAGAATTTTGCTTTTTATTGTCATTTTTAGCTAAGTATTTGTGAAAGGATGGTGTAACCGGTGGGACGTAAAGCTGTAAGCTCAGCTGCAGCCAAGGCCGGGCCGCGCCGCTCAATACTGCGCAACTACGCACTACAATAAAACTACATCTAAACGTACATAGATGCTTACCTAGCACCGAAATGTTTATAGAAGTAGGATAAAATAAAATGCTGAAATACCAACAAAAGGAATCAATTAGATTTCTATATTGGCTGTCTTTATGATACTGTAGGTAATGCAAGAGTAGGGCTTCAGACTATTGCTGACTCCACGTCAGCAATCTTAAGCGGCTGTTACACAAGGAGAGTTTCTCGCACGCGAGCGGCGATTTCTTCTAGGCAATAATATGGTCGCCTAGAAGAAATCGCCGCTCGCGTGTGAGAAACTCTCCTTAGTCCTCACTGAATAAGCTAAAGCAAATTATTTATTTATTTATTACGTCCAGCTAGTAAGATGACTGAGGACTGAGGATTAGTTACTTTAAGTCTGGGACCCATGAAGCTCCAGGTCTTCTGGAAACTAGTGCTTAGTAAACTTTAGTACTTACCGCAAGAGCAGGCTCCAGATTATGTGCTTATTAACAACAAACAAACATCACCGCAAAGGCCCGTCTTGTGTTTGACTTGCACTCCAAACATCACAGCCTTCTATTTACTCGGGCCTAATGCTCGTCTTCGCTGGACGCTGGGAAACGGTCACCGACACTATACAACAACATTTCTTTGGCAGAATTACCAGCCTTCTTACAATGACCACCATCTCTACAAGAAAAGAGTAAAATAACGCAGAAAGAGTACCTACCTACGTCTTACGATTGTTTAAAAGTTACATCCAAAAATACTTGAAACATTCTGTCCACCGCTGTCGTTAGCGGCGCATGTCGCTGTGAGCTCTTCCAACCCGAAAGCTTATATAAACTTTTAAAAGGCTTTTTCTTTGAAAGACAATCTTAAAGAGTCATTGAAGTTTTTATCATACTTTCGCTCGATTAAAGGGTAAATGAGACGTGTATCAACCACGCGAGGGAGATTTGCATAACCTGGGTATGTTGTTGTTGTTGTCACAAAAGTTTATGGTAGGTATATAAGCTGATTCAAAATGTGGGCGTGTGCCAAATAAACAATTTTGACGTAGAGCCTCTGACTACCCCCTAGACGTCTTCAAAGTATCGCGAGTTGACTTGATCTGAGAGAATGTCTACCATGCCTTGGGATACATTCATAGTCCTGCAGCTGCTGATGGTTGTGATCATAATAAAATTCGCATGATTCAGTTGCAATCAAATCCAAAACTCTATTCTCAATCTAAAAACTCTCATCTAGTACTCGTAGGCTGCGATCCCATGATATATTGTTGTTTTATTTAAGGCATCCTTCATGTTCATCCTGTTACTTTGCAAATCGGAGTAACTAATGGCTCGCGCTATGATTTATGATCGCCATGTACCTACTCTGGGAAGGGAACAAAACATTCAAGTTTATTCAAATGGATGACGTATTTGTGTTCGTGCTTTTAGTATAACATTCTATTCACATTATTCAGCTCGAACATGATTGCCGCTGGGCCTAAGCGTTTTTTATTGTTTGTAATAAAAGTAATATAATTATGAATAAAAAATGTAGCGACTGTTTCGTGTACGCACATAAATAGGTCAAATTGACGCATGCGAATAATATTTGATTTTATCAGTAACAAAACGCTAGTAAAATTAATAATTCAAACCAAAAACAAGCACAAGAAAACATGTGAAAACATTCAGTAGGTAGGTACCTATCTCGCATCTATCTCGACCCTGAGTAGATAACTCATATTAACTGAACACTCCATTGTCTTTTACGGCCCTTTTTACGTTTACGTTTTACGGTCCATTCTATAGAACGAATTGCCTTCGTAGAACCACGTATCATATAGGCTGTAACCTGTTTACGGTTCCTGAAACGATATTCACGCGATTTCCGACGCGATAGCTTACCATTCTTATTGTGTACCCTCGTGAAATATTGTCTTTTATCGGAAAATATTTTTTTAGATTTCCCTTCAGAGACAGGAAGGAAGCAATAGCAAGGACACCAAGTACCTACGAGTACTTACGTTTGGTTTTATACCAGCGCTAGAAGGACCATCTATAAAATTCAAGTGTATTGGCTCTACCATTTACAGGCGTCGTTAATGGCGGGTTGATAGCCCAGAGCTCGGGGGACTTCAACATTAAATTACTTCGAAGAACTCCGGGAAAAGTTATCATGACCCTGGGTCAAGCGACAATGACTCTAAACCAATCGATTTTAGTTTCATTGAGAGAACCTACAATGTTTTATGAGGAAAATTGGTATCGCAGTTCCGTTTCAAACGAGCACCCAGCTCACACCATGGGTGTTTTTACAAAAAATATAAAAATTACTACTTAATCAAAAGGAATTTAACAAATTATTATGCCATCATCCCCATTGCAAAACAAAGTTCCTTTCCCTTCCTCTCTTCGTGGTCTGACGCTGGAACACGCCAGGTTCCCAACAATAACATTTTCAAAATAAAATTAATAACTGAACCATTACAAACACGAAGTTCAGCCATTATTATGGTAATTTAAATAAGACAAGTGGATAATTACAGAGCGAGTCAGGCGGCCGCGGCGGGCTCGCACAAAGGAACTCACCAGCCTTTGTTGCCGCATTCAGAGTGGAATTTTTCAAATATTTCGTACTATAGTCGCTTAACTCAAAGGTAATTTTCATTAGGTACACTTTCAGTAATAAAACAGAAACATAATTATCCAAGCGGTTGAATCGCCTCCATTGCGTGTCGGGAACATGTTGCAGTATATTTAATTAGCCAGAACATTAGCTATATCATGTGTGGCGCCAGTTGCTATGGTGTAAGTACTTAGTTTTTATTTTATTTAGGTTCTACGAGTAATTCTTATGTACTTGTCAAACAAATTTCTTATATACATATATGTATATCAAACAAAATAAGTGGTAAATAGAACAAAAAGATCCCTGGATGTCTCGCAATATAAGCTAACCCACAGTCAAAGATATATACGAGTATTATGTCAAAAAACAGCTTTTTTCCAGCTGTGGGATCAACGAGCTGTTTATTTAAACAGACAGATAAAAATATCCTTTATAAGTACTCCATTGAGTTACAATTTGGTACAAGTTACGCGATGTTATAGTCACCGGTAACGTCATAAAATATGTACCTGACCATGTCGGCGTGTGATGGCTAATTTGAAGTTTCCTCCAAATGACCCTTCCTCTGATTTAGTTTACATTTGAGCCGCAAGATGCAGATATTCCTTTGTGGCGTAGTTCGGGGCGGGCCCGACCCGGCGCCCGACCCGCGGCGGGTCACGCTTTGACCCATTTCGCATTACACATAAAGCCTCCCCCTGCCCTCTTGCTTATTAACACTTTGTGAAGAAACGGATGCATTTACGTAAAAAGCTGGCTTGACCTGCCTGAAACAACAAATATTGAATCACTGGCTGGTGCTTGCTAGTAAAACGGTCCGAGTTCGATTCTTGCAATGGGAAGTATGTTCGGATAATCATGATTCTGGATGTTGCGATGCGATTGCATGGATGGCACTCGTCGTTTATGATACCCACGACACGGGGAATACTAATGGGATCAGGACTGTGTTTTTTTTTAGTTCCTCTACGATTCTATTTAACTATCAGTCGCTTGTACCTGCACTTTCCTTATGTCGGCATTCTAATATTTACTACAAGTCTATAATAGGAATTTACCTAGACGGGACGATATAGTGCGTGGCCCAGCACAAAAGCTCATCCTAATCGGTCCTAACAATCGAGATATAATATAAGTATCTCACAGTATTTTATGGTGATTACGTGAGGCAGACTAATCTGGATTTCCTCACAATATCTCCACCATTAGTTAGTTTTTCTACTAATAATCATGAATGCCAGGCATGTTTCTCTTTCCCCTGCTCCGTTAAATAAACCTTCAAGTTCTTTGTTAAATATACCTACTTCTTGAAAAATCACCTTCAGTTAAGTGAAGACTGCCTAATTCTGGAGATTCCTTTAAAAGTACTGTTTGACACGTGAGTGCGCCCGGAGACGCCATTGTGATGGCGACTCAAACGAAAAGTTGTAAATAAATTGCTGTATTAGATGCCGTTTACACGATACCATTCTTGCCTCTCGCCACAGAATATTAGCTCTTGCTCCGTTGAATTTGAGGAAGCAAGAGGCAAGAATGGAATGCCAGAAAGGCATCGTGTAAACGGCGTCTTATGAAAAGGGACGGTTGGATATCGCTCAAAGGCTGGAACTTTGTTTGGAAATTAGTTGTTTTCTTTGTTCGGTTGTTAGAAAGTCAACTTTTCCAAACAATAATTTTTGAAACAATAACTCTGAAGCCATAATTGCGGCTGGGAGTTGGAAATGAATATTAGGTACTTATAATAACCTAAATTGGTCTTAATTTTGTACAGTCGTGGAATAAAAAGGTTAACCAGTTTTCAAATAATACGCGTTGCAAGCACATGTTACCTTTTTAAACTGCGTACTAGACGAGGGTGCTGTACTGAAAATTATGTTTTACTTTTTAACAACAAAGATTAAATTAACTTATACATTCATTATAACAAAATGAGTCATACTCGGTCGATAAAGTAGATAGTTATCAAACTAATAGCTACTGAGCAAGCAATAACAGATCTTAAGGTGGTCAACCTTTTCATTCCGCGACTGTACTAACCTCATCAACATAATTGTTCTACTAAAATATGAAACACTAGGCTACGTTGTGTTCATTATAGAATACTTTGATTTCGTCATCAGACTTTATTTTACGAGAACAAGTACCTGCAATAACTACGAGACACGTATTTATGAATATTGTTACACTTATTCAGTTTTGGATTTTATTTATTTCTAAACAATAACGTGGGTGGGGAAATGAAACAATCTTATGTAACTCAACCTAAACTTGAACTTTTCGACGATAAAGTCAGTTATTCATAAAACTAGGTACAATTCACTGGGAAACAGAAGCGGCTAATTAGAACGCTTGTTAGCGGAACAATGCCGCTAATTTAGCACCACATTTCTAAACATAGAGCTGTTAACTACCTCAAACACCGGGTAACTCAAACAGACGTACCTAGTTTAAAACTAGATTAAACTTTTAAAAAACATTTTGAGCAATAGTTTACATAGAATTTATCAAAATAACTTCCTAATTTGCTAACAATACTAAGGTGTTAGTATTGCAAAAGGTGCTAATCGGAGGCAAGTGCAAATACATATTTATTTGATACATGCCCACATTTGAAGTTATTATTCCAATTCCAATAAAAATAAATAAGGCGTAAAGTATTTCAATGATATGAGAATTAATGTAATGGATGGCATTGGCAATATTTTATGCCATCAATTCCCTGATAATAAATATTTAAATAATTGATTCCCTCTTTATTCCCGACTGACAGGTATTACGGAAACGTAAAATACTCTAAGTCCTTGTACTACGTGAGCTTTGTATTAAACCAAGTACTGTCCCTGTTTTGTAGCTAAATATTAGAGCTTGATGCTACGCACGCGCTACGCCGTAGCAGTAGCTACGGAATTACAATAATGTATAAAAAACTAAAGCTTTGTTTTATATCTTGCTTTCCATAGGTAAACTAGTTATTTAAATGTACATTAACACCGCCATTTTAATGTTATCCAACTAAGGTGTTTCCTTGAATGGGTCGCTCCTATCTTTTACATGAACATAATCGTTACAATATTTAAGGCCAATTTAAACAAATCAGATTCTATGCCTTTACATACATACATAATATCACGCCTCTTTCTTAATTCTTTATTTTACAAATAAACACACACAGGATATTGACAAAAAAAGGACATGTACAAATGCGAACTTATCCCTAAATAGAGTTTCCCGAAGGGGTAGGCAGAGACCACGGATTTTTCTATGCCTGTTTAATAATGTAATACATTTTCCTAAAAAGGTTCTTCCAGAGCTCATTGTCACATACTTTAAGAGTTAATACGACAGGAGTTCCCCGCGGAGGCACGCCGGCGCCGGCACGTCGCGGTAATTGAACGGAGAATGGAAACTAAACAGCCCGAGGCGGCAATACTGACAGAAATATTGAAAGAAATTACTGCTAAAGTATTCATCATCATCATTATCTTCCTGCTCTTGTTCTGCTCTATGTGGGATCGGCACAGCATGTATTCTTCTTCCGTTTCTCTCTATCAGCCGTCATCTCACACATAAACGCTATACTTTTTCTCATGTTGCCAGAAATAACAATAAAATATGGATGAAGCCGGGACAAGCCATAACATATACAGAGAAGACATGCCGCAATATACAAACACAACGCGAATATTTATTGTTATATAAAAATAATCAGGCAATGGCGTTAGACCGAAAAGATTGGAAAACTCGAGGGGAGGCCTTTGCCCAGCAGTGGGATAGTACAGCCTGAAAACAACAACAAACAAAAATCACTCGAACTTCCGCGATACGGGTTCGTGGTGAATTATTTATAATAATTTTAATATTATAAATTGAAATTAAATTGAATTAAATAATAATTAATAATTAATAATAATAATTATTAATTATTATTATTAATAATTATTAATTATTATTATTAATAATCATTAATAATTATTAATATTATTATTAATTATTAATTATAATAATAATATAATATAATCGTTTCTAACGATCCTTAGATAGCTTGACTAATCCTGTTGTATTTTGTAAATATATGTAAATATGTAGTAGCTTAGTTTCTGTAAATAAAAATTGAATTTGTATCAAAATCATCATATAGAAGACAATAATTTGACCCTAAAATTGTAAAACTTAAAACAGTACCCAATTTTCAGAAATGAAATTCAAATATCGCATTCAATTTCTAAACTAAATCTTTGGAATCTGAAATGAAATGAATAGTTTGTCTCGGATCACATACGTTTGTTTGTGACCTACTTTACAGGCAATGTTTTATGCAAGTCGAGTGGAGCGAGCGCTTAATGCATAACAAATGCTGCATCCTTTGAGACGATACAGGAGCCGATTGAAATATGCGAGAGTTGTGAAATTCTAGTTTCAGATGGCGATGTAGGTTCGATACCCAGCTGGTGCAAACACAGGCTTTTTTTCTAGTCTTGGTGTTTTAATTATAAGTACTTATAAAATGATAACTTAGTTTGGGTATAGGTAGAGCTCAGTGCATTACAATTATCAAGTAGAGACCACATCTAAAGTTCAGAATTGTTTGGTAAAACATCGCCGTCTCAGTGAACGTCTTACTAGGTATATCAACTAAGATGATGGATGATACACTTCGAGTTAGTTAAACGTGGGCCGACATAAAGCTAATAATCTCTGAAGAAATGAAGCAAGTTCGCCTTCAAGGTAAACAAACTTTCATGAAATTCGAGCTTTAATTTAATAATCCTACGTCTTTCACAAAGTATTTTCTGGGCTTTATGAAAATAAATTGTGTTTTCTTTGAAATTCGTGTTAACCCTCCGCATGGGTATATTGGGCCCCAGCGAGTATCTGCGCGGGTCCATATAGCCCAGGCAAATCTTGATCGCGCCCCGAGCGCCACTCAAACTAGCGAAAGGCTTAAAGCGCGTTTTCCCGCACATTCGGTGAGTTACTGCTCGTGGAATAATTGAAGAGTGGTCGATGCAGCGACGAGTCAAAAGTATTGGTGGATATTATGAGGGATAATATTATACTCGTATAACTATTTTATACATTAAGAAGGGATAATGAGTTGGTAATACTTGCCTTCCCGGCCTAATTACTTCGTCACCAGAATTAGTACTCATATGAATCTTGCTTGCATTTCAATTCATTTATTTTAATCAGCATGGAATACCATTCAAAATTTTAACAATTAACAAATTTACAATTTAAACAATTTAACCTGTAATTTTTGCGGACTGAACACACTAAAATTATTTCACATCACCTATAGTAAAATATCGTACTGTGATTCATACGGCATCCTAACATAAAATATTATAGCGTCTTCTTTGTGTGTGACATGCTTTAGTGCAGTACACACTCCACGCGGCAATTGCGCGATAGGGAATCTGATATGAGGGAAAATCGCGTGTTTGCGAGAAATTCCAGCCTTTGAAGTATTCTTTTGTTTTATAAAAGAAAGTGTAGCGCAGGATTTTCGGGAGCCGCTCAATTCATGAGATATTCCTTTTTGTTATGTTTGAAACGTTTTATAGTCTTGCTACAGAAAGCCAAATAGATCTTGCTACATAAGTTAATGTTTTCTTCTTCTTCTATTAGTGTGGTGCCATAAGCTAGAGTAGGTAAGTAAATAATAATAATAATATTTGAAATGGACTTAAAAAAGTCACTAGTACAATATTACCAAATAGATACCGTGCTCTAAACGGTGAAGGAAAACATCGTGAGGAAACCCGTTAGTGTTCTTATAGGCGGCGATGGGCTTGCAACCTGTCACGTATGGAATACTAACTTCTGCAAGATGTGGGCATGTATCAAATATGTGTTTGGACATGCCTCTGACTACCCCCCATAGACATCTTCAAAAGGATCTGGAATAAGTAACATAAAAAGACCTGAGAGAATGTCTACCGCATCTTGGGGATATAGTCGTGAACCTGTTTACGTTTAGATACCTACCACTATGACAAAACGATAGATAAATATTGTAGTAGTTATTACGAGTATGTTCCGTACCATTAATACAGTAATTTTAATGTCCGGTTGGGTCACTTAGATAATTAATCCATTAGTAGTGGAAGCAAATGACCTGCCAGTGGTTAACGGTAACGAGTCAACAAAACACAATGAGAATCAAATATTAGATAGCGAAGTAGGCCAGTCATCCTCCAACAAATTAATGTTGTGTTGCTGTAATTTTTACGATGTAGGTGACTGGAACTGTATGTATCTATATGTGATCTAGTAAAAAATAGAAAGAGAGCAAGAGATTTTTTTTAAGTTCGAAATTGTAGTTAAAATACTCATCTAAAAAGGAAAAAGTAGTAGAAAATAGTCTTTCAAAGCTTTTACAGTTACTGTAAACTAAACCTTATTCTATGGTTGGTGGATATAACAACTCCTTAACAAGACCAACGATTTTTAAAACGACTGACCCATAGGTACTTGAGTAAACAAAGCGATCATTATGCTGATCTTGGCGAGCGGCTTGACTTTGCGCATTTTGAGGTCGTATTTTTGGACGGCTCAGTGATATTTACATCCAGCCTACTTTGGCTGGCATTTCCTTATAATTTCGGAATATCGAGCTCGTCTCTTGGCGCGGCTCCAACCGTCTCCACTCCTACATACATACATACACCCTTGTCTGATACACCATGGACATTATACGAGTACTTACAACCTTTTTGTACACAAATACTGATGACGAAACTGTTCTGTTAGTCATTACTTAATAACTTTGCATCTTTATTGACTTTTTTAGAAAAAAAAAGTTATATACGAGTTCTTTTTAAAAACTATATTTTTTATATCAACGCGAAGCTTAGCATAATAATAAAGGGTGTAAAATGACTACTACAGAAAACTGAGGGGTTGCAATCAGACCATGATTCTAATCATATTTAGCGAAAAAAAAAACAAAGAATTTTTTGACTAAGGTACGTAATTTTATGTTATTTCCGGTTATTTACTACTAGTACAACATAATAAGACCATACCTACCTAATAATTTCATTTATAAAAAAAAAAAAAGTTAAAACTCAAAATCCAGCAATTTACGTAAAACAACGCGCCCAGTTCATACGCAAACAGTAATCTTCAAACGCTGTTTTCTCCGGATATGATTTTTTCGAAAAATCCTTTTGGATTTGGTTGTGTGTTGGAATGCTGTACCTACCCCTTTCGGCTTCGGTAGACGTCTTTTTACACCCTGTATAATTTGTATTCTGACTCATATTAGTATTAGTAAGCATTCTTTTACATGTAGTTCTGTGTACTCGTATTAGACAACTATCTTATTTCACAAAGATCGTCGAGGCCGGCCACTGAGCTAACACGACAAAGTACTCTTATGTCATCGCGTCTAGACGTCTCATATCTATAGGGTTCTTATAGCTCGGACCAAACCCACGCTCAGCATGCTAGGCTGCTACCATGACATCTCGACAATCATAGGCAATTTAAAATTGTATGGCACTTGTAGAAAATATACTTTGCCCTTAGAGCATTTAACCAAAGTTTTACTCTAATGTACCGAAGAGAAAGGTTGGTCTTGGTAAGCAGGCTCACTATGCTAGCCGCCCCCTTTCTCCCGGACACAGAATTATTCCACATCATCAAGCAAAGCAGCGAAGCCATCCACGAGGAACTAATTAAAGTTGAAGTGTAGCGGACAAGTTGCATACTAGTTTCTTAGTCTTATATCATTGTAGACATTGTAGTTGGTAGATGGGTGTGTCAGTCGAAAACTGGCGAATTTAAAAATCAACTTTCGTAGGTACCTGCAAAGATATTGCTGCACAGCACACTACTAGTTTTATTTTATTAGAAACCATTTTCCACGACCTAGTCGACTTCGGCCAAATATTTGCCCTTGAGCGCTGTCTACTCGAACAGAGTTTATTTTACATGGAGCGTTATTAAATCGTGATACGCAAAACAGAGGTAAATATAATATTCATTCGTTCCTCCAGTCGATGTAAGAGCCTATTTAATAAATGTGGTCCTGAAACCCCCTTGTAGGTACTATGTGCTCGCAGCTCGCCACGAGTGAGGTGGGTGTATCGCCTCGCGTTAAGCGGTGGCTAGTTCACGTCGTAAACGTACAACGTTTTGGAGGCATCCTCGATAAGGACATCATTCCGCAGTCCGCATTGTTATTCATCGCCCGACCTCCTTTCTGACGTATTAAGAGCATGCAATGCCGCATCTTCCCTCTCACTCGCGCCCGAAACTTCTACATCGATGTACATGAAACAGATGATGTGGTGCGTGAGTTTTGCGCTATGAGTTCGTGTTCGTCCTTCCCTCCCTCTCCTTCTACTGCGGGGGGCGAGCCGGGCAGGAGCGAGAGAGAGGATTAGCGCAACAGTTGTCGCACGTATATCGACCGCGTCCCTGCCACGTGCCTCCTCTCCCCGCTTTTACCACTATTTTCCGGCCGTTTTCCGTTGTTGAACATACATGGACTGCGAACCGTTGGAATTTGATGTTGTATGCAAACTAAACGAGCAATGAACGGCGCTTTGATTGTTCTCTTGCTATAGAGACAGTCGTAATAATTGCTTCATTTCTTTCTCCGACGTGCTTGTAAGCGAATTGCGAGTGGAGGCTAGTCTACGTATACGTACCTCTATCGTACTCATAGTCGTTCGGAGCAAACTACACATTACGTACATCACACATTTTATGCGATCACGATTTTACAAGGTCATTTCACACATTTTTGATGTGGCGTTAACAATACACTTCTTCTTCGCGAATCTAAAATCAACCATTAGCCCGTCTATCGACAGTGACGTGGCCTTTTTACATCGATACTTGCTACTGCATTTTAATGAGTTTAATTTAATAATTAGCGCCATGGGAATATCTAGCAATTAGTATTGGTAAGGCACTCCGGCTTTAGAAGGGCGGTTGCGGGTTCGAAGCCCGTCGGAATCGAAAATTTTGATAGGACTTTTCATTTCTCAACGAAATATCTAGCAATGTATTAGAATTTTCCTGTCAACCTATTAGACTATGAAATTTTCATAAAATTAACAACGAGCGATTTGGAAACTCAAACACTCCAATTATTAGAGTATGTGAAACATTTACACTCATGAATATGTTATTGAATAAGGCTCTGTTAGTTGCGTGGCGGGGCCGCGGCGGTCCCCGAGGCGTGCTCGTCAGCGCCAGTGGGCCATTGCTGAATGTTTGGGGAGCCGGGTTCATTCCTGTGATTCGTTTAAACACGTTGCGTACCTAGAACAAATTCTCTATTTTCTGTTACATTGTTTTGTTGTAATCATAACATTTTGTTTAAACAGAATAAAAGATGTCATGAAGTCTAAAAGTCAAATGAAACCTAATCGCGTGTTACAAAAGAGCCAGCAAATAACAATAAATCGATCACACGTTATCTGGAAGGCATTACAGCGGCGATTAGGCGCTCCCGCGAGACAGCCTTTGTGTCGGCTCAGAGCCGGAGATTAATGGAGCTCCACTCAACCTGATAACGAAATAATGCCTCAAACTTTATTGTTATAACACCCCAACAAAAAACATAAAAATGCTGAAATATCCTTTCCTATTTCTTTGTGAAAAATGGAAGTACAAATTGACAATCGAATGCTGCAGAGTCTAGATACCTTTTACAAATGGCCGAATACCCAACAATATTCCCGGATATTTTGTAAAGGCTTCCCCCGGGACCGCCGGCGCCGGGCACAGCGCGGAGTGACGCGAGCTAATGGGACGATCGACTCCGGTTGTTCAGGGAATTGACTCCGCACCAATGGGGTGGTCCATTGGGAATCCGTTTGAACCTCTTTTGAGACTCGCTTATAAATATCCATTGTAGGATTATTGAGGTTATTTTGTGATATGTAGATTACCATTTTCAATTCAGATAACATGGTAAACTTTACCGTATATTTGTATGTTTTATTCTTTGATTGAAGTTCCAAGTCTTATCAGAAGTAAAATATAATAGTATGCCAATAATTAAAATTAAATCCAATCAATAAAATATTTTTTCCTTGTATTATATTCAAATCATCTATGTACTTATGTTCTTCGGAGTTTCGCCCATTTATTTCACAAAGCAAAAAAACTTTCGCAGAAGAAAAAAATTTTCTACTAATTAAAAGTCAGAGTTTTCATTTCTCATACTCGGAAAGTAGTGTTGTTTTGATTTGATTATTGGGTGGTAAATGCTGCTTTTCTTTCATAGGGAGGGAAAAACTCATACAAATTCATTCCGACCCTCGGGCCGGAATGAACTAAAAATAGAACTGCTGTCAGCTGTGAAAAGTTTGACTAGAAAGTCAAACAGCCAGTGTGAATTCCATATTTAAAATTTAAAAAGTCAACACAAATTGGCGGGATACTAAAATCTGTTATGTATGTATCTGTGACGGACTTTTGTGCTAAGATTTGAATTGAATATTAAAAATGAGTTCAAGCTAAATATTGACACCAGATTCCATTACAGACGAGGCAAATTGTGTCATAGAAAATCTTTTTCCTCATATTTTAAATGAAAAGTAGAGTGTTTGCAACGGGTAAAAGAATCAATTCCTACTTAGCTATAGCCGCCCTCGCTGAGCTTGGGCGTCTAACTACCTAGGGAAGTGATTCTTTTCCACCCTAGGCTAACAATCTACTATAGGCTGCTAACTAAGATTTATTGTCTAGTAACCTCGTTACTGTGATTAAGCGGTGGCCGTGGAATAATTTAATGCATAGAAGCGAGCCAGCGAGCTCCGACCGAATCATGTCGGTAACTTCATTGCGAGAGCAGACACATCTGTTATTATTAAACGTTGGGAATGGTTTTAGTGCTGTTGATACAAATGTGAAGTTTAATTAACCGCGGCCGACAAAGTCACCTTAACTAGGACGTTTGTAATTTGGGAATTGAGCTTGTTGTTACAAAATGAAATGTAACAGGATAACGTTATCCCCAAGGTGCGGTAGACATTCTTTGTCTTCGAGTTTAACTCTCCTATTTATTTTATTTTTATTATTTTATCGAGCACAACTTACGAGTTTCATCCGAGATCTCTCATTTGAAGGGAAGGTCTAAAAGGACGTATGTTTATTTTTACTTTCCCAAATGCTACAAGCCGATGGATTTCAGGGTTACATTTTTAGTTCAAGGTATATTTACAAAATACAACAGGATTAGTTAAGCTATCTAAGGATCGTTAGAAACGATCTATAGATAGCTCAACTGATCCAAGTCACTGTCAGTCGGAAGCGTGCGCAAAACACGTTCAAGGTTCAAGTATAGCGTTTTAAAAGAATTATGTAGAAGTTTACGACGCTATACCACTACGATCGTATCAATTTCATCCTATTATTTATTCAAGTCTATAATGAATAAGTAATAGGACGATGGATAGGAAAAATAAAGGGAAGATTTGAATAGTTTTACTCATGTCGTCACCATGATGATCAGGAAAGTAGTGTAGGAGAGCGCAGCCCTACAGCGAGGTCGTTGACCCTGGTAATTTGCAATCCATTTCCAATTAGGGCCAGCGTCAGCTAATGACAGGCTTCCTACACACATGGTACTTTTACACTGTTTGTGAGTGTGTATAATGTGCTTAATACTACGTTTGCCTTCTAATTAGTAGACTTCCCTTGAGACCTGAATAATGGTGATGACGGCTTTGCAGTTCAAAGTTTGGGTTAGGTAAATTTACATTAGCCGTGAAATATAAAAAACTAGCTTCGCTCCCGCGGTGTGACCCGCGGTCCCTCGGGATTTTTCATTTTTTCGGGATAAAAGGTAGCCTATGTCCATCCCTGGGATACAACCTTTAACTATGCTAAATTTCAGCTTAATCGGTTCAGCGGTTTGGGCGTGAAAGCGTAACAAACAGATAGACAGACAGACAGACAGAGTTACTTTCACACTTATAATATTATGGATAGTATAGTATAGTATAGTATATAGTATGGATAGTATGGATTAGAAAACACATGTAGATAAAGATCAGAGTTATTACAAAAGTTTGAGCCTCATATTAAAAAAGTATACGCATGAGACAGAAAATGTATCGGGTTTTGATAGTTCTCGTTATAAATTGACCAAATAAGCCGAGGATAAACATTTAATAACAATAAGCAACACTTTTTATCTTATCGTACTATGAGATTCGATTGATACGAATCGATTGTCTAATTCGTTTCAACAGTATTTAAATATTCGTGCCGCAACTGTTCAAAGTCACAAAACTTAAAATATTCAAGTACAAACTCGTAAATCATGACGAAAACGCTCTAGTTTTGCCATAAAATTCAATAATCCATTTTAGCTGACAAAGGGTACAATTTGCATGAAGTTTTATGATTCGCAAAAATAGTCTGCTATTAGCGCGTCGCGTGCCCAATGTGATGCGCGCAGGCACGACAACTGCTTCGCAAACAAATCACAAACAACCAACGTTTGAAAGACACGACTTTGTAAACGTGATATTAGTCGCTGTTTTATGATATACTAGCTACTGCGCGCGGCTTTGCCTGCGAGGTACCAACATTTTGTCAAAGTCAAAGTCAAGTCAAAAAGCATTTATTCAGTAGGACCGCTGGGATCACTTTGAAACGTCTTAAAACTAGGTGATTCTACTCCTGTTCGAATAGCTGTTTGAATAGCCTATATGCTATTCCAGGTCACTATCTACGCCTATTCCAAGTTTCATCCAAATCGGTTCACTGGTTTAGGCGTGACTGAAACACAAACATACAAACATCTAAACAAACTCACAAATTTTCAGCTTTTTTATATTAGTGGAATGGCTGTAGTTTGATAATATGTCAGTGAGTCACCAAGATAATACAGCGTTAGGAGACAACGTTATATCTAGTTGAAAGCATCTAAACCTATTGGTCCGCGGCGCTACGGATCTACCTCGTAGCATGCTCGTAGCACTTCCGTAGCACATAATCCAGTTTAGGTCCGTAGCAAATAAACCTGCAAGTGCAAGTGGTAAACGTAATAGATAGGGTTTTTATTTTATTTTTATTGTAACTTCCTTGTTACAGCCTATTTCAAATTTTGACATGGTATAGAAATCCCCTTAGACAAATAGTCAATCCCCTTCGTGGGGGATTTTTTGTATAAAAATCCCCATGTGTCTATCTACTACGGCTCATTAAATATCAAACAGATCAGTGATAAACGAACGGACAACAGAATGGATATATGGATAGGAGACCCAAGGTATTAAAGTTTTAGTATGGAAACTGGATGGATGACAAATTAACGTGGAATTTGCATATTAATCATGTGAACTCAAAACTAACGTCATTACTCGGAGCCTTGCGCAAAATAGCGTATTGTATACCACCTAAAGTACGTACCGTATCTACAACTCGTTAGCAAAATCACACCTTGACTACCTAATAGAAATATGGGGATCTGCCGCCGCAACGCTCCTTTGTCGGTTACAAAGAACACAAAACAAACTTATAAAAGTATTACACGGCTATCACTATCTAACACCAACTAAACAATTATATTCTAAAACTATTAAATCTTCGACAGCTTTATGTATACTCCACCTGCGTACTCATCAAAAACATCACTGATAAATCTATACAGTCGAACATACAACTAACTAAAAAGGAAAACAAATACAATCTAAGGAATAAATATAAATTACAATTAGTAAATGCACGAACAAACTACGGACTGAAGACGATAGTATGTGAGGGGGTCCAATATTACAATCTATTACCCAACGACATAAAAGAATGCGAAAGTATAAACATATTTAAATCTAAACTAAAAACACACGTTTGTACAACATGTTTCAAGTGACTTTCTATACCTACCTACAGAAGTGACAGCTCCAGAGTGGGATAAATACCTACACTTAAATTAATGTTGAGCTAATCTTAATCTCATTATAAAAGAACTATTATTGTTTGTATGAGAAATAAATGTCTTTAAACCTAGTACCGTAACCAAATATGAACCAAACCAAACACTCAAATACAATACTAAGCTGAATTATACCTAAAAGTCTCTGAAGTCGCAACCGACATTTGACTAGTTCGAGTCGCAATTTGGAATGATAATCGATTTAAATCTGAACAGGAAGCGTAGATATTCCTCCCGCACACGCGATCGCACTGCAGGGGGTGAAGGGGTGAAGGACAACCGTGTATTTATACTTGTCCGATAGCTGAGATAGTTTAGATGGGCAAGCCTGTTCCATTTCAAACTAAGCACCACTTTGAGTCTTGTTCTTGTGTCACTAGTTCAAAGTAGAATAAAATCCAATTTTTTATGAGTTCGATGATTATGATGATTCGACGATTATGTATTTTAAATGTAAAGTATGTAAAATAACCAATTAGATATTGATAGTTCCATATAAGTAGGCTCTTCATTTGTAAGGCGGAGATGCCAGACATATAATATTTGAGTGCCTGCCCAGGCTTGCTGCTCATTATGAGTAAGCTCCACTTGGCTCCTACAATTACAGCCTTCGTGACATTTCATGTGCAAAATTAGCGTGTTGTGAGCGCACGCGACTAACATGCAATGTACATATTATCATGATTATGGAAATACGTTTCATGGTAGAAGTTAGCAACGAGTTTCATCGATGTAAGTGATAATGTGTTGTGGAAAAACGTTTCATATTGAATCAACTGTACAGGTGTTGGCGATGTCTTTTCTGGCTGACTGTACTAATCGAATGGTACAGAAATGGAGTAAATGGTCTCAAGAAAACAAAAATTTTAACAATATTGTTGCACTGTGTAATTTATTTTAGACAAGCATTGAAGCCGCAGGCAGAAGTCAGACATTTCATTAACGACCTCTGTGGCGCAGTGGGCGAAGGTCCGCCTGCGACGCAGATGGTTGCGGGTTCGATCCCCGCCGCGGGACAAATTTTTGTATGACATATAGATTTGTCTCGGGTCTGGGTGTTTCTATGTATAATATGTATGTATTTACAAACAAAAAGTATATAAGTAGTATATCAGTTATCTAGTTCCCATACAAGCTTTGCTTAGTTTGGGGCTAGATGATGCTGTGTGAAAATGTTCAGCATTTTTTTTATTTTGTTTTATTTAACCTATACTGTCCCACTGCTGGGCAAAGGTCTCCCCCAATTCCTTCCAACCATCTCTCTCCTTTGATATTATTATTTATTATTTATTAAAATCATCAAGATTTTAAAAAATCAACATAACGAATTTTGCAACCATTAAATCAAAAGTCTAGGCATTACACAACTCAGTCAATCCACTGTATTTATTGAATTTAGTACAAAAAGCCTCCTCAGTTGTAGTTGTAAGAGGACGCTATTGAATTACGCCGAGAGTGTGCCTCGGGCGCACAAATAACATTGTTTGGAACTCCACACAATACACATTGACCTGCAAAACGTGAAGTATGAAGTCGCCACAGTATAAATCCAATCAGTGAAGGCTATTCAAAAATGCAAGGGTCATATCGCCAGAAAATGACCCACCGCAAAGCCAACTAAAAGTATGAGGTTTTTTGGAACTGGTATAGTTTGTCTTGATTGAATGCTGTGAACGTAAAAAACATCTACATATATTGTAGATACTTTTTCTATGCTGTGCCAAAGCTACTTCTTTCTTTCTTCTTCCACTTATTAGAACTAAGCGCTTCGAAAGTTCTTTTATTATGCGCACTGCAAAAATTTGGAATCAGCTTCCAGCGTCTGTATTTCCGCTGAGCTACGACCCTATTGTTTTTAAGAAGAGAGTTAATAGTAAGGTCGCTTCATCGTAGACCTCACTCTTGCCTGTGTAAGTTTCGAGGTCAAGAGCCGACCCATTCATAATTTAAAAAAAAAACACCTTTTTTCTATCAAACTTCGCACAGTAAACTTATTTTTCCCACAAAGTACAGCGCCCCGGGGTATTTTTGCCCAGTCGTGGGACACAAATGACTTGGTATAAGGTATTTTTACTAGAGCTTTTATGTTACCATATTCTTTGTTTAGCAGATCCAGGAGGCAGGTCGCGCGGGTTGTAGCGGAGGGTTGTTGTAATAAAACAAAGAGTTTTCCCTTTTTTGTACTCTTTGTGTTGTTAATTAAAATGATTAG
Source organism: Epirrhoe tristata (assembly GCA_951394285.1). Taxonomy (NCBI): domain Eukaryota; kingdom Metazoa; phylum Arthropoda; class Insecta; order Lepidoptera; family Geometridae; genus Epirrhoe; species Epirrhoe tristata. Next base: position 11,327,402 of record OX596146.1, on the reverse strand, counting down.
GCGCAGTGGCCGGCCAAGTTAATTAAATAAAGAGCATAATTAATTTAGATTATTACGACATAGTATTTTGCACCAAGCTAAGCTCATAAATTCAGTTTTTATACAACATTTATTTTGTAGCTTTAACACAGTCTATATTTCTTTTTAAACCGAGCAGAAATAGACACTCACTAAAGTTGGTTTGGCTTGTGTGCATGAAGAGTAAATTCTCTTTTTACACGGACTTAACACTTCCTTAAAACTTCCCTAAAAATAGTCTTAGACACATTGTCTTACCAAAGCTCATAGACTGACGTCAAATTTTGTAATAAGGCCTGTTTTCGCTTACACTATTTAGATTAAATGCCAGATTCCTGTGATCAAAGGCTGGAAGCATCCGTCTCACAAGACGTAGTTGCTAGTTACATGCTCACTAATTCCCACTGCCAGCTCAGACAATACAGGCATTTAGGGCTCGTGCACACGGCACCAGTATAACAGTCAAGTAGATAAAAAACATAATGAACATTTTATTCACTAAGATTTAAGATATACAGTGCCAGTGATCTAGCAATAGTCAAAGTCAAAGTCAAAGTCAAAAAGCATTTATTCAGTAGGACCGCTGGGATCACTTTGAAACGTCTTAAAACTAGGTGATTCTACTCTATCAGGGCAACAAACACGGTTTGGGGCCTAGCTTTTTTTAGTGATATATCAGCACCTAATAATAGCTTAGGTGCTGGACAAGCCTAATTCCATCTCTAACTAATGTCCCTGCCTTCACTCAACGAGACTCTAGGTCGCTGACGCTGTAATATGGTGCTATTGTAACTGTTGTATATGATAAAGATAAAGATAAATTTATTGTGCCAAAAACAGGTATAGCGGTACAAAAGATTCGCTTAAACTAGATTACATTGATTCATGATAGGTCTGTACCCAGGTTAAACCTCTGTTCCCCACACTAGGACTGAAAAGTCTGTATAGTAGGGTCAATGCGATTCGCCGTATACTCCCTCACATTAATTATAAAGTTGTGCTCGCGCTAACATTTTTTTACAAGAAAGAAGTAAGTACTAGAAGAAAACCTATGTCTACTTAATATGAAATAACTTAATAGGAGTAGTAAGGTTGGTCCTTTTTTTTTTATTTGAGTATGATTGTGGGTGTGTGTGTTAGTGTGTGTGCGTGTGTGTGTTAGTGTGTGTGCGTATGTGTGTAAGAGTGTGTGATGTGTGTGTGATTTGTGTTTGTGTGTAATGAGTGTGTGTGTTCAATGCTGTGAGCCTAATAATTTCTCGGTTTCGGTGTAATTTAGATCGGGTAGATAGCTTAACAATATGTTTTTGAGTTTATTGTAGTTTAGAGAGGCCAGTGTTATATTTGCACTTAGTTTGTTATAAAGTTTCGGTTCTATGATTGTTAATGATTTGTTTGCAAATTTTGTGCGGGAGTTAGGTACTATAAATATGGTGTGGAAAACATTAAACTTTATTCTTCTTCTTCTTTTTAATAAATATCTAGCAGAGATGTAAATAGCCACTTGCCACATTACTAGATCAAAACGAACGCAGCTTCAGCGTGATGTATGACGCGTCATGCGGGACGGACGCGATTTGTCTTCGAGACGAAGAGGGAGAAGCAAACGAGACAATGACTCGCTCTACGCCTGTTCTACATCATTCATTTACACGTTTACACGGCGCTGTCGTGTGTTGTCTTCACTTTATTGTTCACTAGCTGCGAGCCCCGGCTGCACATCAATGACCAATGTTCGGCCAACACGGTCTCAATTTTCAACCTATGCGGGAATCTTCCCCGTCACACTCATTTCTTGTTAACTAGGACTTTCTTTTGATCCGGAGGTCGTTTGGATCGAATTAAAACATAGTATTGATGGAAAAAAACAAGTAAAACGCCTAACCTTAATTTGTAGAAAAACTTATTACAAAAGAGCCAACTTTATATGCCATGAAAACCCAACCTAAGCGCTATGAACCATACAACAAAAACAAATTCAACTTGAACTATGTGACATCAAAAACAACGATTCACATTCGGTCGCCGCGCCGCAGTTCCTGAGGCTCGTAGACGTGCTACGACTTGCTACGCTATTGTAGCTCGTAGACTTGCTACGAGTATTTTGTAATGGAGTAAACAATTTTTTTGTTTCACGATATTCGTCGCGAAGAAACAGGAATAGATCATAAAATTTATGAGACTATTCTAAGTAATCCATAAATAAAATAATGAAACATGTATTTTTAATTTAAAAAAAACTACCCCAGGGTGCAAGGCAGTTCCAAAGACCGTATGACGAAACAATACGCAGATGAAGGCGCGCGCGGGTCTTCTAGTACTAAATAAATGCTTTCACTACACTACGATGTCAACTAACAGAAAACACTCGACTTGGACTGAAAGACAATTTAGATTCTAAATAAAAAGTGAATGTTTTATGTGTGGAGTCTATGTGTGAATGTTCCATGTGTAACCCGCTAGGGATGAAGCTATTATTGCTTTAGATAAATCTGACCTATTATAGTGTTGTGTTTTATTTAGTTTGGCAAACTCCAGAGGAATGCTGAGTGGAGGTGGTTCAACAAACACAATTTCTGGGTTAAATGCCAAGTAGTTAGTAGGTGACTACATAGACGAATAGTCACACACACACACACACACACACACAGTCCTGATACCAAACTAAGATACAAATTAGCACCATAGTACCACAATACCCATACTCGGAACAAATTAAACTCGCACCCTTCCGCCAGCCATGGAAACTTTTAAGCCCCCTGAAGGTCGTCATGGCTTAACTGATTTGAACTTCCAGATGATATCATCCAGTCCATAAGAACACTTTGCTCTTAAAGGAGCTTGTTCACTCTTCGGGGGCTCTTTAAGTGCACAAGTTTACTTAAAAGTACCAAAGTGGTGACCTAAGAGGTATTTTAGGTCACAATACGTATACCTACTGCGCAGTATTTTAATGCATTTGACGCAGTACTCAAACTATAGGGAATTATAAATATTATAACACACTATATTACATCCAGGGTCTGATTTTTTGTGCTGATAACCTCACAATTCAGTTGATAATTAAAAAAAGTACGTAAGTGTCGTGGAACCTTCGTGGAACACTCGGTTGGGACGAAGTTTCAACTTTGACATTTTGAAGTGAAGTTAAAGTGAAAAGAAGAAGAAGGAATAAAAAGAAGAAGAAAAAGAAACCAAGAAGTGAAATGAAACCATGAAGAATAATTATGAAGACCTATATGATGAAGACTAAGCTAAGATGTTACTGATTGGGCGATATAGTCGCTCAGCTACAAAGCCCTTTTTTTGTAAATAACAAAAAGTAACTTTGACATATGGCATTGTCAAATAAATTATTAAAAATCCTAGAAACGCTCCACCGTACTAACAATGCAACAATCTATGGACTGTTTTGCGACTGCGCTCTTCGCACTGTGACATTGTTGACCTATGTATGTGCCGTGACGGTAAAATCGAACGCCATTTTTTTTCTAGCCCCATCTTCGATACCGTCTGAAAAGGAACTTCGTTCCAAAAATGTATTCAATAGATCTGCGAGGTCCTAGGTTCAAATCTCGCATGGGTGTATTTTTTGGATGTATTTTGAAATTCTCATAGACAAAAAAAAAACAGGCAAGAAGAAGCGAGGTAGGTACTTCCACCCTTTTCTCGAAGTATTTCTTCGTATTCTTTAACCGTCTTAATCATAATCATAATCTTTTTATTGTCGTTGTAGTGTTTCTTACACACATAATGTAAGTAATGTAATGTGTCACCAGAAATCACAGTAGACATAGCAATAAACATACATCCTTGTATATGTATATAGGTACATAAGGTTTCATTTGATGTGGGATGCGCGTGATAAGAGCCGCGATGCCGACGCCTTTACAACGTAGTTACAACGCGGCCTTGTGACGGGGTGTGGCCCTACTGCTAGCGGTGAACTATGTTACTATTTGATGTACCTACTATCATATAAACTTATTTTTTATGATATATTTCCATTGAAATAATTAATAGTAACATTGTTCTCCGTCGTAAACTTTAACTTCAGAGCTCGTGTTAAAATACTCATATCTGGAACGAAAAATCAATTGAATCCCTTCTCGTTTCACTAGTTCTTTCGAAGCTTTATATTGTTTGTTTTTTGTTACATACGTTGCATTTGTTGCAAAGCTGAGTCGGGTATCTAGTTCTTTTAAGTGTACCTGCATCCTCTACTAACTATAGGCAGAATTCGTATATGTTGCGAGCGAGTAGAACGGTTAATAACTTTATCAGGTTATTAGACATTGAATGAATGAGTGAATGAATGAATGAAAATTCTTTGCACACCATTAATAATATAAAAAAAAATGAAAAACCAGATTAAAATGTACAATGGTTAAATTTCTTTAATCCGTAAGTTTAATTATATTTATAGTTAAGTAGGTACATATATATTTGTATTATATGTATCTATTTCGAGATATGTAAAGTCATTCAAGTATTAGTGTTCACATTTTTTCTAGCTAGCTATTCTGTTACTATTAGCGAATACCTGTAATTGGCTCACTATTTCTATTGTAATTATTAAAGATATCTTGTAATAGCTGTTGGTTTTCCTAAAAATAAATAATAATAATGACTAGAATACATTTTAGCATACCTTCCCTGTGTATGTTGGTTGTCCGCCCGCAGTGTGGCGGCACCGGCGCAGGGACCGCCCGCCGAGGTGCCAAGGATAAAATATGGCGGTCGGGAAATTGCGAACGCTTTATTTGCAACATAAAAACTGTTTTCATTTTATTTTTACGGCTCGTTCAATGCTCAGTAATTGATTGCGGGTTCCATTTGAATGCCTGTTTCTTTATTATTCTAAGACTTGAGTGTATATTAATATAAAGAATTAAAAAAAATTAATAAGTAAAAGAGCTCCTAAAGAAATATTCGTAGTACACCAAAGAGGTCTGCCTACTTCGTAGAGTCTGCATCTACGAGTGCCTACGCCGGAGGCCGTAGCAAGCCTCAACATTTGTATCGTATGCTAGTTTGCTTGTCAGCCCCCTTAGCATGGCGTTTGTCTAGGTACCGGAGAATAGATATAAATGACAGTAATGACATTAGAGTGTGGATAAAACGGGAAGAATGTGGATAAAAGTTACTTTTATCTACACTCTAATGTCATTAATGTCACTTTTTTCTATTCTCCGGTACCTAGACAATCGCCATGCTAAGGGGGCAGATCAGAAAAGATTCACTAAGTAATGAAGATGTACCTTTATTTTTTTGTTTAATATCAATCGGAAATATAAATTTAAAAATTGTAATCATCCAATGTTGTTAAAAATATATTACATTGCCACAAGTTCATGGATCAGACAGGATTTTATTCCCGTAAAACCAAATTCTGCAAACATAGAATACAAACAAACATGGTGCATATTTGATTGAACAACTGAAATTTACATTGAAAACGTTTGAAATTTGACTCCAATAGCGAAATTGTATAAAACCGGAGCATATCCTGCAATAATAGATATAGAAGGGACACTCCCTGCCCCCCGAGTTCATACCAAGAGGTAAGACACAGCGCATGTATAAATAACGTTTTAAGAACAAAAAAAAATACAACTTCAATGTTGGAATCGGGTAGAAAATTACAAGCGAGGATGAGATTTTTGGAGTTTTATGGGATAAACTTAAATCCTTCAGGAATAAAATGTATATAGGACAACTTCACGAAATTAAAAAATAACTTCACACACAATTAAATGACATCATCTGTTGGACATACATTACACCTGAACATAGAACCTCCTCCTTTTTTATATCAGCTAAAAAAAACATGTAAGAAGTGAATTTGTACCGCGCCGTTCATATAGAGTTTTATGGAGTGTCCAAGGTGTGCTCAGGACTCTGTAGGAAGCAACGCCAGTCGATATCGTCGATGGCGAGTAATCCCGACATCGCCCGACATATCCCGACACAGTGGGATTACTCGCGGCCTGAGCGTGCTCGGATTAGCTTCTCGTTTTTCGGGAATACGCTTTCATACGACTTACATTTTGACGAAGCACGTTTGATTGGTTCGGTATCTATTGGATGTTAGGTTTTTGGAACGAAGTTCCTTTTCGGACGGTATCGAGGAAGGGAGCTGGAAAATAAAAGCGTTCGATTTTACCGTCACGACACATACATAGGTCCAAACGTCACAGTGCGAAGTGCGTAGACGTGAAACAGTCCATAGATTGTTACATTGTTAGTACGGTTAACAAAAGTTGACAATAATTTATTCGACAAATGCCAAAAGTCAAAGTTGACTTCGTTCCGACCGAATGTTCGACGGAGGTTCCATGTCACTCACGTACTTTTTTTTATTTGTAACTAAGTAATCTAAATATATTTTTTCTATCTGTAAAATCTGTCAAATCAGTGTTTACTCTCATTTTTAATTTAAAGTATTGACATATTTGGTGGCGAAAATAAAACATTCTAATTTCTCCAACAAGCACACCATGTGTGTGTTGTGCCCTGTCGGGGCTAGTTCACCGCATGACCCGGGGCGCACCCGAGTGAGCTGTTTCACACCCCGGACACACGACAGAACTCTATACAAACCCCTCATTATTTTAAACTAACCTAACTAGTCTACACTTACCAGTATAGTACTAGGCCGAGAGAGGGCGTTCGCCGAGTAACATTTTTGTGTACCTACACGCACATCTGCGTTTGCAAATTGAGAGGCTTAGATTGTTGATTGGCGCGGGGCAGAGTGTCCATGCTATGTGTGGTATTGTTCAATATTCACTGCCATTACGGATGTTGATAGTAGTTTCCGATAATGCGAGTTGTTTGTAGAAGCTCTCAATAAAGAACCAAGTCACGCCCTCTGTTTCTTCTTTTCGTATATCTTACTAGGTTTCGCGGATTCACGTGGTATAGCCTATTTTCGAGCGAGTCATGTTTCGTAACATTAAATGGTTTCTAGACAAACAAGACCAAATTAAATCTTTTCGAGCAAACAAAGCCATCTAACTGTTCAAACTCTAGCTTTATTCATGTTTGTTCAAAATATCCAGCAAGCAGCAGAATTAATAAAGGTAAAGCGAAACAATATTTCAACAGCGCGAGATAATAAGGCAAAACGCTCAGTATTCAAGGTTCGTTAGTCCGCGGGGCGAGGGGGGCTCGGCGGGGGGTGGCGGAGGGGGGGGGGTGGCATCATCTGCATAGACGAAGGGCAGATGAGATTAGGACAGTTCGACGACCACCCGCGGGCTACCCGTGGTTTCAAGACAGAATGTATTTTCTTTTCTGAAATAAAATAGAGAGCTTTCTGCGCTGTTGAAGTGCCCCAGGGTCCTGTTCTACACTACACTGTGGAGCTAAAGTAGTTATACTGTACGTGGTACACCACACGGTTTACGAACAAGAACAACACCAAAGCATAGAAGTAATAAAAATAAAAAATAAACATAGAGCTGCTTATTACATAAACGTTAAACCTTAGTTGAACCTCATGTTGACACATGTCAAAACAAAACTGTTACCACAAAAAAGCGTTCTATGTACGAGTATTTAAAGATCGTTTTCTAGGGGCAGTTTTTTAGTTAGTCTTAGTCTAAACTCGGTTCATTTTCTTGTAATAAGACGGTTAGTCAGAAGAAAACAACAGCAAGTAAAGCACCCACTGTAAACACTAAACATATATCTACAGACCCGAGACAAATATAAGCAGATCAAACATTTGTCCTGCGGCAAAAATCGAACACGCAACTGCTCGTTATCTGAACATATCCAGTAGACAGATAGATAGCGTTTATTTTTTAAAAGATCACATTTTTTCTGGATAGTAGTGTCTTAAATCCTAAATTATTTATCTAGACACTAGAGTTCTCTAATATAATTTATACAGGCACAGGGTGGTGTCACCATCTTAGTAGTAACAGTCTTGCTTTAAAGCAGTTCCACTGCTGAGTAAAAGCCATATAATATTCTCCAATAAAGATGTAAGTAAAGGCCTAAGTAGCGTTCGCCGCAGCATCAGCAAGCTTCAGATAGCGATCGATGCACTCCACATCCAGGTCAAGGGTGCGGCCTCCGCCCGAGAGCCGTGTTTTGGGATCTATTATCTAGCAGCGCCTGATCGGGAATATTGTCTTTGAGTCGCATCAAGAGTCCATCAACGATCCACTTACACTTGCTTTTCGTCGAGGTAGGAACACTTCGATTTATTACTGCGAGCAAGGAATTTAATAGGAATTAAACATTTAAACCTTTGAATAGTTCTTTATTAGAAAACCAAACACTAGAATCAATTGATCTAGATCGTTAATAATCTAATAAATATATTATCTCCTTTCCATTCCTTCATTAATCACGGTCCTAAATAAACGATTTTGTACAAAGCCCATTCAATTAAAACAAAGCTGCGATATTAAATACTGCGTGGCATGCATTGAATTTTTACAGAAAGCGGCTCAGCGTCCCCAACTGACGCTATTTTATTTATTTTCGTGAGTATTCCCAGCTGTGTGTACTTACCTGATAAAATAGATTTACATTTACAAGATTTGCCTGTGGTTTTGCTTCGTGAAGATTTTGACAGTCAAATCGGGTTGTGCTTTGGGAGTAGTATTTTTATGAAAAGAAAAACGCTTTAAAAATGCACGCTTTAAAGCAGCTTGTCTGAAAGTAAACGAATAATTATTATGAAGTAGATACTTAGGTACTCCATTATCTGCACCGCAGGATTTCACTCCCTCTACTGCCTCAAACTACCCTTATATTGTATTGTATTTAGTTATAATATAAATAGGTATTATATTTTCACTAAACTAAACAGAAAAGATGTCGCCGTAGCCGAAATCGGTCAGGATGATCATCATCATCACTGCCTCGTAATCCAACGCTACAACACGCTAGGTTTTCAGGCGAGAGTCCATACTCGTCATACATTCTATTGTTGCATTATGCATTATTATCAACCAATTGCATCGTGTGTGTGCGTGCGCTCTGAATGTTTTTAATGTAAAAGCAGAATGTAAGGTAAGGTTGCCATAATACACTTCTTACTTTTGGGGCAACTATGATGCTGTGTGAAATAACAAAATGTCCGGTCCGGCAATATTTATTTGTTTTCAAATAAGTATATCAAACAATTTTATTCCGTTCTCATTCAAATGTTAGCATAGTAGTGCATGCTTGCGGCAGGTACACCAAACAGAACAGCACGAGGTCATCCGAAGCAATCGGCTCTGCATTGCGTTCTGCCGCAGGTATATCTGCGGCCCAAACGGCCTTGCAGCTCTGCTGTTTTCTATATTACAAACTCAATAATTTAGGTACCTATTATAGAAATATATCTGATGCCAAGGGTCTTTGAAAGCACGAAGCGAGTGCCTGCACCATGGTATAATTTTATTAGAAAAATTAACCTTTACGAATTAACTACTGCTGACTTCATCAATTTTGAAATATCTGAAAGAAAGTCTGTTGTGGTGTAGAGTGTGGTGTGTTATTGCAAGACTAAGTAAAGTTCTGAGACGGTCTCCCAAACGATTCCTAAATTCTAACATTTAATAAAGAGCTCTTTACTTAAATAAATTTTCAAGAGTTTGTTCTTCAGAAATGAGAAATAATACGGAAACTTTATTTGTTCAGGCGCCGGCCGCCGGCCGCAGCCGCGGGCGAATGCTTTTGAAGAATGTAATTTAGCCTCGTATTATCTCTCCGGGGAAATATCCTCATGTGCCATCCCTATTCCCGGGGATTTAATAAATTCCTGCCTCCTTCGTAATTTGAGGCAATCGATATGAGACCAATAAATACGATCGTGTGTCTGCATGTCTGGCGGTTGATTTACGCAGCGGCAAGGGACTTCATTTGCGGTTTGAGGCATGCATGGGATGTAAAACCGACTCATAATTTTGCTCAAATAACTAGGTACCTACTTTGAAATATTATTGGTGATCCATTTTACATGATGTTAGGCCAAAATGATACACACTGCAAATGAGATAAATACATGCTATGTTTTATGTATTTGTAAAGCAAAACAGAATGAACTAAAGGGTTATCGCCGCACCGCAGCATGTTTATATATATATATTGCAGTCGCCCAATAATATCATTGCAGTCGCCATAATAACGTTATAGGTAAGTAGTTATATTTTTAATAAACTCCGTTTTACGAGTACAGTCACGTGCATCGCCTAGTGCGATATAAAACTTTGTCAATAAAACTCGTCGGTTATCTGACCCATGCTGTGCAACAGAAATTATATTTATTCTTACCAGTAGATCCACAGTATCAATTGAATGCATTTACCGGATTTGATCGTATGTATAGGTACCTATTAATACTTAGCAGGAACCATACCTCTTCTGACTGACAAGGCAGAGTACCTATGGATATTTTTGAGAGTAAAGGAAGAGTCAGAGTCTTGTCGGATATGGATATAAGTATCATTGACAATGCAATGATGACCATAAGATTCTATTTGGTGTCGTATTATTTCTACAAAATACTTTCTTATAGCATTTCTTGTATTTACTATTAAGAGAGATGTATATATGGGTGTAGGTGTACTGAATACTTAAAATATCGTAAAAATGTACCTAAGTTCTTATGTTGGCTAAAGTTTAAATTCGTCGAGATTATTATACCTATGTATAATGGTTAACATTAACGATGTTTAGCTCTTCTGTTTGCACAGCAATCATTTCTGTGCTACTCCGACGTCGCAGACAGACACACGATTACGTTGTTTCTTTTTTACGCTTTTTTTAAAATATTTTTTTAAAGATGTAGAATCACGCACATTGCACCTAAGTATTATTTTCTTCTTGGAAGACACAGAGGTCCACTTGCTACGGATCCTAACAATCTCGATTTTTACATGATTAGCGCCATAGCGCTGTTTCCATTTTGTTGTGTAGGTTTTCCTATTTTCTAGGGCATGGAGAGTACCTACTTACACGTATGTAAGTACTACTTTTGTTTTACATGTTCTGTATTTTTTAAGTATTTTACACCCGAATTATAATATTGCTTTCTAAAACAAGCTTAAGTATAACTATTAAATAAGTTATTCATTTGGAATGAGTAAGTATGGCCCACTCTAGTGACAAAGTTGTATCGCGTCGCATTTCAATGTGGGCCGACCCTAACATCTGAAACTTCCAAGACATCCAATTTAGAGCATGAATATTAAAATGAATAATAAATAACGTTTGTATAAGCTTCTGCGCAATTAATTACACGTTTAAGTACAAAAGGGCTCTCTGTTCTGATTGTAGCTCTGGCTTTTGAGATTGAGGCAATGGCTTTGATTTCCTCTAAAGACCGGAAGTTAGAGCCGAGATAAAATATCGATTTGTACTGTTATTATGACGTTAGGTCTACGCTTTGTGAGCAATAATTGTAACCAAAATACTGTAAGTAGGTGGGTACCTAAGTACCTAACTATTCGATTTATGAGTAGAACTTTAATAATATAAAAACAATGTAAGTAGAGAAAAGAAAGCCGTGCAATCAAAACAAACACTCGGAAGGCTGAAAGTTATTTCCTATCCTATTAAAGGGTCACGGTCACAATATATCGGGATCCGGTCCAATTAGTGGTCGATCCGCTGTCGTTCATTGACATCACTGACATGTCTATCGAACTTAAGAAGGGTAGACTAATAGTTTGTCTCATAAAAAGTTAGTAGAGAAAGTCTTAATTTTGTATAATCTTTTAGGTAACTCATGTCTGGTACATACTCAATACATACTCGCCACTCGGATGAAACGGAGGCAGCCAAATGAATCTAGGAAAAACATACCTATAAATAACGCCTAACAGTCGCATTGTTCTGGAACCACACCCGTTTCTTTTAATAAATGGTATCAGAGCAAACAGGAAGAAGACTTAGATAATTAAGTTTGTTCCACTAGACATGGATGAGGCATTGTGAGGAAACACAGCTCTGCATTTTATCCCAGGAAGATTCCTGGATAAAATGCAAAGCTGAAGGCACTGACTTCCTGGCAGGAAAACAGTAGGTACATTATATTATGTAGGTACAGCACTCCATGCTAACACAATCAATGTACGAGAAGCACATGGTGCACGATTTCCAACTAATACATAAAAATAAACTATATAATTATTCAAGTTTATTCGAAATATTTTTCTCGTTCGGGCGTGATTGAAAGACAGACATCCAAACATACTCACAAACTTTCAGATTCAAACATTAGCTACATAGAGCACGGGATAGGATTAACACAAAACCCTTAGTTTTTTTTTAAGCTAGAACTTCAAACTATCTGAACACAGGATTATTCCTGGAATTCACAATCAGTAGCTGCGTCGTAGCTAAGGTTGCGGTGTAGTCGGAATGGTTAGCTACAGTTTATTACTTGTTGGAGTTATTGCGCGCTGCAGCAGCAGAGCTGGCTATGAATATTTATGTGGCAGTGTCGTGCGCTCACACCCAGCTATGTAGCAAATACATCAATTATAGGAAAAAATACTTGCGAAAATTAATTAGTGAAATTCTGTGTTTAGTTTATCGACGTCCCGATAAAGTGAATAAAATAAATGTTGTTATTACATTTTACTTGTTCTCGTAGTCTTTGTAGAACAGCGCGCCGCCAAATTGCGACTTTTGAGATAAAAAAAGTTAACCAAATTGGTACTGACGAGATTTAAAATAGACTGTATGTATGTACTGACTGTATAGTATATATGACGACCTCTGTGGCGCAGTGGGCGAATGCCCGCCTGCGACGCAAAAGGTTGCGGGCTCGATCCCCGCGGCGGGACCAATATTTGTATGATCTACAAATATTTGTCTCGGGTCTGGGTGTTTCTATGTATAATATGTATGTATTTACAAACAAAAAGTATATAAGTAGTATATCAGTCATGTATATCACTTTGGGGCTAGATGATGCTGTGTGAAAAATTCCAGCATTATTTATTTATTTTTATTTTGTATAAGTACGAGTATACGCCTCAAAGTTTTACGATCAAATTGTAGTTAATTTATCCCATAAAAAATTTATATCCTAGTAAAAACATAAAAGATTCGTAAGATTAATCTATTCCATACAAAATAAAATGTCTATAAGTATCACAATTTGGAATAACCTATAGCAGCTAGGATTGTTCTCAGCCGTCTTTCACTTAGAGTGAAATACTCCATTTTCATTACGTATTTAGCCGCCAGTGAGGAGTGCAGGTACCCGCTAAGTATCTCCTCCTTTGAATATTTCATGGCGAAGGCTTTGGATTATAGCCGAACCTTTCTGGATTACTTTAAGATAATCTTGTTGTAACATTAAACATTGTGCTACTGAATCTAGCTTCCTAACTAAGATGATTTTAGAAAAGGTATATTGTATTAAACGACGCCATAGTATAATATAATAATAAGTAGGTATGTATGTATTTAGATTTTATATGTATTCTATCAGTTATCTGGTTCCCATAGTACAAGCTTTGCTTAGTTTGGGGCTAGATGATGCTGTGTGAAAACGTCAAGCATTATTTATTTATTTATAGATAGAAGATCATGATACGAAATCAGTACACTTATGCAAAAAAGTACGTAAGTAAGTTTTTATAAGTTACCTACTGGCCTATCTGTGGACGGAATTTTTTGACCGCTTAAAAGCATGGCTCCGTCATGGTTTAACGAATTTATAGGGGATTCCAAAGCAGAAAGAATATGTAATAAGCCTTTGTCCCCAAAAATGTTATTAGCAGAAACGCGCATGCAATTCCATTTATCTATTCCATTACACTGAAAAGTTATATTAATTTAAATGAAAATGGCCGCCGCGGTCGCGTGTCCTCCATTTCCATGGAAAGTTAAATTGCGTCAGAAAATTAAATAGTTGTCTCCACTGGGCATAGGAAGTTGCTCCACTAATGTTTGTGCCCACACTCGTTATAACTACGAACCCAGAACTATCTATGTAATATTTCAGAAGCTTTTGGTAGACATTTTTCTATAGGATTTCGTTTTATAACATTGATTTTAAGATTCTTCCTTTTTTTATATAGAGAAGTGATGAACAGGAGTAGAATCACCTAGTTTTAAGACGTTTCAAAGTGATCCCAGCGGTCCTACTGAATAAATGCTTTTTGACTTTGACTTTGACTTTGATAAAATCAATTTTAGCGGCTTTAGAGCTAATATTGAAGTCCTTTATGAATATTAAAGTACTTATTTCGTGAGCAAGCATCAATTTACTCAAATATGTACCTACATAATATTATGCGCATATTAAAGCTAAGGCATATTTTCGCTCACAATGTAATACGTCCTTGATTACCTACGCTGTGATCTATTTACGTGAGTTAATGCGATGAAAGCTGGTGACAAAGAGGAGTCTGCTAATCTGGCACGGGCTTGTTTCCATCAAAATGTAATTAACTGATTACTTTAATACTTGAAAATGTCAAGGAGCTACTCTTGTACGAGTATTCAATTTACTACATTAATGTTTCATCTGGTTTTGTAAGGTCGCGTTCTAACTTGCAAGAAAACTTCCGCAAGGAAATTTCCAAAAGTTTTCTTGTAGATGGAAATGTGGCCTTTAGGTGGTGTAAAGGTATACTAACTTCGACTATAGTCCTTTTCTCATAGGAACTGTTCCATGACAAGGCTCCTAAATGTTAATTTCTGAAATTTTATAAAAGGAAATAGACACAAGCCTTTTTTTTAAGTTGCATAAGTATTTTAGTATCATCACTAGATTTCATTTATTTCAAAATTATTCATTGTTGTACAGCGTAAAACGTAAAATTTTTAGTGTCAGGGATACGTTCCTACGTAAAAAATACTATTATAATTACTGAGATTTCGGAACTGTAAGTCGAACTCACAGATTACATCAGACGATGTTCCCACTAGGCATGCTTCATACCAATGAAACCGTAATTGGCTGAAAGCTCAAAGGACGAAGTTCACCTCGTGCTAATTAATAATTCATCCGCCGACGATAATGAAATCGATTGCTTGAGCGACTTTGGAACAGGTTATTATATTCCTGTCAGGTAGGTACCTACTCTGCCCGCTGGCGCTGGTGAAACTTCCCCACATAACTTTTCAATGTTGCTTGGGAAGTTTTGTCCTTGTTTTTCTTGGACTGGAAGATATTGTTGTATTTTGGTGACCGTAAAGACAGCATTCTAAGTTGAACTTGTTTGAGAAGGTACTAGAAGTAGTTTACAGAAACCAAAACAAAATGTTTGTGTGTTTGTTTTTTGTTTGCTCAGGGTCTGCAGTGCACACAGGCACTTATGCATACATTGGTAATTCCAAATCAATGAATACAGCCTATACAACAAAAGTTTCAAAAATTACACAAAATGAATTTGTACATCCCAAAATAGGCGGCGATACACCACGTAACAGTAATTGACGCGAAGGAAAGGTCAACTCCATCTTGATAAAGCGAGAGTGGAAACAGTGTGGAAATAATCTAATAATGGGCGAACGGGGAAACAATTTGCCGGCGAACACCGGACGCCGCAGCGCCAGCACGCCGCGCCGCGAGGGAAGCGAGCGTGTGGGGTTTGTGTCTGCACACTCTTATTTGATTTGTATTGATATTTGATAGGGTAATGACCTTATCCTTAAAAACACAATGATCATAAGGATGCTCTAGAGTATATGTTAGGTAATAATGAAAATATATGTTGAGACATGAGTCACTAGAAAGTGTTGAGATGACTGAAAGAGTGTATGGAAGAAGATAAAATGTAATGGGATGGGACAAAGGAAATATGTAATTATAATCCAAGAAAATAAATAACTGATAGCTAGGTATCTGAGGAATTTACTTTTGTAATTTATTAGCAGCTGCAAACAGAAAATAATTAATCCACTTTCATTTAAATGTTCAGAATTTCAGAATGTTATGTTTGATGACGAGCCAGGTGTTGGTAATAATCGTAATGTGTTACAGCTTACAAGCACCTGGTAGCACCCCGCCCTAGAATATACACTAATCTATGTAAATTACTAGTTTAATTCAATTTGTCAGGCTTTCAAAATTATAAAAATAAAATATGAAGCCACAAACATTTAGTTCAAATTGGAAAGAAATTGAATGCAAAGTTCAAAAGAACGACTAAAATAATAACTTTAAAGATGTAAAGGTAAAAAATAGATTGATTTTTGTATATCTTAGTAATCCTTAGAATCCACTTGCCACATAACCTCCAACGCGTTGACACTAACTCTAATTGTCTAGATGTATCGACCGTTGAAACATTAGGTTGGCTCTCGCTGGCATGTGCATAGCTATAAATACTGTATGTACTTATAGGCATAGCTGGCACCCGAGGCACTTCCTCTTGCCAAGAAGCCTCCGCCTAAGCGTGGGCCTTTGTCCATGCTACTGAGTTGGCATCATCACTGCCGCAGTATTTGGGCTATTTCGCTGGAAATTATGTAGGTAGGTACACTTAGTATAGGTAGGTATTCATATTCTTATAAGCATAGCATCACGGATTGTCATAGCAAATGACTCTCACTCTTTGATGAAGGTTTTAGGTAAGATGGAGCTAAGATAACAAACAATAGCAACACAAGCTACTTTCATTCAGCACACACACTGTCACACACACACACACATCCCAACCTTTCGTTTTCTATTTAGTATAGCTTCAAGCAATAGTGATCTTGAACAACGTTAGGTAAGAATATCTAAAGCTGGAATTACCTACATTATTACATTGATGTTTCGTGACGCTATTATTACGATTAGATTAACTTTTCTAAAGTGAGACGACTGATACACGTTACAAGTGAAACAACTTAGGTAAATTATGTAAGTTAGCATGAGTTAAATGGTCAACACTGGTAATTTTATTGATATGACATCTAACTTTGATAGTTAATAATTCTGGGTCAATTTACATCCCGATCATTCGATGGATTCGAGGATAGCGAGTGGTGGTGGACAAGCCAAGCGGGGTTTCCAGCTGGTTAGCCATTAGCCAAGGCGCGGCGAGGCGTAGCTTCAGCCTCCCACGGCCTAAGAACAACTTCGGGTAACGAACCTCGGTATTTGGTTCAAGTGCTCGTCATCAGAAGATAGATTTATCAGAGAAAACTGGTCAAGTGCAAGTCGGACGAAGGGTCGAAAAAATCGAAGATAATGCGTGTCTTGTCTTGTAATGAATTTAATAATAATAAAATAATAATAATAAATTCCCCTTTAATTACGGATACGGATGGATCGACGGACAGACAGAGCCTACAGGGTCCTGTTGAAACTACAAAAACAAAGGTTCACGACTGTATCCCCAAGGCGCGGTAGATAAAATATAAATGAGGGCTTAGGTACTCTCTCTTTTTACACAATCAACTAAGTTTTACACGCCTTGCAATGTATCAAAAAATTAAGTGCCACAAAAATAAAAAATAAATAATATTGTTCTAAAAAATATCCCGGAAGCCCGACCACGGAATGTTTTTATGGTGACACTTGCCTCCCTTGATATTGATGGCCCAGCTCTTGGGTTCATTGACTCGTGAGCCCCCACATTCCGAAATGTCAACGACCGATTGCGAATTCCTTATCTGTCGCGCCGCGAGAGGAATTTTATCATTTCGGCTACTGCGGCTTTGTTTCAGGTATTCTATTGAAGACTGCTATTTGAGAAATTAAACGTCGTTACACGATACCATTCCTGCCTTTTGCCATAGAATATCGGCTCTTGCACCTTTGAGTTTGAGAAAGCAAGAGGCAATGAATGGGATGCCAGAATGGCATCGTGTAAACAGCGTTTTAGTTTCAAAGGCACTTTTTGTACAGGTATGTAGCTAAATGTTTTTTATTCAACACAATGACATGACGTATTCAAAGGCATAAGGAAACTTGAAACTCCGGGCAGTGTTTGGATGACTCTGCAATATGTAGTCCACTAGTAGGTAGGTAATGCATGTGTGAGCCGTGTTTTCCTATTGGGTTGTATTCTCGACTTTCAATCTGAAAGTTGTACATCTACGTTGTGCAAATCATCAAATAGGTAAGTACCTGAAAATTGAAACGACGTATATGTAAACTTAACCTGAAACCAATATTCAGTATAAATCGAAACCGCAAAACCTACTCAAATACCACACCAGGTAAGTAGGTAAATGTTTATCCTACTACCGGTAAGTAAACTGGCAAGTAGGTAAAGGCTTTTAATATCGAAGCTGAAACCGTCTCATCCGGTTCAGTCCGGCTCTCGGGGGATGAAGGCCGCTCCCTTAATCCGTATTTACCTAGAGAAAACCAAGGCGTCTACTCTAAAGTTATAAATCTGATTTTTCGGCTGAATTAATGTTCTGTGAAGGATGACGATTCCTACTCCTAGCTACACTAAAGTTCGATAAGATCAACCTATGAACTTCAAGTATTCTGAACTAAAAAATTGGTCTTTGAGGTAAACAATCGCAACTTCTCGGTCGAATTTTGTCGGGCCCGAACTCGAAAATTCGGATGTTTCATTAGTAGCGGCCCATGAATATAATCTTCGGAAGGTCGGAGTGCAAATGAAAAGTTTATTATCCAAAACGCTGAGCCGAACGGGGATCTTTCCGTATTCATTGGGAGCTTTTATAGCGTTATTTGCTAAAAGAAAGCAAACGCTATTTAATAAAGGCTTCGAAGCGAAAACACGTTTTCTTCGCGCAAAGTGTATTAGGTTGGTATTACTACTGGGATAGTCTCTACGGTGTTCTCTTATAAACATACTAAAAGATTGTGGCAAAATCGGCGATCATCACTCCATTTTATACTGTAAAGTGTACACATACTACTCATCATGATTCAGGCAATTTTCAAAGATTATTTTGTTAGCCAGGAGCTCGTAATAAGAAGGTCTTAGGTTTATATAATTAACATTTTTTACATGTTGTATCGTTGTTACAATTAGTTGACCTCCAAAAAATATATAAGAAGTTATATGTAGGTCATTGGGAATGTTCCGCACACACACTGCAGCCTCACGGGTGTAGTGCGCAGGCGCGGGGCGCGGCGAAGGCTGCGCGGGGAGGCGCGGGGGCGGGGGGCAGGAAGGCGATAATAAAATAAGGAGCCCCGCTGCGGTTCCCCCGCACCCCTCCCCCCGCCCAGCCGGCAATCAGCGCCGTATCACATGAGATACACACACGCTTCATGCAACTTTTAAAACTGATAGATAGAACTTTAAACAGATAAAATGTGAAGGAATTCATGACTTTATTTTGAAGACGGAGTAGCTTGTCCGTAGAAAATTGAGTCATAGGGACCTTGATCATGAAGTTTATATTTACTTTGATCACAAATAGGCTTCTAATAAATAAGGGATATCAAAAATTTTCACATGAAATCTATAACCTACGATTTTAGCAAATAAGCTTCTCTCCATACCTACACAACACACTTTCTCAGCCACGCGAAGGTAAGGCAGACATGTTGTCCCACAAAAATGCCAGACAAAATATCTTACAGATGTTACAGTGTACCGAAGTTATTACAGTATGTATTTGTGTTACAGACTCGTACAATCTACAGTGCGTCGCGTCGTAGAGAATTCTGTTGGCGCAGAGAATACGTACAACTGCTTCATAAACGAAACCACTAGCTTCTAGATTGGATCTTATTTGGTTTTGTTTGTTTCGTTTCGATCCTACTCACGAATTTGATAGTTGCGCAGAATTACGCAAGCTACTCATGGATTTCAGATCTCGAAAACAATACCTAACCAGGATCACAAATGCACCCAAAGCTGTGGTAGGAGGTACTACCTATATGGTGACCTTTTTTAATATCATTTGGAGATGTGTGATGTCTGATACGGAGAAAGACAATGTACCTACCCCTAATAGGTATAAGTAATCAACCGACTTCAAAAAAGGAGGAGGTTCTCAATTCGTCTGTATGTTTTTTTTTTTTTTTTTTTTTGTATCTTGTTACGCGATTGTTCCGCCATTTGTTGACCGATTTGCAAAATTCTTTTCATGTTTGAAAGGGTATACTCCAGAGGTGGTCCCATATAAATTTTATTCCTGAGGGATTGATAGTTTCCCCGTAAAACTCTAAACACCTTCCCTCCTAGCCATGTCACAAATAGAAATCGAATCGACAGCTTGACGCCCTGAGTCACACCGCGTTTCGAGTCAAACATTGAAGTCGGTTTTCTTTTTAGTATAAAAACGTAATTATAAGTCTTCATAAAATAACAAAGTTTATCTTGATAAAATCTCATAATGTAAGTTTATCCCCTATTTCAATATCAAAGAGAGTTGGTTCATTTTCCGGATAAAAACTTATTTGCATGAAATAAAAGTGATTGAAAGTTGCCAAGTTTTAATAAGCTTTCTCGTGTAAAAATACTGAATTCCAGTTTACCTTACTTTGGGCTTACGATAGTGATGTGCTTTGTATGTAACAAAGGCAAAGGTAAAAATGCAGGAAAGATTTCAACTCTCTCTTATAACGAAACTTTAGAAAAATGTATAAGTACATTACAGTAAATTTTTTACCTACTTACAAATTTTTTGTTAATTTTACTTAGAACAGTAAAATATATTTGTTTTTATTTCTATTAGACATAAAAAGGAACGTAATTTGTTGATATTGAAATCGATGTTGCTGCTACGCTCTGCTGTGCTGTCGGAAGGGTCTCACCACGGTCTCCATCTATGGCGAAAATGGTGTTATAATTAAGCCATGTATTCACTGAGACACATATTTTGTTTATAAACACGGTTTCACAAACAAAATCTACGTGATTCTGAAACAAGTTAAATTGTTTCAAAGACTTTTTAAATTGTTGCGGTAAACTAATGGAGAGCTGTGTACAAGGTGTGAACGTGTGTTTTAGTTGTTTATATACAACATGGTGGTAGTTTGGAATGTCAACATCATAGAATTATTTAAAAAAAGAAGCCGATATCAGGAATTGCGCAACTCGCGATCGCTGTGAAACAAATGAGGTGTGGACGGCCAAGTCCCCGAAACATTTGTTTCTGTAAACTATGGTTTGTGTCAGAAACTTTGTATCTGAAACTTGTTTCTCAGTGAGTACATGGCCTTATCAGTGTGTAAATATCGGACAGTTAAGTAAGTCGATAAAACTGCATCTGGAGGTCATGTCCATCACTATTCGGTATAGCTGGTTCCGAAACACGTCCCAGTTTAATATTTCAGTGGATCTCGTTAATAAAGCCGAATTTTGCTGTATTTAACTTTTATCCTTTTTGTTTGCAACTTTTGGGACAATTGCGTTTTGTGAATTCGAGGGGTTTCGTTCGTTCTGAATTACAATTACTTATTATTGCTTATATTTTGAGCATGATAGCTTTTGGGATTTAGGAGCTTTCTCGTTTAAACAAGAAACAAACAACAGGATCCTATTATTTTATGATAATTAAACAAGCACCGCCACGAGCACCGCACCACGCCATGCGCTCGTCGATTAGTTGATAACGTTTTGCCAGAAAATCATCTCACACCTAAGTAATTCAACTCCTGTTTTTATAGATTTATACAATAGTAGGTAATGTAGCTACAGAACCTAATACGTAGCTTTTTAGTAGATACCATATCACGGTGCACCGCTTGCTGCGACAACACGGACTAAAGAGTACTAAAGATGTTTCAGTGTTCCCATAGGATAATTCATGCATGAGAACTCATTTTGCAGAATTCAGAGAACCGTTTGTATTTGTAGTTATAATTATTGCGACTAGACCTTTTAAAAACCAGTTTTTTTATCAAATACGCGGGTAAGTTAATCAATACAAAGTAGGATAGGTACCGATGGTGACTTATTTCTTCCATTACTGATTGAAAACGTCATTTTCTAAAGCCATTATACTTATCTACGGTAATGAAATGAACAAAATGATTTATATTCAGAGCACGGTAGTAAAGGCACAGCTACACTCCGCTATTAATGCAGACAATGTTATCGAAAGACTTTGAAATTATGATGTCATCAGGTTTCATGGTAAGTTCGTATAAGACATTTTTTTGTATAAATCATGGTAGGAGAAAAACTGACAATTGTAACATTCACCAATCCGTTTAGTGAGCAACCTGAACGTGGCTTATTAACACGTTCTGTGCCCGTGGTGAAAATGGGCGGCCTGCCACCCCTTTCCTCGGAACTTACTGAGAATTTAGTGTCTGGGGCCCATACTAATAAACGTGGCATAAAGTTATTCCTGAGTGTAAACTGTCAAAATGTATGGTTATTTTTAGTTTATTCCGAGGAATAACTTTACACCACGTTTATTAGTAAGGCCCTATTAGTTGAATATTAAAATATTCTAACAGCCTTACTAATAAACGTGGTATAAAGTTATTCCTGAGTGTAAACTGTCAAAATGTATGGTTATTTTTAGTTTATTCCGAGGAATAACTTTACACCACGTTTATTAGTAAGGCCCTATTAGTTGAATATTAAAATATTCTAACAGCCTTACTAATAATCGTGGTATAAAGTTATTCCTAAGTGTAAACTGTCAAAATGTATGGTTATTTTTAGTTTATTCCGAGGAATAACTTTACACCACGTTTATTAGTAAGGCCCTATTAGTTGAATATTAAAATATTCTAACAGCCTTACTAATAAACGTGGTATAAGTTATTCCTGAGTGTAAACTGTCAAAATGTATGGTTATTTTTAGTTTATTCCGAGGAATAACTTTATACCACGTTTATCAGTAAGGCCGTAAATGTACATCGTAATGATATTGAAATACTTTTCATCTCGCCAAATTAAGCTCTTCTCATTATTAAGGCTCATTTGTTTGATCATTGGTAATTATGAAGTGCCTATTAACGTTAATAATCTGTTTGACCGCGGCTTTACGTTCCATTAACATGCAATCGGCCAGTGTAAGCAGACCCCCGACCTCTCGACTATCAATAGTTACAATACAAGTTAATGGGCCAATTCGCTTAATTAGCACGTGACTAAGCGACCCCTGAATTTCTACTAAAACACAATTTGATAGTGAGACTGTTGTACTTACTAATAATAACTTATTTTGTCGTCACACGCATAGACTAGCGCCCCCACGCGGCTTTCCCCACGCATGCAATTTTGGAAGTAAGGGTAAATTAATGTTCGTATACAAACAAAAGTTCAAAAATACACCAACAACTTCAAAGAACAATAATAGAAAATTCTTAAATATGTATCTACCCAGTAGATCTTCTAGAAGAATTCTTTCCAAATAAAGTTCCTTTACAATATTTGACTGACGCTAAATTTTGAAAGTCACGCCTGAACCGATGTAGTGAATCGGAACAAACTAAAAACCTCCACCTTCCTTCAATCACAGGTAAAATAGAACAAGTTCAAGACCATACATTTGTTTTTATTATTCAACCTATACTGTCCCACTGCTGGGCAAAGATCTCCCCCAATTCCCTCCAACCATCTCTCTCAGGTTCCACCACCCACTATCGAAGGAGTCGAGATCGTCTCTCCAGCGCTTCTTTGGCCGTCTCATACTTTTGTTATAAAATAAATAAAAATTGAATAAATTAAATACTTACATAATCGCGTTTTAATAAAAACTAAGTAAAGGATCTGACGTAGCAGTTCGTAGCACTCGTAGCGAACCGTAGCTTGTCGTAGCAAACGACGCGTGTCTACAATCGCACTTCATGCAAATGCGCTCTTTCACATCAACTCTTTTGTTAACTGTAGGGTTGCAACTAAATATAAAATAATGTATTTGTCAACAAGTCTGACAAAAACTACCTATTATATGTAATTTTTTATAATTCTAAAGTTTTTTTTTTTTTTTTTATGGAAGAGGGGGCAAACGAGCATGTGGCACACCTGATGGTAAGTGATTACCACCGCCCACAGACAACTGCAGCATCAAGAAGCACTGCAGATGCGTTGCCGGCCTTTGAGGTAGGAATAAGCTCTTTTCTTGAAGGTGCCTAAGTCGTATCGGTCTGGAAATACCGCTGGCGACAGCTGATTCCATAAGTCTGTTGTGCGAGGCAGGAATTGGAGATTAAAGAGAATACCACAAAGATTAAAGAGAGTCCACCAGCCAGATGGATTGATGAAATTATGGAAAAAGTGTCAAAAAAATTAGGATTGACCTTGGCCATGTTGTGTGTGCAAATAAAATTTCCTAACACAATTGGAGAAAACGCATATCTAACCAAGAAATATCAAATCTGTACGTTCAGTTAGAATACCATCACGTGCCAGCCCTAGCGACTCTGCCGTGAAGTAAGAGCCTTATGCTAAAACTTTGTATTTTTCTTGGTGCTCCAAATGCATACCGCTTTAATAAGTAATTTAATATGCAAAATGGCAATCACGGGGGAAACTCAGCCGAGTGGCGCCGGGAGTACTTCTAACTAGTACTAACCTGTACGGGATATCAATAGGACACCATGGTGATGCCACCTGTTGTCTTAGGATAACAAGCGAGAAACACAAGACAACAGTCTGCAAAAAAATATTTTTTAAAACCGCGATCATCATCATCATCAACCTTTCTCATCCCACTGCTGGGTATAGGCCTCTCTTCGCTTTTGCCATTCGCCTCTATCCTGAGCCAGTCTTGCCCATGTACCGACCTGCGGATTTAACGATGACTCAAAATCTCTATTATACCATAGAGATATAGAGATACTTATCTACTCTGGCTGCTATAAATAGGGTCAATAAGATATTGCATGGGCTTAAATAACAATTTATAAACAAAACTCTGAGTTTAATTGAATCCACCGGGGAATCCCTATTAGATTATTCAACTCCAGTTGAAACAACGTTGTTTTGTGCCTGATGAAACTCTACAGTAAATGTAAATGAGTTTGTATTATCAAGACATGAAGCAGGTTGCGTTTTAGCTGAATCTGCTTAATCCGAGGAGTAGCGAGCTTTCTTGTTCTTGCAGTGCATTTGCATCTACATTTTACCGCACTATGAATTAGTTGCTTGAAAAGCTTCGCAGGTAGACCTCTTATCCTTTTGTTTTATAATGTAGGTACTACCAACCTAGGTACGATTTTTATTTGCACTAAAACGAGGAGAGAGTGGAGGAGAGATCTCGAAGGATGGTTAGAGATTTCATTGGTCCGTATAATGTCTGGGAAAAGCCCAGCAGTGGTACAAAATAGGTTTAAGTGTAAAAAAAGGCCCTATTCCACTCTGATCCACGAACTCTAATCACAAAGGTTTGCTTTGCCGTGCATACATGTAAGTTGGTAGTTGTTTGTCTAATATAATAGTTGACCTACACAAGTACTCTGTGTTTGCGTGTGAACGACCGATTATTTTAAGGCCCACGTACGCATTGATCTGAAGCATTCGTAATTTTAGGATGAACTACTTAATTCTTATCACATCTAAGCCCTTATTCAGAATAGATGGCACGATCTGTGCCAAATGTGATGGTTGGCAAGCCTGCCAAGTGCCACCCCTGACGCAGACCAGGCCTATCGCCCAAACGCCAGCCAATTTTTAATAATGGACACATTTGGCACCCTAGAATACGGATCCGTTAATTTAGTAAAGACAGCAGATACACTTCATTTAAAGTGATATTTGAAATTTGAATACTTACAAAAATTGTTTGCTAGAAACCAGTTTAAAACATTCATCATCATCTTAGCCTAAGCAACCTTTACCTACTACTTACCACGCACTGCTGAGTAGGTATTAGGCAACTATAGGCCTCCCTTATATTATGCCAAGCTCACATGAAAAAATATCAGTCCCTGAATCTAACGAAACTAAGTACTCAGGTAGGTACCGTGTCTATCACAGATTTTTAGGAATTCAAGATTCCTTTCAGCCTATCCTAACCGTCACAGTTGTAACTTTCATTTCCCTTTACCTTTAAGCTGAGGTAATTTCGTCATAAATTATAATTAATAGGCTCCTTTGTGACTATTCACAATGCCCCGGCACAATAGACTGAACAAATTGTTAGCCGCTGTTTCAAGGGTCGCTTTTTGTCCTATTTGAGTGAAACAGACACTGAATACAGAATTAAACATTTAGGCCTAGTCGAGCAACGCTTGCTTGAGCTCCCAAACAAATTGAATAGATTTGAAACGTAACCATTTTCCCCATGTTCATATAAATAGTTTAGGTACTTACCCGTAGTTTGATGGAGGTATTTTGTTAGCATGACACACAAAATAGTGGGGTCAGAACTATTTTTGTAACTATTGAGTGATGCTGTTAATTATTGGAACGGACCTAACGGTAGATCATGGCTCAACTTATTTTAGAGTTAGGTAGTTTATTTATTTATTTAATTTACTTTTACCATTAGACAAACTTTTACGTAACCTACCTAATTTATATTTTACTTAAAAGGATATTTCTATAATAATAATAATATAATAAGTAGTGAGTTGGCGAGTCTCCACCCGCCATTTTTACATGTTCGTTAACATTGTATCGGCGGGTGTCATAGTTCCCATAGTTTCCCCAGTACCCAGTCCACTACCATCCCACCCCATAGCCCAGTAATTAGTTTTCCATATCATCAATAGTTCTACACAAACCGGAGACTGTTCCTGGATGCATTTTTATAGTGGTGAAGGGATAGTAGCCGGTATGTGTCTCCATCACACAAGATCAAAATTGTCAAAAAGGCCTCTGTGTGTTGGCTTCGGCCCCATGCATGCCTACCAAAGGTCCGGGACTCTATAGTTCCGTGATGTTAAACTTTGACAAACAAAATAATAATAATAACAATATAGTTTTTATCTATGGCACAGTCACCGTTAATACCTAAAGTACTTACCTACCTACCTACCGAGGTACCTATATTCAAAACCCTTTTACTAAACAGTGTCGACATTACAGTGGTGTTGTTTTTTTTAACCAAAGTTAGAACTCCATATTATTGTTGTTTAGGTGGTACCTACCTACCTATAGGTAGGCACCCATTCTCATTTGAGAAATATTGACGAGTAGACCTTGTGGATGTCTCTATCCGGGCAGTCGCGTCGCGTGCCTTGTTTATGTCCCTTTATGAGGCTAAGTGAGTCACTGAAAGTAATGTCTGTTTTTTGTTTGTTCCAATTATTCTGAGCCTCGGCATAGGGATGTAACTTTTGTGTTTACACAAACTAATCACGTTTGCTACAAAAAGTTGTTGCTACAAACATCTTTGGGAAGACAGCTTGTGACGATATGCGTGGATTAGAAATATAATTTGTGGCGGAGAGCTTTTTGTCTAGAAGCCTACAATACTGAATTGGTTGGTAAGTTGGTACTAGCTATCAATATTCAGAAGAATCATTGAACATCTTTCTGAAGTTCTGAAGGGGAGCACCTGCCGATGCCGGAGGGAAACAGTAGGTAGTTTCAGTACCTATAGATCGTGTATCAGTGGGTGCTACGCCGGCGCCGGCGCCGTAGCAAGTGAATAGGTGGTAAAACTTCATTCGTTAGCAGTTGCCGAGTGAGTTGTAAGTTTTTAATGATCTTAATTTTTACTTCGGTTATACGAAAGACTGACTTTGTTTAGAACTTGTAATAACTTGGCCCTTATTAATAAACGTGGTGTAAAGTTACGCCGGGTGTAACTTGGGAGTAACCAACCATACAATTTTTGGAGTTTAACGTGGCGTAAGTTTACACCACGTTTATTAATAAGCGCCTCAGGTACCTACCTACCTAGAAAAAACTATACCTACCTAGGTATAGTATTTTCTATAAGTAGGTGCCTACTTAGGTATATAAAACTAAAACTACTAGCAATGCACGGTAGGAATTCTCTCAGATAAATCACGTATGCTTATTGTATTATTACTAGCTACTACGCGCGGCTTCGCCCACGTGGTACCAACATTTTGAATAGCCTATATGCTATTCCAGGTCACTATCTACGCCTATTCCAAGTTTCATCCAAATCAGTTCACTGGTTTAGGCGTGATTGAAACACAAACACACAAACATACAAACATCTAAACAAACTCACAAACTTTCAACTTTATTATATAAGTGGGATTATTGTATTGTATTGTATTGTATTTATCAGGACATCATCAGACAAATACTACGTACAACCTGCGAACTCAACTGTCGTTTTACTCTATTCTACTATATCGTAGAGATAGAGACTAGAGACGTTGCCAACAGCCAGCACGTGCGTATTTTAGCTTTTGTAAGTAACTGAAACAAAAAACGTCAGAAGAAATAAGTGACACAACAAACCCACAACTTGCCCGCAACATATTCACGTGAATAAACATTTCGCTGCCTCCGGGGAATAAACGGATAACTGCCATTATCTTAGTTTTAGTGTTATGCCATATTTGGGATCTCTGGGTGCTAATACATCTGCTCAATTTTTTTCGTAACATTCGTACAATTATTCATGGAGATACAAAATATTACAATACTTTTCGATGTTTCTAGACATGCCTAAACTTACAAGAATAAAGTTGTAATATAATATTATCAAAATGTACCCACACCTTTTAATATGACAAAGAGTCATACAATTATATTCACGTAAGAAATATTCGTCTATACAATGGTAAACGCAGGTTATCATTTTATTCTCGTGAAAACATGTCCATACGTTTCGTATAATACCGCTGTTAGAGTCTGTGCGAAAGGGAACCGTCATAAGATTTGATTGTTAAAGCGGTGTATAATAACCGTATTTGTTAGGTTGACAACATTTAAGTGCGACTAACGCAATTTTGAACATTCTAGGACGTCAACTTGCAAAAAAATCAATGGTATGGATCAATGGTTATAAGATTTTGTTAGGTACCTAGTTCTATTTTAAATTAAACCAATCATGGTAGTCAACAACTAACATACAATTAATGGACTACCGTGGGCTGATTAATATGAGCCCAAACTCGGGTAGCTTACTGCTACTCACTGAGGAGTTCCATTGAACAGCTCCTGATTTAATCATCAGATCAGCTCAACGTCACCATATTTTTAAAACATCAGAGTTGAAACTCGAACGATGTCTTAAGTTCCAACTCAATAGGACTATTTTCTGAGTAGTTCTGTTGAACAACTCCTCACTCCATCAATATGGTGACAGCGAAATTATCAGAAGCTCACTGTCACCATACTTTTAAATTGTAGACTAGATTGTGAAACCCTATGTCCAGTCTACTTCGATTTTAAGTAATTTCCTTGATGTGTTCTCCAAAACGACGATAATATTGACTAAAACGTTAAAGAGGATGAATACGTGATGAATAAAGTTGCCACAGGTCTCAGGGACGATATGCAAGGAAAAGATGGATATTAGGAAATGCAGAAGATGGATGAAAGGAAAGTGCATGTTACCGCGATGCAAATGAGTTGGATGTATGTATGCTTGTGTATCCCACCCATGGTTAGATAAGAAAAACTTTTACATCTTTAATAAATGATTTATAAAGCGCCATGAGGAAACTTACCTATGCCTACGCTCAATAGGACGCTGTAATGCCCGGGACATTGTTTGAGATGGCTTGAGGCTTGCCTAGCACGTATAGACAACTTCTTATATTTACGTAGTTAAGAGCTGATTAAGCTACAGAATTCTTCACCATGTTTTCCGTCATCGTTAAGAGCTCATGTTAACGGGTAAGTAAGAAAAGGAATGAGTACCTATATACGGGGAGGGAAGTTTGAAAGTGGCACCTATTTCCAAATAAATTGGCATGGTAAGGACAAGTTATGAGGTGGAATATGAGTGTGGTTGGAGGTATGCTAGTATAAAAAGGCTAGAGAAGAAGTGGTTGCAATGTGTGAGAGATGATATGAATGTAAAAGGAGTGGATGCACAGCTGTTGACGAATTATAAGAGTGAGTGGAGGAATAACATTATGGCATGGACCAGAGCGTGAACTACCCCCTGTGTCGACCCCTCTTATCATGAGATAAGGGCAGGGGAATGTTGATGATGAAATATGCTAATTGCTAATATTTTTATGTGATTTTATGTCTGATTTTTATCGTTATTATAAAAAAAATCAAAGAAAATCTAGAAGTTTTTAATGCTTGACATAGCTGAAGGCTTGAAAAGACTTATGAAATAGTTATGGTTATTTCTTACTCATCATAATTTTATTTCAAGGCAAGGTAACCTTGTTCTAATACTTTAGAACAGTTTTAAAGAGGTTTGCTAGTTAAAAAGTACTCAAAAACATCTTGAAAATAATAAAACAATAGGTGATTACTTCTACCTAACTTTATTTAAAAGCGCTTAACATAAACGAAGTGACACAATATTTACGAGATTAGAATTATAATCACCTATTATCATATACACTTCGACCCTAAAAAAGCGTTGAATAAAATGGTAGGACCGTGGTACACGTGGTACAATATTAGGTTTACGCTAGAAAATACGGTGAATAAAATGATAACCGACATTAGGCAACATGGACGATGATTAATTATGACTAACAAGAAGATAACTTCTTGTTTTCAAAATATCTCTTCTTACGCATAAATTACGCGTGTGTCAGCATAACATTCAGATTTCATAAAAAATCAGCTATGCTTAAAGCTATCAACCATCCGTCTACGTCCAGTATTAGTGAAGTTATTAACGAAAACATGTTTTTTGCTTCTCCTGAAAAGTTGTGTTTTTGCAGTTATCCTTTTATTCCCCGGAGGCAGCGATTTATTCACGTGCCGGTAATCGCCGTGAGCCCGTGATCCATTACTCGATGAGTGCGGCGCGCCCTCTAATTACAATAAAAACCTATTCTATTTTAACTAACTACATACATAGGCAACCAGCAATAAAAAAACACGCGACCGAATCAAGGAAGGAAGCGAGCGGAGCAAAAAGTCTCGGTAGGTATTCCCTACCCAGGGGCGGCTTTACCTATAGTGCAGGGGTGCGGTGCACCCGGGCGCCGGGTGTAAGGGGGCGCCTAGAGCCGCTCGCGACGGCAGCGTACGGCGCGGGCGTCGCGCCGTACGCTGGCGCGCTTACACGTCTAAAGCCGCGTTGACACGATCAGTCAGAGTATACTCTGTCAGAGTGTATTCTGTCAGAGTAGCTTCATACAATGTACCTACTAGATAGCTGTTGACACCATCATAGTTGACTCTGATCATTTTCTTTGTACTCTGATTGACTTTGATTGTTCTGTACAGACGCCATTTTGTTTGCCTACTTGTACGAGCCAGCTCTGGTGAGTAGAACACGATCCTAGTCAACTCTGATGGGCCACCGTCATCAGAGAGTGCTGGGATTGGGGTTGCCAGGATCCAAGTCGATCCAAGTAGCGTCCTAGTAGCCATCAGAGTCCACTCTGTCAGAGTATACTCTGATCGTGTCAACGCGGCTTAAGTCAAAACCATAGAGATATAGCGTCAAAACCAGTCAAAAACTCTGTTTGATGGTTTGATTTGTAAAATCTGACTGTCGAAATTTTAAGTCAAAGCTGTCAAATATTAAGTTAATCAATAAACAAAAATAGTGATGGACGATTTCGTAATTAGGAACAATTTTCTCGCCGAAAATTGTTGAAACTTATCGATTAAAATCGAAAGTGAATAATGCTGGATTAGTGATAGCTTGTTGCCCCCTTTTTCTATTTGGGGGGGGGGGGGGTCATGTCCGTCGTACAGCTAAGTATGAACATTTTAGTGTAACTTATAAATAGTGTGCAGCAGAAGGCTACATACTATAGGAAGGCCAATTACAAGTTTCCGCGAATAAATATCAACGAACTATGTATAGCATGAAACGAACAGTACGAACAGTAATAACAGTTTATATAGTAGATAATAGGGTACTTTCACTTAATTAAGTAGGTTAATTATTAAGTGTTCATAGTAGGTACCTATGTTAGTTTAATTTGAGGCTATGGACCATAAAAGGGTCTGAAATAAAACTTTTTTTTATAATAAATCCATCCTGAAAACTTGCAGAAAGATTGACCTGACTCAAGGTAATGAGATGGTGGGTAGGTGTGTCAGCGCAGCGGGCGCGCCCCGACCGACAACCCCTTGCTTGGCGGCGCGGCAGCGGCCGGCAGAGGCGCGTCACCGGACCGCGCACGCCCCGCTGGCGGCTGGCGCGGTGCGTCGCCAGCGTCTGCGGACACTGCGACTCGTCCTCGCTTGTGACCGCGAACTAGGGCATGGCTATGGTGGCAGAGGTTCAGTCGCCACTGCCCTTTTCTAGAGCAGCCGCCGCCGCCGTCGCCATCGCCGCTGCCGCCCGCGACTCGTCGCTCGCAGTCGCCACCGGCTCCCGCACTTCCCGCAGTGACGCATTGCAGGTGCGCGATGTACAATCGGCGCGCGCCGCACGTCGCTTCTCGCCATCGCCGCACCCGCCCGATATAAAACCGACTATCCTTTGCGGATCAAATTTAATCCTGTGTTGTGCGTCTCGAGACATGGACTTGGACATTCGTGGACTTTGTTTGTGAACGAACAGCATCCAGTTTGGTGATAAACATCTCTCCAAGAATCGAAAAACGGATATGAAATCGCGACTAATCGAATAGTCGATTCGGAACGTTTCGCGCCGGGCTCGAAGCGAATCGGTGTCGCGAGCTTCTCGGCGCGGCCGCTCGCGCGAGTGGGGGCGGCAGTATCGTGTCAACCGTCGTTTCGTGCGGTCGCTTTTGCGGCGTAGACTGTGATTTTTAGTGTAGCTCCAGAAATAATCCAAGTTAATCTACAATGGTGAGTGTTATTTCTGCTGAATCGTGTCAAAAGTGCATTCGGGGAATCCTTCTGGACTGGTTCCAGGGTATATTTCGGAGATTTGGTGCATTGGTGTTTTAGTGATGACGGCCTCCATTTATATTATTGTGATGGCCGTTTTTTACCGCAATGCGGAATCTTTGAGCTGAACCTGGCTAAACATCGAATAGGAAAGGAAGCTGAGAAAAAAAACGAAGAAAGTTTTGTTTTTGAGTTTCCTAAACATCACAAATCAACCGTCAAATGGGTCGGGAAACGTCGGTCGCCATAGTTTCGTAGGAGGTGCCGGTGAAA
Organism: Epirrhoe tristata; assembly: GCA_951394285.1. Taxonomy (NCBI): domain Eukaryota; kingdom Metazoa; phylum Arthropoda; class Insecta; order Lepidoptera; family Geometridae; genus Epirrhoe; species Epirrhoe tristata. The sequence continues at coordinate 11,294,421 of OX596146.1, read as the reverse complement.
TGACGTTACTTTGCTCAAAGCCGGTCGGTCGATGCCGCTACGGAATGGCTTTTGTATCCACACTGAAAACAAGTGGTTCACCAAGTACAAAGACGTAGTTTGTGAGCGATTTGGCGCTCTTCTCCCAGCATCGATCGGCCGGCGCAATTGTCAAACGCCCGTTGACTCATCGTCATCGCTTTGCGATATGTTTCATACGCAGTTCGTTTACTAGATCGTGATAGCCGGAGCCGGACAATGGTATGTAATGTTTGTGTCGCGAGGTCGCCCCCCGGCCGCGGCCGTCGCACCTGGCGAGCCCAGCTGACTCCGATCCGTCTTCCCCTCGTGATCGGCTCGCTTTATTTCGCTCGAGTTGTTTTATCAGTTTTTTTTGAAGGTGAACCAGTCGTGTAATGCGAATCTGATTCTTATTTGGAAGCTATGAGTCAGAAGAATGTTAGGGAGTGATGTATGCGCGCTGTCGCCGGCTATGGTTAACATGCTCATTATGCAGGAAAATGCTAAGTGTACAACATCAATGATGTTATTACAAGCGCTGTAACTAGCTATGTAAAGGTGTTTGCTTGCCTTGTGAGGTTATATAGTTCAAAGTCGAATAGATGAAGCGTAAAGATTGTTTTATTTTATTCATCAAATGCCTAAGTGGCTTGATGTCCCAAGTTTTTTCTAGTCATGCTTGTTTTAAGAAGAATCCTTGAACTGATTCATATGGGCCTGAATATACATATGAATTTATTGTTATTGGGAGTTCCTTTAACAGTTCCCGACTGCATCATCTTTAACTTTTTGTCACTTAATATTAGTACACTCTCATTGAGAGAGTTCACATCCTTAATTCCAGTTCTAGTTGAGCAGAACATTTGCAGGCTATTTTAAAAAAAAAAAAAGATTTTACTGAAGAATAAAGCTGATATCAGTGTTCAAAGATTTCCATAATTAGATATAGGTATGCCACTAAAAATTCTTGGTGGTTTTTACATTCAAGTCGACTGTTATCAGCAGCATGTGATTAAGTTAGTTCCCACTGCAATTCTATTGTGTAGGAACATAACAATCAATACCGAGACAATTTGAACAATGCTTCTCAACTGGTAATCACCCTGACTTTGTCATTGATAACATCCTGCATTTTACTCTATAATCTTCGATTGTCTGATAAACATTCTGATTTTATATTTCTTAACTTACTAACTTATCTAATCTTGTTACATACTAATTTTCATGTGCCAATTAGTCATTTTTGAGACCTTCTCAATTCTAATATCATTGTTACTCAATAAGTGTGTGATATCATAAAGCCTTGCAGCTTCTACAAAATTGTATAACAATTTATTATTCTTGCTTAGGAAAAACAAGTATGATGTGAAAAAGAATTGTCCTAAAACTATCTTTATCTATCAGCTCAACGCAAACGGTTCCAGATAATTAATAGATGAAGTACCTAATTGTAGGTACTTTGCACTATCAACAAATAATTACCGATCCCTATCAGATGTGCTTTCTGTCAGCCAGGAAAATTTCATTTTGTCTATCTATATGATCAGACTTCCTATTCCACCTAATAAGAGTGATTACCGATTGAAAAGTATGTACCTAAATGATATTAAAGCAAGCCTTGGTTGGTTTTACAAAAGTTTACCTGAAAACAAATTGTTGCACTTATGATAGGTAATTATAAACAAATCTGTTTTACCTGATTCAGGTTTGGTATTTGTCAAAAAAGGTACCTATCATGTTCAATAACACCGTAATTTTGATTACCAATGCCTAATAGTGCTGCATTACATTTTTACTATTGTTTATTGGTCAATAAACCTTTACAAATTTACTACTCCTCAAATTCCGTTGTGAATTCTATATCATAACGATAGGTAATTCAATCGTAAAGATTTCAATGGAACCATTTGTTGTCAATAGTCAGTCTACTGAGTAAAGATTGCTATAATTTCTATGTATATACCTATGTCGATAAGATATAAGCACTGCGGCATTCGGTATCAGCGCGAGGCCCGCAGTGTGACGTGGTGGAAGGACGCCGGTAATTACACATAATCTGGTGTATCTTATCGCGAGCTGATAACTCACCGCCGCGCGACTCCGTGCTTCTTCTGTCGACGGAACCCACAGACAATGGTCGTCATGGCTGTACGTGTCCGCATACAAAACATTCCTCTGAACTCTTGGCCCATAAAATGTTCATAACCAACAAAGTATCCCGATTAGGCTGTCAAAATTAATCGCAACGTTTGCGATTGGAGTGCTCTCATTGATGTTTAACATTTTTCTAGGCGGATCAACTAACAGAAGAACAGATCGCGGAATTCAAGGAGGCGTTTTCACTGTTCGACAAGGACGGCGATGGCACCATCACGACCAAAGAGTTGGGCACCGTGATGAGATCCTTAGGACAGAACCCCACAGAAGCCGAGCTTCAAGACATGATCAACGAAGTTGACGCAGACGGTGAGTTACTTTAATTAAGTACTGATGAACTAATGCGTGATCTAGCTAGACAATCTGACTTAGGCGGAATCTAACAATTAATACCGCTATAACTTACTCTAGAAAATCAATATTCCCGAACTAAACTGAACCAACAATAGTTTGTAAACCACATCAAAGTGTAACCAAATATGTATCAACATAGTTTCTCTAACGGCCTGCGCCGCCTGTCGGGCTATGGAATGTTTGCCCGCAACCTCATTAGCTAAAACGGGAAATTTACCACTAAATTCTATTACCTACCTGCGTTTACCGTATCGCTGTCTGTCAACTACATAAGTACATGTGCAAGCGTTCAGGAAGTTCATTTTCATGTAAATATCGTATGATATGTCTAAGTAAGTACTAAGTAGTAATTAGTATAATTCAATAAGGTATCTTAAGTCTCTAGATAACCTACCTATCTACGTTTAGTGGAATGCTATCAACATTTTATAGATTTAAACGCGATATTTATCGGCTGATAAGAGCTTATTTAATTCACATCTGACATAACAGGATGTTGAGTAAAAAATACATTCCAATAGCGACAATAACCGGCATTGGTTTAATGAATGTACACTTGTTGCCATTGATAGATTTTCGAACAAATATTGTGTAGATAGATCGGAGCGAATCGCATGGTCGGCCGTCTTGAAACACTTTTCGAACATGCCTAGAAAAGCATTAAACTCCAAAGAAAACATTAATAAATTATAGTGCAAATATTAGGAATGGTTGTTTATTTATTTGACTGTTCAGATTGAATTTACATTTTCCTGTAGCCACTGCTAACGTAGTTGCGAGGCAAAAAAATTGCCAATTAGCGTTTATAGGTATCTACATCTACCAGACTTACGTAGTTGCTGATATTAACTTGTTTATGCTCTTATCAAAAGCATGTTCAGTGTATGGACAAGCTTATTTTGACCCATACCAATGTTTAGATACTTGATATCTAAACGTTGATTCTTGCCTCGTACTTATTTGATTGTAGATAACTCTCAATCCAAAGTTAAATCAATAAACTACTAACAAGATTGCCTGCACGTAATAATATTATTACATACTCGTAAAAACTACTAGGTAAGACTTATTATTTAAGTCAACGATGCAATTGAAATAAATTCCCCATTAAGAACACGGTACTTGAAAACCGTGATAACGAGCGCGGCCACTTCGCCTTCGCATTCCTATTAGTGATGGCCGAATCAAGATTATTATTGCAAAAAGATACTGGACTTAAAGTCCAGGCTTGTAATTCCAAAGTACGACCCTTCTATGTTTTTGCACCCAAGACTAGTCGAGATACAGGAATAGGGCATTCAATATATCTGACTAATAGAAGAATTCCGAGTTAGAAGTTCTGATCTGTAATATCTGATGATTGCGGACTTAGTTTTTAAGCCACAAAAGGCAGTCATTACAGTTTTTATGGCAGGTTCCAAAAAAATAACATTCACACAAACTGTAGTATTTAGGTATATTTATCTAGCATTACAGATAAACTGCCTCATGTCGCGATAGCTGCGGAGTTTGTTTTGATTCGTCAACAATAAAACAACTGTCTATTTCAATATTAGCTCGGCAGGCCTACGTCATTCCGCGTGTTCTTTTCGACTGCTCGTGCATGACAATGTTTGGTGGTGTTCACTCATGAGTTGCCTTGAAATTAATAACAAACAAAGAAACAACTACACAACTCTGCTCACATCTTATTCGATAAGTGAGCCCAGTGTACATTCAGGAACTGCTTATAGTATTAAAACTCAAACGTTTATAGAATGTATTAAAAATAAAAAGACATGGATAAAATACATATCATTGTATGTAAACAAAATGACTGGAGTGACTCCCGTTTTGTTTTTAAAATAACGTATCAATCACACCTTAAAGTGGGCGTTGACATTTTGAGGTGATGAACAGTATTAAGCTCGCGCTGTTTACACACAAGAGAAGTAAGTGACCCTGACAATACTCGCAATAAATAAACAAATTGATCTAAATGTGAGATCAATTGCATTTCTTTCAACGCATTATAAATAGTGCTAAAAGACTGGAATGCCTGAATGATCGATTGATATGCAACGCGCACTAGGAATGTTAGTTATGCTTGAGCTGACCCCTTTACTGGTTTTTATTTTGCATTAGCACAGCACTGTGATTGCTCAATTTGAGATTAGTTACAGAAGTTGAGAAAATGTGACAATCATATTTCTGAACTTATGTATGTGGACCGTAAATACAAAAGAACAAGATACATTTCCATGAATAAGTATGTATGTACATGAATGCATCGACGTGAGGCTCGAAGTAATTAACATGACAATAGGTACCTACATCAGGAACATAATACCTTGTTTGCGACATCGCATCGCGCAATAACTGAAATTGTTCATGTCCTGTGCAATCATTATCTCCTGGTTGGTACATTACTTTGACAGATACCAAATAGGAATGAGTTGAAGAAGTAACTGAACAGAATCATGGAACTGAACCAGCCCCGCGTTACCTCATTGGACGAAATACAAAAATTATAAAATGAATAACCTGTTGTTTAAGCACAAACAAGTCGGGAGGCTAGGTAAGTACTTGTAGGTAGCAACCTAGCCTCCCGACAAAATGAAATTGATAAAAACAGGGGATGACTAAAATGCACTACAGGTTGCATACAAAATATTATGTTGAAATATTATTTTGTCCGCAACCTGTTGTGTATTTTAGTCATGGGGCACTATTTTTATTGATTTCATTTTGTCGGGAGGCTAGGTTTCTACCTACTTACCTAGCCTCCCGACTTGTTTGTATAAAAACAGGTTATTCATTTAATATTTAACAAGATAAAATTCGTAGGATAATTTGTATTCACAGAAGTTAGACAACAATATTTTATCTAAGATATAAGAGTAATAAATGCCCTTATTTCTAGGAACATAAATACATTGTAATCACAAAATATATTGCGTCTTATTCAAAACACAAATTATCTGATAAATTGCGGGCGAAATACATCCGCGACACGATCGTAAAACTCAGTCGCGTTATATTGGGACTGCGTAAGATCCGTATGAAGTTGTAAAATGAGAGACGACTTTAATGCGAACACTGGCTTGTTTGCGGAGTTGACCTCATATTTATGAGAAGCACGGTAGTCCATATTCAGATAACAATACATCTCATATTTATGAGAAGCACGGTAGTCCATATTCAGATAACAATACATCGGCAGTTGGCACATCATGTCCATTACGCCAATAGCGAATGAGCGCCGCAATTTAATTCGCAACACGAACAGCGTTGAACAAATTGCATTTTCCTGTAAATAACCCCTGTAATCTAATCAAGGCCTTTTAAAGTTAAAAGTATTAATAAAACCAACAATAATAAACTGGCTATTTGAATGATGCTCGTTGTAAGCAAATACTAGGATGAAAGGAAAGCTTTCTTAGCTAAATGAGATCTCGCATGTTCGGCTAAATTGAACCATCTGAAACGCTATCGTAAAACCAAATTAGACCTCTATGTTCGCCCGAGGGTGTCCCAGAATATTACGCATACTAGCCGCAAGAAACATACCCGACAAGATCTAATTCCACAAGTATTGTGGTAAATGCCTCAGCTCTTTATGACTGAGTCTAGAAAATAATAAATAAGTAGATGTGTTTCTTAATTATCAGATAGTAGTTATAAATATTAATAGTTCAGAGTGATTGATGGTCTGAAAGAACTCTGCTTCCAATGGGAACTATTGGGTTATTGCATTTTCTTTATTTGAATGTCCTCCAAAAATACGTAATCGATTTTATGAATATAAGTGTCCGGACTAATAAATATTGTTTTGGGCAAACTTCCATCGGTAATGAACGTCGTGTATACATACGTTCCGTAATAATTATTTTAATGCTCATCTCATCCATTACTAATACGAATTGTTTACAACGACGATTTACTCTTCAAAATTCTGGCTAAACTTGTAACAATTTTACAATTGTGATATTGAATTTCCTTCTCTTTTCATTTCATCCAAATTATATATTTTTTTTGTTAAAGCGAATTAAAATGACGCAGATATTTGAACAGTTTCTAGAGAAACACGTATTATTTATTACATTTTTATAATATTGTCTATGCTTTGACAAGGTTACGCCTTGGACTTGACTTGTTACAACGACGATAAAGCGTAGGCTCGAACAGATTTAGTAGTTTACACAATGTAAGCTCGAAGATACATCACTCAACTTCTCTTTGAGAAAATAAATTCAAACGGATTAAATCTTATCAAGTAGGTCAATTGAAAACGATAAAAATACCTTATATCCTTCATCTCAAAAATAACATTGAGACTCGTACGTGACCCGTCCGACACTTTTCGACAGTAAATTGAGAAAGAATGAAAAAAAAAACACGAGAATAACTATTATTCGAGTTGGTGAAAATAATGACAAACCGAGGTCAGTTTCCACTTTTTTCACACCTAGGGTACGCGAAATGTGTAGGTGTTGGCATCGACTCTAGTGACCGAATTCGCAAAGACACATGCAACCAGGTTTCATTGACCCCTACTGCAGAGTGCTCAGTAGTGTAGCGGAAGATTTTATGACTTCTCGAGAGCCGCACAGTTGGCAATACCTTTGCGTATATGCGGCAAACACGGCAAATGCATTCTGAACACATCCGTGAAATCTAGATTTCTCGCTAAAATCGCTTTCTTATATTTTTTAACAACCCATCGAATTGGATACTAGGAAGTTGACAGTAAACAATTTGGATAGTGTAAGGGAGATAGTCTCCGCGTTACAGTTGTCTAGTTGGCATCAGTTTTGCTGGTGATGTCACGGACTCAGCGATAAGGAGTCGTTCACTCGTCAGAGAGAGATGGTCGCCAGCGGACGCTTCTAATGTCGTGAGTTATTTCGGGAACAATACTGCAGAGTATTAAACTCGAATTTACTTCGATACATCGACAGCTGACCGAAAATTAACGCGCGTGTGCTTTCAATGACCTGCGATCATAAATGTTTTTAGATTCGCAACTTTATCGCTGGAATACACTTAGCTGTTTCAGCTGCGTGCTAAAAAATGTAAAGAAATTATTAGTTCCCAACGAACAGCTGATTATGTTAAAATATTGTAAATTCTTCATGATAAAATATAGCATCTTGAAGTAAAATACGGAACTACAAATGGACTTGTATCGCGTGAGTTACGGCTGTATGTCAGCTGACACCATTTTCGGGTGAATGGGGTCGCCGCGATCAATACCGAAAGATATCGCCCCGAGCCGGCGGTGCAGTGGCTAAGCTTTTCAGGACGTTCCTTGGATAAGAATTACTTTTCAAAAACTGATTTGATAGAGAACTAAAGTGATCCAAAGGTAGAAATGTAAATGCACTGCGTAGCGTAGGTGGGCTTTGCCTCCATAAATAAACCATGGGTGAACCATGTGAAGGCGAACAACCAATTAGCTTGATTGTACCGTAGACGCGAACCGTCTCCCGCTTCTATTGACCCCATTGAACCGTTAGCGCCGCACGCACGACGACTTCAATACCTAATTGATTTTGCTGTCGCTTTGATTGAAAAGCTGTGGCCGCAGTTTGTTTTTCCCAGGTAGCCGTTGTCTAAACCCTATACAGAGAACTGATTCATTATTTATAATGGGCGTCCAACTGCGTCGCGCTTCCAATCAATCAAACCAAGCTGAACGTCGCTCCACGCCATGTGTAGCCCCACATTATACTAATCGCACTCGATTTGCTATACTTAGGAGACTTGATAGAATTTAGTGCAGCAGCGAATGCCTTTTACTAGTATGATTTTTGGCTTAAAATATGTTGGGCGTATAATCGATCAGCGCGTGTACTTGTTAGCCCTCACAATCCGGGTTCGCAATAAAAATAGGCTAGGTACCAGTCATGGCAACTGTACCGTCGAACGCGCTGAAAACTCGCGACCACCAGCGTGTCTCATTGTTATGTTCTATTTTCGTTTGCAATTTCTTTGATGCGATTTTAGCGCAAGTTCTTTAATTAGATGATTCCACTTTCATCTTCGCGAAACAAATTTCGATGGCGCATAAATTGACAAGCTATACGTTTGTGCCTGCTAATTTCAAATGGCCTTCACTTAAAAATTGCGGTGATCATCATCACATGACATGGTATAGTTAGTCACGATCTTCATCGTATTATGAATATTTTCTGCCGTTTTGATCAAAATAAACGTCTTATTGCTCTGCCAATGATGTCACCTCTCCTCTAATGCGGAAGAACATGGAACAATGAACTGTTCAATATTTCGGGTATGATATTAACTATGGTCAATTAACATCATACCCGAAATATTGAACAACATCCTAGCGTAATAAAGTGCCGCAAACGAATTCCTTTACTTCTCCAGATTTATTAGACAATATGTCAATGGCTGACCTTTCTCGTCGCACTATTAGGCTGTTCGCGCCTGTTATTATTGTCATTTATACTAGCATTTGTTTTCCTGCTATTTGTTATATTTATTCTTAGCCTGATGCCAATTAGCTCCTGCTTAATATTCACTATTTGCCTTCCTTATCTGCAGCACTGAACATATACCGCGTGGTTGCTCTCGTTTAATTTAAATATCATGTTTTCGGCTTAAGTTCGAGTCATGCTGATAACAGGCGGCAAATATGAGTTTTCGTGTTAAACTACTATGCTATGTAATTGTGATGATAAGTGCTTCCATCTGTGGTAAGACTTTGTTCTATATGTTATTTATACCTCTTGTAACTGGTTAGTTAATGAAACCACAAATTCACTCTTGACACAAGCCTACGTTCCTGTCATACTCTTATTATGAGCTTATATCGTCAATCATCGTTATTCAATAAGCTGTCGGAAATATCTTAACAATATTCCTAAAGTATCGGGATTCCAATCACGGTCCGTTACTCATTTGCTTAGTCATCAGATCACGAACCCAGTGGTATCTTAATAAAATTTTGTAACTATAATTAACTGCGAAACCGACACTGTAAAAAAACAAAAGTGGGGTACAAGTATCGCGATTCACAAACGAAATAGTCACGCTCGTATTGTGAGTAGTTGGTGGCGCGCCAAGATATCGATCTGCAGTCGAACACTGGCTCCTGCCGCGCGCCCTCTGCCCCGGCGACCCACGTCGGCCTGACCCTCTGACCTTTCCACTGCCTGAATCACACTCATATCCTCAAGTCTTTATTATAACAATTCTATCAACGTTCTCATATAATTTGCAATAGTCCTAAAATAAAATTGCGCAGATATCAAATTAATTAAATTCTGTAGTAAACTTTGAATGCTGTTAGATGTTGTGTAGATGCTTGTGAGCGATAAACAGTGTTGACAAGTCACATAAGCACTCGAGAGACGTCTGGATCGCAGCTAGATAGCAAATGAATTTGCATATTCAGCTGGCCGTCCGCCAGCTAGTTTGTCGTGGTTCCCTGCCATGCCTGCTTTAACGCCTGCATCGGTTTAACTTGGCTCCAAATATGTTGACAACTTTCTCATTTACATACCCTGTTACGAGTATCTGTTCTAATTTTCATCGAAGAAATTATCGTTTCATCGTAGCAGATGTACCAAATGGTGTAAAATGAGATGTCCACGGAGATTCATGAATACAGTCGTAACGCGAGCATCAACCCTTGTATCGTGAGTCTGTGGCTACTCTGCCTGCTATAACCAGGAACTTGTTCTCTTCCGCATATTTCTTAACTTATTCACCGCTGTTTATTATGAGCATGATTATTAGACATTCCTTCATTAGATTATTATATTACAGTTTACTAAGTCTACGAAACACGACAACTTTGCTTAATGCTACTTCTAGGCCAACAAACTATTTCTCCAATATGTCACTGTCACTTCATGAGTAAAAAAACTTGCTACATTACATTTATTCAGTCTGCTACATAAACTGACTTATCGGTAATTTATCTTCAAGTAATCACGTATCCTTTAAGGATTGGCTCGACGTTTGCTACTCGGCGATCGGCGCGGCGCGTCGGCGGTGATGACGCCATGTTGAGTCACGTGTCCTTGTCGACTTTGTGGGGCTTCGCCTGACAGCCTATCTACTTACACGGCATTATGTTGGCTACGCCTGAATTAACCTGGAAACTATTATTTAGATGAGGCTGTGTGCGCGCATCTATTTTAAAATATCGCGTTTCTAAAGCCTGAACGTTTCTGAGCTTGGAAACGGAGTATAATATGGTTTCAATTCAACGTCCGCTGGAAACCTAGTTTAAACAGTAGGATTTGTCGGATGAGGATTAAATAAATAACTGGGCTCGTTTACCGCAGCAGTCCTAAGCTATACCTATTTACCTTTGTTGCGAAATATTAATGAGCATGTTTGTTTAATCTACGCACGAAGCCACTCTATTATCTGCCCTGTAGAAGTATCGGACGTACCTACACTACCTACCTAATTTGTAGGCACAGTGCGATTTTATCGATGAATAATGTATTTTTCCGTTTCACGAGAGGACAATGTTAATGTTGAGTTCATCTCCGGTTATAGCCATGATAATTTAGTATTTTTGCACGAGGCGTGGGCGCTATGTTTGTGGGCTTTGAACGAAAATCGACAATGGCTCAATCAAGCTCTCCCCGAATCCTGATGTTTACTCGAATGGTGGCCGATTGGCTTGATTGCATCGCAACGGGATTGATTGTGGTTCTCATTCTGATTGACTTCCTATTGTTGTTTGGGAAGCTATCGAGAGCTCTGCAATCACTGCGCAATAAGAGAGATTCTCTCGCCTAACTGTGTAGCAAACGACAGACGGCATTAACCATTTGCCAAGTTGTAAAATGATTAACGGTTGACTCATGTAGGCAAACCAGATGACTCAAGTTGCTGGTCAATTATGAGAAGCAGTTTCTAAAATCATTTTAATACTAGCTTTTGAATACGTGTGGAACTTGGCGCAAAATGCGTCTTCTCATTTAAATCCCATACTGTTTGTTATTGTTAACCAATACATACTATACAAGACAAAGTCTATGCAATAACTAACGAACGATCTTGATATATGGTGTGAATTGATACAAAAACAACAAATATGCACACCCGGCGCTGAAGGCTAGTGAGGAGTCTGTTCAAGGAAAAGGCTTGGTTTATCCCACACATGAAATAACTATATTAGCCGCTTGAGTTTCTCAGCCATAATATGACTTACTGCTCTTATTAAGATCATAATTATACTGTCAAGCTCTTTTTATGCCCCCTAAATCGTCTGTAAACTGCGCGGTAGAGAAGACTAATAGAAAGATAAATTCATAAGTGTCGACTGTTAGCAGCATTCTATGACTAATTTACTACCCGCGAAGTGATTGTACTAGCCCAGGTGCTTCAGAGCCAGTTAGAACAACAAGTGCGACGCATTCTCGAAAGCTCACGGGTAAAAATAGCCCGCGAACCACCTCGAAAGGTTAAGCATAAAATTAGACCGGCCAAACTTAACCCGAACTTATTTTTGCATTGTGTCGATTGAGCGGTTTCCCTTTGCAACAGCTGTGCCAGTTGTTCGCACCTTTGAATATCATTTGCTGTTCTATTCGACCCTAACGAGGTGACGACTAGGTAATTGTTTCTGGTTTACAAGAGGTTTCAATTAGTTCAAAAATTTCTGCTCCGTTGCAAATTATGAGACTCAAACTCTGCTCACAGTTTCAGTGGCTTCTATTTCAGACCTGTAGTCGTGCGGAAAAATTTAATTAGCATTGTTTGGATTTTATAACGCCTTTACCTCTCTATTGTTTCTTTTGTACCTACTATTGCAATACATTTGACCTCGATGTGATGTCCAAGTACCAATAACGAGTAGGTACATTAGATTAGATGACGTTAGACGTTATAACCTTTTAGCCGTACATTGCTCATGCTCTGGTGAAAGATGACGATACGGCATTATTTCGCCGAACTTCGAGTAAAACGTCTTCCGCAGATAAAGTGACATGTTTATGGTTCATTGGTACACGTGCCGAGTCTGGCTTTCATAATTCCTAATTTACATTCGCGTACTTGGCTCAAAAAGGAAGAATAATCTTAATTGGTGGACAATTCTGCTCGTGACATAATATTTTCACGACAATTTCCAAAAAAACAAGCTTTTGAGCGCCTAATATATATTTTTGGAAACGACACTTTTGTCCGAAACCGAAACAAACAGGTTTACATTAACACGCAAGCACGCGCTATGCTCGCACATTAATGTATTCTGTAATCAAACAGTTCACCATTTATACGTTGCTTTACTAATTTACTATCCATAAAGTTCTGCTCCGACACTCCGTACGCAGCGGGTGCTGGAAAAATCGGTTTTGTCTAATTTATTGACATTTTCATTAGTCACATCTGGTTGTAATTAGTTTTTGAACGTAAAATGTGTTTATTGTGCGTAAGCTTGATTGAGTTACTCCAATCGCCGATCAGCTATTTTAATTAGCTGTCTCAAAGCAGAAATTGTAAAAATAGAACTATCTCAATCTGTTTTATTTTTGCTATAGTATGATCGATCGTCCTGCCTATTTTAAACAAACACAAAGCAATCTAGAGGCTAAATCCGTCTAAAGGATAGTATTTGTCGGTCAACTCGTACGTGAACAGCATAACATGTAGCTAATGTAATGGATGACTGCGTTATTCAGTGTTTTTTTACAACAGTCACAAGTCTAGTATCTATCTATTCGTTTTTCACTTTGATTATAGTACATTACAGTTACAGCTCATCACGAATGGCATTGTAATGAAATAATCGATCACACATGAAAGTGTTCTATTAGAAGATCTGTTGGGCGATTCACACATTCGGGTGCATCGGTTCTATGAAATCGGTCGTAGATAATCGAACAAATGCTTTTGAATAAGTGTTATGCTGGCCATGACATCATACTACACGATGTATATAGTATACTATACACGATGTTTGTTTGCGACGTTTTGCACTGGTTCTTCGAGTGTTAGAAAATGAAAATTATTATCTCCATATATAAAAATGAATCTCTATATCCCTTGGTCACGCTATCACGCGTGAACGGCTGGACCGATTTCACGACTTTTTTTTGTTGTGTTTGTTATTGTCAGGAGAAGGTTTTTAAAACAGAAAAAAAATATTAAAATTGCGCGGAAAAATGATTCCCTATATCCCTTGGTCACGCCATCACGCGTGAACGGCTGGACTGAATAATGCGCAGACGAAGTCGCGCGGGTCAGCTAGTCTTATTATACAAATCCAAAATGCACCTCGAATTATCTTAGTTATTGTAATAATGAGTCTTTCTTTACCTAGAATAAACAGCTTATAGAGCAATATAATCTTAATCCCCACCCTCTGCATTCCAGGCAACGGCACGATAGACTTCCCCGAGTTCCTCACCATGATGGCGCGCAAGATGAAAGACACGGACAGCGAGGAGGAGATCCGCGAAGCCTTCCGCGTCTTCGACAAGGACGGCAACGGCTTCATCTCCGCCGCCGAGCTGCGCCACGTGATGACCAACCTGGGCGAGAAACTCACCGATGAGGAGGTCGACGAGATGATCCGCGAGGCGGATATCGACGGCGACGGCCAAGTCAATTATGAGGGTGAGAACGGTTACTTTTACATTCGGGGTACTTGTAAACTATTAAAGTTCATGTGGATTATGAAAGCTAGTAACGAGTGATTCATTAAAAGAGGGTGATACATCATATATGACAGACTTATTAAGTTTTTACCTACGATTTGTAGGTGCGATAAAATACCACCCTCTGAATGCCAAAAAGAGAAAATGATAAACTATTTACTTGTAGTTAGTACGTGTTTTAACTAACTGAGCTTTGTCCGTCCGTTCAGTAACCAACTCGTGTAGACAGTATTACTTTGTAAACGTCTCATTTTATGTCCATGTATGTCGTTGTGTACACTTCATAATGCTAATATAGTCGATCGATCTTGTAAGTTTATTTAACTTCATTCAGTAAAGGAAGTAGTAAAATGATCAGATAAAGTTGATGTAGTTCGAAATTCATCATAGATATTGGCTAGGATCGGGCATCGAGATATCGCGTATAATGAGCGTAAGGTGAACGCTTGGCGCCCGCTATGCATGGATCGTGCTATGCTCTGGGCTGGCAGTTGAGTGGGCGCCAGAACACGCGCCGCACCGCGCCCTACCACCGACCCTGCGCCTCCGCCCTCCGGCGAGCCTCGGCACAACCCCCCGATCGCGACAATAGAAACATACACATATCAAAATATCGATCACGGGAAAAGCTAAGTACACTACGCGATTGTAAAACGAGGCTTAATTTAGAAATGAGCGCAACTAGATTGCTCACCTAGCGAGTCGAGGTCCGAGGCTCGCCGCGCGGCTGCCCCAGCACGTGTGTTGCATCATCCGACGAGCGTTCTCTCTCTTGCAGACTTCCATGCACTCGCCCAAATCATATTCTGCCGCGGCGACGGCAGCCGTTAGCGCTCGAAGCGCCCGCGCCGGCACTCTCGCGGTAGCGCTCGTAGTACCCTAACTTACCATAAGACAAGACTCTACGATAAAGCTGTGATCTCGAAACGATTTCCCCCCGTAGTGTGTAGAGTGCCGCCGCGCGGCGCAGGCGCGGCGCTCCCCACCATAGGTATACCCAGTGTTGCTCTGAATGGTTTGCTGCTCGTTATTAACTGTTCCTCTCTTGGATTGTTAGCGCTCCCCGCCTCTCCCGGCCCGACCCCTCACACCTCTCGTTGGGATCTCACCTCTTGACTCTGTTGTGCGTGTTTCTGTCTCCCTCACTCCGGTGGTTCGCCTGCAGTTCTGTGCCGGAGCTCTGGCCACAGAACTGCACGCGTCCGTCACGCGGCTCGCCCCGCACTTGCATGCACCCGTTTAGAATTTCCCTTAAGAAATACCACCTGGAGATTCCCTCCGTGCTTGTTTGTGCTCACGCTGCGTCCGCTTCGCTCCCATCGAATCTAACGAACGAGCAGCAACCAACATTTTCCGGTTAAGTATATCGAGCGATACCTTCTTTCTCGTCGTAGGCTTAGCGCACATACTTTCGGAATATCTTACGGTCTCTTATTAATTTCGGACTTACACATTTTATCGGATCATATCCAGAGGGTGGTATTTCACATAATCCCCTTGTAGTGGCATGACGAGGTACTCTTCGGTTCGTTATTGTTGTGCGTACTCGCGCCGAACACAAGCTCGCTGTGTCCGCTCAGCTGACATCGGCGGCGTGTGTTCGGTGTCCGTTTACATATCTATATTATATTGTTTTAATTCAACTATTCGTACACTTGTCTACTAGCGGTTACATCTTTCTTTATTAGTGCATCATTCGATCTGTCGGTTATTTTCGTTGTGTTAACATTTTATCTTAGACAATATGTTATGTGACGTCGTCTCAAACTCTGAATCAGCAGCGATCCCTCGACTGATGCTCTTTTGTTTCTCTTTCAGAATTCGTCACCATGATGACGTCGAAGTGAGCCGCCGGCTAGTGTGTGTGTAAAAAGCAGAGAATTTAAATATACATTTTGTTTCATGACACACAATATTACCATCGTATTGGACCTGCATTTCTCTAGTGTTTGCGATAATAAAGTATTGTCATCGTTTCGGTTGCGACGCGCGGGCGCCGGCTCGCCTTAGGCCGGCGGCCGCGCGGCTCTTCTCTTTATTTAGATTTAAAGTATTCCGTTAATTTTACTCTGTAAGAAAAATTAAACTGTAGCGGTACAAGGGGAAACGAATAGTGTGCGTCGCAATGTGATGGTGTAAGTCCCGACTGCGGTGTGTCTGTGTGCGTGGCTTGCGTCGCCCGCGGTGCGTCCGAACCGCACCGGTACATTTTAATGTAAATTTTTTTCAAGTATGAGATATTTATAAAGTACGTGAGAATAAAATTTTAAAAAATCCAAAAAAAGTATTGTATTCCTGTGCGGTCTGCGCCTCGTCCGCGCTCCGCCGACATCGTCAGTTCCGATCTGCTCCGTGTACATTATCGTCATAAATGTTTAAATTTAACTAACTCAGTAAACGAATAAATTAGATTTATCGGTACTGCATTAATGTATCTGTAAATGGCTCTTAAAATATTATATTTCTATTGTTGGTAACTAATTCTATCGAAATGGAAAGTACTCCGCTCTGTTGTTCTCTGACAATTGATTAATTCTGTTTAAATTTTACAAAAGACATACTGAAAATAAATGTTTCTTCATTTTTAGGTCAATAAGCATCGGTGTTTCATTTCGGCCCGTTCGTGTTGCTTTGCGTTGTTTGTCTTGCCCCCGCCCCCGCCCTCGCCCCCGCGTCCCGCACCTCACGCACCCCCTTTACCGACTGATTTAGTTGTTATTCTTATTTTATTATTATGTAATGCTAATTTTATTTGTAACGTGACAGATTACGTGTAATATAATTTATTTTTTAAATAAAATAAATCAATCCGAAACAATTGTGGATTGAAATTGATTGTATATTTTCTTGATTAATTGTTTGAGTATTGTGCAAGCTTACATCGAAGTGTTGTCATGCGCGAGGTGCGATTAAACACTCATGCACTCGAATCCTCACTTTGTTTCTGTTTCTAAGTAATATTGTTCTATCTGTTAAATAGGTTTTAAGTTCTTATCGAAATGGCTATTGATAAAACCAGTTTCATAAAATAAATTAGTTTGCTTCACCTACCTACTGACGTTGGATTAGGAACAGTGCTCACGATAACAATAATCAAGCATGCTTTATACAAGTAGGTATTTGACTCATTAGAATGCAAGGTAAATGAAATAATATAATTTATATAAAATAAAACATTAAATGGCTTTGGTAGGGATTATATTTCTACCATATTTGTTGACATGATTTATGACAGTCATAAAAATACTTCACTAGAAATTTCACAAAATACGACAATAAATACAGTTTTCTGAAGTTAATTGGCCCTAAGTGGGTAAAACTTGCATGAACACTAGGACATCATAACTATTTGTGCATATTTAAAAAAGTAAAATGAACGAGCATGGCAAGTACAAAAGTTTTCACTGGATTACGTAGTTGGTTAGATCATGACTGGATGTTTTAGTCAATTGAACATATAAGAGCTACCGAAACTACCTCGAGACTATTCAAAGCAAGCGGTAGGTACACTTCGTTCAACGGATATAGGCGTCGTGAAGTTAGCCATTTGTCTAACTTAACGTGCAGACAAACCGCTAACTTCACGCATGCCTGATCCATTGAAAGAAGTAAATCTACCGACAACAGTTCAGCAGTCTACGCTCCATGACAGACGCTCGCAACTTGCGGCTTTTCAGAAGTAGACTTGGAATCACGCGCGATATTCTCGAGCAGGTATGTCAGCGTGCGCGCAGGCCGCCCGGTCATGCGGCGCGCGCGCAGGTAGGGCGGCGCGCCGTGCGCCAGCTTACCGACCCCTGTGATGTCCACGTGCATCCAGTCGCAGCACACGAAGTGCTGGAAACAAACGTTAACTATCACATGCAGCCACTAACGGAACTCGATCACGCCTCACGTGCAGGACTTCTGCAGTTCGACTCGCTGAACCTACAGATATAATCTTCCACGTTACCTTCAGAAAGGCTGCTCCGAGACAAGGGGAACCTTTTCCTGAACCCTTATTTCTCAAATCAACCGAGGGGTCGTCTGAAACAATTGTATATCGTTTTATATCTTATTATGGCAAAACCATCGAGCTCCAAAATTCAAGATCGATCGTTTCTCGAACCGAGCTATCATCGGATCGTGAGTACGTTTAGGTGTTTGCGTTTCAATCGCGCCCAAACCGGTGAACCGATCGAAACTTGGAACAGGCGTAGATAGTGACCTGGAACAGCGTACAGGCTGTTCAAAATGTTGGTACCAGGAGCGAGTAAGATACAGAAGGCAGCTGACCCGTGACCTGCTTGGTGTAGTAGTCCCACAGCGGCAGGCGCCACGGCCGGTCGCCCGCGGCGGCGCCGGCCGCGCGCACGGCGCGCCAGGCCGCCTCGCTCGACGTGAAGCAACCGAAGGCGCCGCCGCCCGTCGCCAGCGCCACGCCCTCTGGACATGCATTGAGCGAGTGATTATAGTTGTAGCTGTGATCGGAACCCGTCCCGGGTTTTGATACTTCACAAAGCTACGTTTCGTTTTAATTTCTGCCATACTGAAATAGAGATCGCTCGCAGCGCCCCCAGCGGATACTCTGAAGAACTGCATCCGGTGCATGTATGGCGCAAAATCTTCGGCAAACGAAATTAAATTTAGTTTTCTCGCGTAAATCCCGATGCCGTGGAGATTCGGACAAAAAGTCCGGACTGATCTCTGGAACAGCTGATCCGATTCTAATGAGACTTTCACGGAAAGGTACAGCTAAGGTTTTAGTGCAACTTATAAGCTTCATTCACATGCATCGCTGGATGACGATCTGTTACATCTATGACATCTATCCCGACACACTGTCGCTACTCTCCATCACCTGAGTTGGCCACCGATCTGGATATTGATGATGATGAACAAGATTCCTCTCTGAGACTCCTTTCGAGCATACATTTTCAATGTTATTGTATTCCTTACGTGTAAGAGTAGCGACGTCTATGACAAGCTCCGGCTTGAAGGCTGTCTGTCCGTACACCAGCGCGTCTGCCAGCATCAGCCGGCCCTCCAAGTCCGTGTCTTCCACCTGAACAACATAAGTATATGCGTCAACACGTTTATTTTTCTAAGCGAACGCCACTCTAGTACACACACATAGTATTTTTCACGTAGATACGTGTCCCTGACACATACAACTTTTAAGTTTCACCCTGTGCAACTAATAATTTTATTAATAATTTTGAATAAGTGACATCTAGTGCTACTACTAAAAGATACTACTTCAAAAAAAAAGGACTTTAGTCTATTTTCTTGTTTATAATTTCAGAAATTAACATAAAAGAGCCCTTGTCACGGAACCGTTCCTATGCGAAAAGGACTGCATTTATTTTTGGTCAGGATCGGCCATTCTTCTTTGTAAATGATGTTATTACCATTATCGACATTCCGTTGAGCGCCTTCACGACGTCGCCGACTTTCATGCACTGTCCGCTGATCATGTTCTCGCAGCACGGGATCACGGCGTATATGTTTATCGGCACCTGACGGATACGCAAATTCTGAACAACGCCATCTATCGAGTTTTAGTACCAAGCGTTTTCACGATAGTGATTGCCAAATGTTTGAACCGTAGTATGGCACGAGAGTCTGTAGTCAAAGTACCGTCCCACACACGCGTGTTCAAACATTTGAAGCTAGGTCTGGCGCCGGAGTGATGGTGGAACGTAAACAAACACCGCCAAATATCTGTGTCTCACTCGGGGCATGGTTGCTATACTTTATGGCCCTTATTATAAACGTGGTGTAAAGTTACGCCGGGTGTAACTTAGGAGCAACCATACTATTTTTGGAGTTTAGACGTGTAACTTTACACCACGTTTATCAATATGGTCCAAAGTGAGGTGTAGGTAGCTAGGTAGGTTAAGGCTATACCTTGAGTTCAGCGCAGGCCTTGATGGCCGCCAGCACGACGGCCGCGCCCGCCATGCTGCCGCGGTTCTCCGCCATACTCTCGCACGGCTTCAGGCACAGGCCGCCGCTGGAATACACACGCACTATCTGTTGTAGCCGTTAGCTGGTCAATGACGACCTCTGTGGCGCAGAAGGTTGCGGGTTCGATACCCGCCGTGGGACTAATGTTGATCCTACAGATATTTGTCTCGGTTCTGGGTTTTTCTAACTAATATGTATGTTTACAAATAAAAAGTATATAAGTAGTTAATCAGTCATCTAGTACCCATAACACAAGCTCTGCTTACTTTGGGGCTAGATATTATTATTTTAGCGTGTATTGTCCCACTGCAGGGCAAAGGCCTTCCTCCCTTTTTTGAACTTGATAATGCTGTGCGAAAAGTCCAGTATCATTTATTTTATTGTAATAAAATAATTACGTTTTTATACTAAAAAGAAAACCGACTTCAATGTTTGACTCGAAACGCGGTGTGACTCAGGGCGTCAAGCTGTCGATTCGATTTCTATTTGTGACATGGCTAGGAGGGAAGGTGTTTAGAGTTTTACGGGGAAACTATCAATCCCTCAGGAATAACATTTATATGGGACCACCTCTGGAGTATACCCTTTCAAACATGAAAAGAATTTTGCAAATCGGTCAACAAATGGCGGAGCAATCGCGTAACAAGATAAAAAAAAAAAAAAAAAAAAAACATACACACGAATTGAGAACCTCCTCCTTTTTTGAAGTCGGTTGAAAATAGTGGAGATCCGTGGTCTCTGCCTACCCCTTCGGGAAAGAGGCGTGATTTTCGGATGTTTTTATTATGTGTACTTATATTTTTTAACTGTGATGATCTGGAATGTCTGTAATGTCATAGTTAAGTTTCTAATAAATAAATTGAATTGAAAATTTATGTATGTATGTAGGTAATAAAAAATAAGACCTTTAAAACGTCTGTTTTAATGAACAAAACATATCTAAAGGAAAATAGTATCAAGGCTTGTGAAAATAAGTGCAAGTAAACAAAGTATCACCTGTTATGATTAATTAGGCTTGCTCAGCACCAAAATCATTCTCAACTTATTTTATGTCTACAGTGTCGCAAAGTCAGCGCCCTCGCCCAGAAAATCAACATAAATAGTTACAGCTACGTTGAAATGGGAAACTTGATTCTACTCACAAAACTTGAGCGTAGAAATCAAAATCTCGTTTCCAATCGAGCATTTTATTCAATTATCTATACTCAAATGTGATTGTATTGTCCAGTATACCTGTCGAAGGTGACTCCCTTGGCGGCGAGGAGCACGGGCGGCTGCGCGCCGGCGCCGCCCTTGTACGTGCACTCTATGAACATCGGCTCCGCGCACGAGCCACGAGCCACCGCTAGGAACGTGATTGTATTGTCCAGTATACCTGTCGAAGGTGACTCCCTTGGCGGCGAGGAGCACGGGCGGCTGCGCGCCGGCGCCGCCCTTGTACGTGCACTCTATGAACATCGGCTCCGCGCACGAGCCACGAGCCACCGCTAGGAACGTGATTGTATTGTCCAGTATACCTGTCGAAGGTGACTCCCTTGGCGGCGAGGAGCACGGGCGGCTGCGCGCCGGCGCCGCCCTTGTACGTGCACTCTATGAACATCGGCTCCGCGCACGAGCCACGAGCCACCGCTAGGAACGTGATTGTATTGTCCAGTATACCTGTCGAAGGTGACTCCCTTGGCGGCGAGGAGCACGGGCGGCTGCGCGCCGGCGCCGCCCTTGTACGTGCACTCTATGAACATCGGCTCCGCGCACGAGCCACGAGCCACCGCTAGGAACGTGATTGTATTGTCCAGTATACCTGTCGAAGGTGACTCCCTTGGCGGCGAGGAGCACGGGCGGCTGCGCGCCGGCGCCGCCCTTGTACGTGCACTCTATGAACATCGGCTCCGCGCACGAGCCACGAGCCACCGCTAGGAACGTGATTGTATTGTCCAGTATACCTGTCGAAGGTGACTCCCTTGGCGGCGAGGAGCACGGGCGGCTGCGCGCCGGCGCCGCCCTTGTACGTGCACTCTATGAACATCGGCTCCGCGCACGAGCCACGAGCCACCGCTAGGAACGTGATTGTAT
The DNA here is from genome assembly GCA_951394285.1 of Epirrhoe tristata. Taxonomy (NCBI): domain Eukaryota; kingdom Metazoa; phylum Arthropoda; class Insecta; order Lepidoptera; family Geometridae; genus Epirrhoe; species Epirrhoe tristata. The sequence continues at coordinate 11,272,258 of OX596146.1, read as the reverse complement.
TGTCCAGTATACCTGTCGAAGGTGACTCCCTTGGCGGCGAGGAGCACGGGCGGCTGCGCGCCGGCGCCGCCCTTGTACGTGCACTCTATGAACATCGGCTCCGCGCACGAGCCACGAGCCACCGCTAGGAACGTGATTGTATTGTCCAGTATACCTGTCGAAGGTGACTCCCTTGGCGGCGAGGAGCACGGGCGGCTGCGCGCCGGCGCCGCCCTTGTACGTGCACTCTATGAACATCGGCTCCGCGCACGAGCCACGAGCCACCGCTAGGAACGTGATTGTATTGTCCAGTATACCTGTCGAAGGTGACTCCCTTGGCGGCGAGGAGCACGGGCGGCTGCGCGCCGGCGCCGCCCTTGTACGTGCACTCTATGAACATCGGCTCCGCGCACGAGCCACGAGCCACCGCTAGGAACGTGATTGTATTGTCCAGTATACCTGTCGAAGGTGACTCCCTTGGCGGCGAGGAGCACGGGCGGCTGCGCGCCGGCGCCGCCCTTGTACGTGCACTCTATGAACATCGGCTCCGCGCACGAGCCACGAGCCACCGCTAGGAACGTGATTGTATTGTCCAGTATACCTGTCGAAGGTGACTCCCTTGGCGGCGAGGAGCACGGGCGGCTGCGCGCCGGCGCCGCCCTTGTACGTGCACTCTATGAACATCGGCTCCGCGCACGAGCCACGAGCCACCGCTAGGAACGTGATTGTATTGTCCAGTATACCTGTCGAAGGTGACTCCCTTGGCGGCGAGGAGCACGGGCGGCTGCGCGCCGGCGCCGCCCTTGTACGTGCACTCTATGAACATCGGCTCCGCGCACGAGCCACGAGCCACCGCTAGGAACGTGATTGTATTGTCCAGTATACCTGTCGAAGGTGACTCCCTTGGCGGCGAGGAGCACGGGCGGCTGCGCGCCGGCGCCGCCCTTGTACGTGCACTCTATGAACATCGGCTCCGCGCACGAGCCACGAGCCACCGCTAGGAACGTGATTGTATTGTCCAGTATACCTGTCGAAGGTGACTCCCTTGGCGGCGAGGAGCACGGGCGGCTGCGCGCCGGCGCCGCCCTTGTACGTGCACTCTATGAACATCGGCTCCGCGCACGAGCCACGAGCCACCGCTAGGAACGTGATTGTATTGTCCAGTATACCTGTCGAAGGTGACTCCCTTGGCGGCGAGGAGCACGGGCGGCTGCGCGCCGGCGCCGCCCTTGTACGTGCACTCTATGAACATCGGCTCCGCGCACGAGCCACGAGCCACCGCTAGGAACGTGATTGTATTGTCCAGTATACCTGTCGAAGGTGACTCCCTTGGCGGCGAGGAGCACGGGCGGCTGCGCGCCGGCGCCGCCCTTGTACGTGCACTCTATGAACATCGGCTCCGCGCACGAGCCACGAGCCACCGCTAGGAACGTGATTGTATTGTCCAGTATACCTGTCGAAGGTGACTCCCTTGGCGGCGAGGAGCACGGGCGGCTGCGCGCCGGCGCCGCCCTTGTACGTGCACTCTATGAACATCGGCTCCGCGCACGAGCCACGAGCCACCGCTAGGAACGTGATTGTATTGTCCAGTATACCTGTCGAAGGTGACTCCCTTGGCGGCGAGGAGCACGGGCGGCTGCGCGCCGGCGCCGCCCTTGTACGTGCACTCTATGAACATCGGCTCCGCGCACGAGCCACGAGCCACCGCTAGGAACGTGATTGTATTGTCCAGTATACCTGTCGAAGGTGACTCCCTTGGCGGCGAGGAGCACGGGCGGCTGCGCGCCGGCGCCGCCCTTGTACGTGCACTCTATGAACATCGGCTCCGCGCACGAGCCACGAGCCACCGCTAGGAACGTGATTGTATTGTCCAGTATACCTGTCGAAGGTGACTCCCTTGGCGGCGAGGAGCACGGGCGGCTGCGCGCCGGCGCCGCCCTTGTACGTGCACTCTATGAACATCGGCTCCGCGCACGAGCCACGAGCCACCGCTAGGAACGCCTGCAAATTATACTAGCTATACCCAAGCAGGACTAATTATCAATGTTCACACAATGAGCTACAGTAGTCACAACGAATCTTTACCTCTCTGAAGTTGCTGCGCAGAACCCATTTTCGACGAAGACATTGATAGATTGACAGACAGTTGTATGGCTGCTTCGATCACTCGCTTATGTTTGTTGCATCTATCATCTCGCTTACTCTACAACTAGCGCAATCGCTTATAGTGCATCTAACTTCAGAACTACTGTAGTGTAGGAGGTATAATACGCAAAACCGATCTTTTGTCTCTCTGAAGTTAGGTGCATTAAACGATTGCGCAGGTTTGCGCGAGTAGGCGAGATAGGACGATGCAACAAGCTAAGCGAGTGAGCGAGGCAGCTATACAACGCTGTCTTCGTCTCTTAGGCGTCATTAAAATGGGTTCTGCGCAGCTACTTCAGATAGCTAAAGATAGATTGTGCGTTTTCAGAAGGGATTTTTTTGAAATTCAACCCCTAAGGAGAGGGGTTGAATTTCAAAAAATCCCTTCTTAGTACACCCCTAAGCACCAAGACGGACATAACGTAAATTTCAAGTGTCTACGATTAGCGGTGTAGGCTGTGCGTTGTCTGTCAGTCAGTCAGTCAGGACAAAGAATTGTATTAATATAGATTTTTATTTCTTTCCAACTTGTTTGTTGATATGAACGGGTAAGGCACGGTAGATATACTCTCAAATCGTTAGGGAATTCAAGATCATTCATCATTTGTGAATAATTCAATAGGTACATGCATGCACGGTATTGAACACGAAGAAACAGGAAAATAGAATATTTTAGAATTTTAGATATGAAGACTTTGATTTGTTTACCTGCATGTTGCGCGCCTCGATCCACTCGACCCCGCGCGCCTCCACGGTCACGCCCAGCGGACACAGCACGTCTATGGCCGCCTGCAGTGTCCGAAACTTTAAACTATAGCCACACTTATTACTACAGGACCGATATTTTAATAGAATAACAGAATATTGAAAAATAACAAAAAAAAACAGACTTCATTTAATAATGGGTGACCGATGCAACTTTTTAGAATAATCTAGATTCTATGTACACATTAAATATCGGAAAATTCTCAAAAACATTGAACTATGGTGCATACTCATTATCGTAATGACGACCTTTGTGGCGCAGTGGGCGTAGGCCCGCCTGCGAAGGTTGCGGGTTCGATCCCCGCGGCGGGACCAATGTTTGTATGATCTACAAATATTTATCTCGGGTCTGGGTGTTTCTATGTATAATATGTTTATGTATGTATTTACAAAAAAAAGTATATAAGTAGTAGGTATATCAGTCATCTAGTACCTATGGGTTACACAAGCTCTGCTTACTTTGGGGCAACTCGTAGATGATGCTGTGTGAAAAAGTAAAAAAAACAGGATGGGTTTATTTCGGAACGTCTATCATTTAAAATGCTACGTATAGTCACTTGGCATCAGTTGTACTGTCTGTGTACCTGTGCCAGGTCGATGGGCGTCATGACATTAGCGGGCGTGTCCGAGAGCTGTCGCGCCCAGTTCTGCGCCTGCGCACGCACCAGCCCCGCGGCCCACGCCGCGCTAGCGCCGCCCAGCGGGGACACGCGGCAATCTGGCATCACTTGTAGCGTCTTGAACTCCTGGTACCTGAAAGAACGAACAAAGAGCGTGACCAAGGCATTGTGCCATTACTTAGTTCATTATGTTCTTGAACTCCTGGGACCTATAAAGTCAGAGGCATGTCCAAATATATTTAATGCTTAAATTATGCAGTAGTTAAAGAAAACGCTGCGAGGTTGGCGCTCTCTGTTGGGCTTCCAAACAAACGCACAATGGACGAGGGGAACATGCTATTCTGAATTCCTAGTATGTATCTAAATAAGCTTAGATACTGGGGCCATATTCGCGTTCCTTTTTTCGTTCGTTTGATAAAACACCGTCCTAACCTAGGACTAAATATTCCAAAACCAAAAATTGGCCCTTGAAGTCAGAAATGGAAGTAAATAGCATCCGAATATTCATCAAACGAACTAAAAAAGGAACGCGAATACGGCCCCTGGGATGTACACAACATCCGCAGTGAGCCGACCTCCAGGCGGCCAACTGCGCGGCCTCGGCGGCGGCGCCGGCCTGCCCCGCCGCGTCCACCAGCACGTGCTGCACGCAGCGGCGCTGCAGCGCGCGCACGCCCGCTCCCACGCCCCAGCGGACATTCTCCTGGAAAACACAACATTCCTGTTAGCGAATAGCTTTTCTGAGATAAAAAGTTGATGTGCTATTTCATTCGAATCAGAAAGAAAGAAACAGAAATCCACACACCGGTCCAGTAAAACAAGAGAATATAGTTTTATTTGGAAACACGAGCGAACAGAACACAGAGCTACATCGCCCGCCCTGAAAGGAGAAGATCTCGAAGGCTATAGTTATGTAAAAATTTTGTTAGTAGTGAAGGGCTCGACTTAGATAAAATAAGATTTAATTTTTTGTATTATTTTATGCTTCATCACCAATCATATACTTCAAAATAGCTTAGGGCTTCGTTGGAACACTTACAATAGGTATATTAAGATTTCATACAATTTACCTGGGTGACATCGAGTGCCTCCAGTTCATCGAAGCCCGGGGCCTTAGGGCCGAGGCAGGCGAGCGCGACCGCGCTGTAATCCGGGATGTCCGTTATCACGAACGCATTGCCCAACTTCATCTGACATTTCAGGCTGAAACATTAGAATTAATTGAGGAGATGGGTTTCCACAATTGATAAAACTAAATATGAACTGAGAGAGTACTAAATAAAGGAGGGTTCCATCAGTATTATCTCTCTGTACCTACTCTGTGGTATTATGAATATTATTATATCAATTGCTTTTAGAATATTTCTTGGTTTGAATTTCCTGTCCATTTACAACGTTCGCAATCAATTCATAATATTTGTTTGGTTATTTAAACGCGAATTCATCACGTATTTTTTGTTTGTTTAATTTTCATTGACAGCCCAGTGTGGGGTTGTGGTATCTCGACTTTTAAACCGTTCAAATCTCATATTTCTAAGTATATAGATATTTCGTTACGGAAAATTTTAAACTCTGACATGGATTCCTAAGGTATAATTCATTAGGTATAAGGTTTTTCCACTCACTCGTTCAGATGCTGCATGATCTTCCCGCCGCTCTTCTGGTCGAGTTCTTCAGCGGCCGGCGTCAGCTCAAACTTCTGGCAATCTTCATACACTCCGACCACCACTCCGCTCTATAACATACATTACAAATCATGGATGGATTAACCACTACAACGTTTATGGTTTCAAAGATATTATTTTGGACAAGCTTTAGCTGTATGGTTGAACTAACTCGTATGGTCCCAACAACAACCGCTTCCTTTAGTCTGTAATATATCAAAGGAACTCTACCTTTCCCCCGCTCTCCACCTTTCCTCCCCCTGCGCAGGACGAATCCTGCGAGGTGCTGTACGAAGTTTTGATGACCTGTAACTTATGTATAGTTATAGACAGAATAACATCGGTAAGTTTGTTTGTATACATTGAAGGGCTCAAGACTCAAGTTTTGCAATAGTTGCAGTACAAAGTTTCATCAGTAAACTAAGCATGATAGAAAAATAAACATTATAAACTTTAAGCCTTGATTATCAAAAGTACAAGTTATGCTTAGTTTGGAAATATGTATATCATATTTTTTTACCGTGGCTGTTCCATCGGCGGTGGCATCTGGAGCGCTGCTGAATGATCTCTTGGCAACCTAGAATGTTCAGTAGAAGTAGGTAGGTACTTAATACATTGTTGTAGTGTAAGTTAATACGAGGGACAATATCACAACTGACCAATCTCACACATAGCGGAATGTAGAAATCTCGACATCCCCGCGCGTACCTAATAATGTCCCGCGTATCAACCTTTATTTAACTAACTTTACTTTATTCATTACTAGCTGGTACCCGCGACTTAGTCAACAAAATAACATAAGATGAAAACCTATAAAAAGAATCGAAAAGTCTAAGCAAAAATCTTCATTAACTTTTGAAACAAAACTCAAAATGATCGTATCTCGACCTCCGCTATAGTAGAAACGCCACCTAGGAGATTTTATAAAAAGTTAAAAGCAGTTTTGACCTCGGCGATAATAAAGATGAGTGGGAATATAATTACAATGTTACATTTTATCATTTATTTTATAATCATTTATCATGCAAAATAAAATAAAAACAAAAAAATCTGGAATGCAAAAAGTGGCGGTCACCCATCATCTTTATGACCGCGCCCAGCGTTGCTTAACTTTGTTACCCCTACAAACTTTGCAATCCTAAAAAAAGAGTAGCTTATGTCCGTCCCTTGCGTATTATCTTTATCAATTTCAGCTTAATCAGTTCAGCGGTTTGGGCGTGAAAATGTAACAAACAGACAGACAGACAGAGTAACTTTCACATTTATAATAATACTAATATTAGAGGATATGAAGAGATTATAAGGCATGAATATTTTATAGTAACCTACTCTTTAGCAACACATAAACGAGATACTTATCTTTTGTTGAATCTAGAACTTTTTTTTTTTTTTTTTTTTTTAAATTAAATAGGTCAGCATTTGACCTCCCTCTGCCTGATGTTAAGCAGTAGTGAGGTCTAAGATGGAGCATGCTTTCCTAGAAGGAACCTATTTACTCTTGATTTAAAGACCCCTATAACTAAATTTAGTATAGGTAAGTAAGTCTAAGTACTCAAAGATTTCAGAAATTAAAAAGAAAAAACAATAAGAACCAACATAAAAGGGTATCAGGCATTAGATCAACCATTGTGTATACCATATGTATGTTATGGTAAGGGTCGCTTGGGAAGGTACCTTGTTCTCAACTACGGGAGTCTTCTCCCCTTGTTTAGGACCATCCTGGCTACTGCTGTACGATCTTTGGACAAGGTTACGGGAATTTCCACCTCTTAGGAATTTAACACTCGAAAATAATTTAGTAAAACTCATCTTAAAAAAATAATCATGACTAAAATGAAGAAAAAAACAACCAACTAGATTTAAGAAATATTTTGAAGCTTTTTTAAAAGTGGAATTTATAAGAAAAAGTTTAAATACTTGTAAAAAGGAATAAGTAAATGAAAAGGATTCTTACCATAAAGCTTTTTATCTAGGGCCTTAGTTTAGGTAGTCACAGAACAGTCCAAACATTTTGCTAATAGATCCAGCTACCTTTTATTACCAAATATTTTAAAAGTAGTTGTTTTAGGCACATGTCTTATAGTCAAAGATATTCTAGTGTCTCTACTGACTGTTGTGCCCTTCACATATTTGTTAGAGCACATGCTCAAATTCACAATAGTATCATCCAAAACATCTTTATCAACCTCTTCAATACAGTGCAGATAGTGACCAAATAGTTTATCCTGCAATACTAACAAACTCCTTGGTTCCAACAAGATGGAAAATACTGGCTGATACTCCACTATCTTTTCATTCGAAGGTTCAGAGAATCTCAGTACAGTGTGTGATCCAACAGAGACTGTGGTTATTGTTGGATAGAATAAGTCACCATCTAGATGGGGCATAATTCCTTGGCCGGCCAAATACTCATTCACAAGTACATGGTTTGGCCGCTTTCCTCCCATGAGATCCAAACTGTGTATTTTACCCAGGTATGTATCCAGCCATGGAGGGATGGTTTCGGCAATCATGCCCTTATGGTGGGGAATTCCACCCCAGTTCTGTAGTCTTCTGTTTGAGAGCTGGGTCCACTTTGGTTTAGGTGCAGCATCGATTTTGGATAAAATGGATCGTTCTTCTGCTTCAGTTATGAATTCTGATATGTAATATGCAGTTGGCTCAGCCTGAAAATGAGAATGTAAGTGTTTACCATAAGTGTTTGCATTTTGTTTATAACTGCTTTCTTTAAAGTAAATGCCTACATTAAAGGTATTCGGCGCCTGCCTACTCCACCTAAACGCTGTCCCTACTACATGCAATTAATTAAACCTGGTGATGTCGTACTCTGACTGAAGCTGTTCATCTATTTATAGGTCTACGCTATGTACTTACAGTAAGAATTCTATATTTTTCCATATCAATGGAGTGGCTTTCGTCTGTAATCATTTTCTTAGCAGTAATCCTTCACAACTTCTTTCTATTCTAAGTGAAAACGCTAAAAACATTAAACAAAGGATAATCTGTTCTTGTATTGTTTTGATTTTGATTTGTCTTATTGTCTTGTCTTGTCTGATTGAGGCTTGAGCGTTGTCAAACAAATGTGTCACTGTCAAATAACAAAATGTCAGTCAGCTATTAGTTTTGCGTTTCGTTTTGTAAGTAAGATGTTTTGTTTTTTATTATTCTATTCTTTCTATTCAAAGAAAGATGTAAAGAGTTCCAAAAGCTTGTAATGAATTTAGACATCGTAAAATGATCTAGCACTAAAGTTAAGAAAACAATTCGTAAATAAGCCATGGTCGTGGATGTTCGCTATAAAGTACGTATTTTGCAAGAAAGGACTATCAAAACGATACAGTTAGCCTTTTTTGACAGGCAGGCAGAGGCAGGCGTACAGCAGACAGACAGACAGAAGACAAAATGTTATTTGTTACTAAAGTATTTTTTTTGTAAATATTTGCTACATGAGCAATAGTAGAATGTGAACATAATGGGCGGGTGCATAGGAATCACTAGAAGTGGCAGCGGGCCCATAGAAGAATCCTCGGGGACGGTCTCGCGTCCTAATTCCGGTACGTGGGTCATCGCTTTTGGATGTGTGTACGTGCGTGGTCCGAATCTCCAATGATCAGTTTTTGTTCCAGGAGGTTTGCGGAAAAACCAGTCACTGTGCCATGAGACTATAAGATGGAAATCTGACGTACCCCTGACGGAAGGTCAGCTGAGAAGTAAACGAGATGAGTTTTGGGATACAGCTCCAGCGTTCGAAGGTCGGAAAGAGATCTGGGACGCTCTGCGGGCGGCAGCCGTGGCCGCCGAGGCCCTGGACTTTCAACTGGCACAGGCTATCCTCGACGGAGCCAGTGTGTCTGTTCCTAATGGCTACCTCACAGAGTGCTATGATGAATGGGGCACTAGATATCAGGTAGGTGACATTCTCCAAGTCTGTGATGTGGTTCTGCAGAGAGGTAACTTTTTGAGTGCAGGCTACTCTAAAAGTTGATATAATTTTAAGTCAATGACCTTTTATACATTTCTGTGGAATGGGAATCACAGGTAATTTGATAAAAAAAATGCTAAACACTGCATTATTGTGTACCGAGCCAGCAAGTTGAAATGCTATTCCATTTATGTTACTGGTATTTTGAGTAGGATTCCAGATTTCCGGTAAAATTATTGTTTTGCACAACACTCAGAAACAAAACAAATCTATTATCATACAAACATTAGGTCTGTGAATCAAATTTGCTACCTATAGCTCAAGAGAGAGAAGCTAATTTCCACAGCTGAGCTAGAAAAAATTGATGATTCCACTAAAAATTTAAATATTGACAATGAAATTGAACTCTAGCTAGACTAATTAGTATCTACTCCTACACATTGTTGACCCAGACATAAGCGGCAATAAAGAAAATTACATTAAGTACTAAGTAATTGAATTCAATTTCAGGTTCCAATTTACTGCCTATCACCCCCTATAAACATGGTGAAGGAGGCAAGTGGTCGAGACTCGCCCGCTGAGTGGTCGGAACCAGTGGAAGGTGGTGTCGAGGTCACGCTCAGGCTTCGACTGTCCAGTACCTGCAAGGATGTGGAGTTATCTGTGTACTCTAAGCACACCGTTGCACAGTGCAAGAATAAACTGCATGTAAGTTGGATTTTATCTTCATAGTGTGTAAATCTGTCTATTCAGCTGGTAACACCCACTGCTGGGTAATAGCCTCTTCTCTCTATCTTGCCAGACATGGCGCTTTTGAATAAAATACTATAAGTAAAACTTATTATACCATCTCCGTTCCATTGTGGGTAAAAACTCTTCAATTGAATCATTCAATAGACATTTCAATTAGGTATTGACAGCATCCCATTTCGAATTTAACTTTCCTGTATCATATTTTGAACCTTATGATTTTAGTGATACAAGCTGTGTTCCTTTGAGTTATTTTGTGTGACTCATTAATTTGCGTTACTAAGTTTTTGAACTTTAATAAATAAATAAATAACGCTGGACTTTTCACACAGCATCATCTAGCCCCAAAGTAAGCAGAGCTTGTGTTATGGGTACTAGAATGACTGATAAACTACTTATATACTTTTTGTTTGTAAATACATACATATTATACATAGAAACACCCAGACCCGGGACAAATATCTGTAGGTCATACAAACATTTGTACCGCGGCGGGGATCAATCCCGAAATAGTTAGGCAAGTTATTATACTTAGGTACTTCCCAATACTAGAGTTAGTTGGATTGCATGTTAGTTTGAATTGAAGCGTGTTTCATCATTTCATTTTGCATACTACACATTGGGGTATAGAAAAAGGTATAGGGTACCTTTAATCCCGAAAAAAGTAATACAAACCAAATTGATTGGTAAATAAATTAAATCAAGGTTCGTACACTACAACGCGAAGTATTGTCGATAGTCTCATCAACTTCTCGATTTCTCTTAACACGGAATCCAGACGTCAAATGCGTCAAACCCTCGACATTAATCTGAACTGTAGGAATAGGCTTTTATCCTTCGATCATATCTCTTTTTATCCATCTGTATCAGACATTTCTGCGCCGGCCGTTTTTAAAAAGTATATTGTCGTTCCATGCTTGAAATGGTTTTCGTCATTGTTCATAAGTTTCCTGGGAAAGCTGTGGTTACTTGCGCGTCACAATGACTTTAGAAGGTCATACATTGATTGTTTGCAGGCTTACTTCAACATTGTAGTCACAGTGCATTTAACGCCCCATGTATGAATGCAACTGTTCTGATGACCCCACAGATTTGTCAACAATACATCTTTTGTCAAAGCTATTTGAGTTTTCAAAGTGTTCATGTTCATTTGAAAGAGATAACAAAGGCTTATGCAATATCTTTTAGATTCTGATATAAGTACCTTGTTATGAATGAAGTCTAAAGTCTAAGATGGTCCCAGTTTTGACAAATTAAAAATTAGAGTTGTCTTCTAAAATTATAAATCTTTGAGGAGCACATAATATATAATACGTTTTTGTTTGAAAGCCTTATCTGAAATCTAATATTCATTCATTTCGCCACATGAGATTCTTCATTCTCCTGTCATGCCTATATTGCCTATAAATTACCATATTATATTATTTTTCACCCCTTTGTTGTGCGCCTTGGTAAATATACAGGGTGTCCCACGGCTATGCCACATGGAGGGAAAGTACCTTAAATATTGTAGATGTAACATTTTACTGAAAGAAGACATTATTTTTATTTAAAAAACACCTTAAACTGCATTCACAGATATTTAAATAATTACATGGTTGAACCGGAAATCGAACCCGTTACATGAGAAAAATAGTCATCCTGTAGCTTTATCATACCGATCGAAAGGCTTCATCATAAGGATTATTTTTTGCTAAATAACATAGTGTCACAAATAAAAGGAAGGCCATGAACTTTAACATTTTTAATACAAAATTTATCAATTTATCAAATGCTCAAAATGATTCCCTTCCTGTTGAATACAAAGTCGAACTCTTTTGATTATTTCGCTCCCTGTCGATTTTTTGATCTTGTTGTGGTGGATATTTCGAATAACATGTCTAAGTCTGCTTGTAGCTCGTGGACACTTTCACACTGGTTATACTTCTCAAGTGGGTACATTTACTAGTAATACGTACTTATGATAATGTCAGTCGTATGTGCTTACGACAGTGTCAGCTAAGTATTTATTTTTCTGAACACAAATGTTAAAATTCATGGCCTTCCTTTTATGTGTGATACTATGTTATTTAGCAAAAAATAATCCTTATGATGAAGCCTTTCGATCGGTATGATAAAGCTACAGGTGACTATTTTTCTCATGTAACGGGTTCGATTTCCGGTTCAACCATGTAATTATTTAAATATCTGTGAATGCAGTTTAAATTGTTTTTTAAATAAAAATAATGTCTTCTTTCAGTAAAATGTTCCATCTACAATATTTAAGGTACTTTCCCTCCATGTGGCATAGCCGTGGGACGCCCTGTATAATAATAGGTAATAAACAGTTGTAATCTTTTTTTTATTTATCAACGTCTTGTTATGTATTCCAGGCTCAAGAGAACATAGAGCCGTGGCGGCAGCGTTGGTACTACGGCGGCAAGTTGCTAGGCGACCGACTCGCTGTAGAGGAAGCCCGAATCGCGCCCGGGTACATCGTGCAAGTCATCGTCAGCACCGAGCCGGAGCCGCCCAGGTGAGTAAGTACGCTATGTGACGTGGGTACGCGGGTACGCCAAGCGACGTGAGTACGTAAGCGTACGTAAAGCGAGACCGCACGCTAGGTTAAGTGATGCATCAACAGCACTGAGACGGAGCCGCTCAGATAAGCGTGCGATAGGTACGCCTAGTGACGTGAGTACGCAGGTACGCAAAAAATACTATACTAGGATAGGTAAAGGGATATAATTACTACCTTGAAGTCGATCGGATGTATTCAAAAATAGAGAGTAATATTATACCACAGTAATACGAAACCAACCAAAGTGCTTTATTAATGAAGTTGTACTGTATGCCGTCATACCGTGATACTCTCATCTCAGGTACGCCAAATGAGACTAACCTAACTTGATTTATTTATACTGATGTCAATCTTCTCTGCAATGAAGTACTTCCTATGACGTTGCGCTACAGAACGTTACGCTACGTAAATAATTTCAGCTAATAATGCCCTATCTCTGTTCATTCGCAGTTCAAAATCAGCTGAAAGTTTGTTTGCGTGAAACATCAAGGAAGAAACGAAGGCGGATGAAAAATGTATGAATTGAACCTTAATTCAAATAAACTATCATCGGAAGTTATTTGCGAAAAGAAGTGCAATTTTTTTACAAGGAAATTAAAATCTGCCATTAAGCTGCCATGTTTTTGTGATGCGTGAATTTACTCCATACATTTGTACATAAGTAATAGAAATTGTTGAATTAATTTCAATTGATCGCTAGAGGTTTGTTTGCAATTCAAAAATGTTGGATTTTGCCTAAAATACCGCACCTGTGTCATCACTGTGTTTACATTCAGTTTATTTTATTTCCTTGAAATTTTAATGAAACTGCATTTCTACTCGGATCATTTCTCGTTTTAGTTAGGTTTTCGCTTTTGTTGTGGTTTTGACCTTAGTTTGACGTACCTATAACGCAGGCAATCCAACACAAAAAGAACTGCTATTTACATTAATATTTACTGCGAATTTCTTTGTACATTTTGTACGATCTTTAGCTTAATATTACCCTATAATAAAGGTTGCATAGCTGCTACACTGTATAATCTTGTTGCTCAGACTATGTTATTATTTAGTAGACTATCCACTGTTATTGGCTATATAACTTTTATTAATAAAAGGGTTGTTTATATTTTGTTTTACAGTCAAAGATTTAAATCGGAAATTTGCTTTTTTTATTCGAAAAATACATTCGACTCAAATACGCAACTTTGAGAAGCTTTTCATTTACACTCATAGTAGATACGCGCTTCGTGGGGAAGTCCGACCGCGTAGTCACTTGATGAAACTAATGTTCGTGCATTATTTCAGTCTCTAGTTTCCTAGACAATTTGACACGATATATCGCCTGTGCTGCACAAAATTTTTCTTCCTTTCACACTATGAGTATATTATTGTGACTTCTCGCTAGAGACTAGTATAATATCTGATTTAAAACTTCGGCGGTAACGGCAACAGTCATTGCAGTGCATTGCTGGCGCCTTAAACACTAAATTATATTGTTAAGGAGACTTATATTGGAATTTTATAATTTAAATTAGTTATTTAACCGTGTTGATATCGGAGAATTTACCATTCCTGTTCCAAAATTGTATATAGGCACTTTATTTTGTACAAATTTATTAAAATGATCCATATCATACATTGATTCAATACTCATGTTAAATCTATGTGATTTTAAGTTAAAATTATAAAAACCTTGCAGGTGGACCGATCAAACATTGTCAAGGCCTAAATGATAAATGTAATATTATCTTTAGACAATGCCATGTTGCCATCCGACATACTTAGTATACTAGTAGTTATATGAATAGATTGCATTAATATACACCAGACACAAAATACGATATAAGTATGTCTATCAATTTAAATGATACTAACATGCTAGGTGTTACATTATTTTACATGTAAATTTTAGTAATTTTTAACTGGAAGAGGCTAATACGACATTAGCAAAACTGATGTGTTTCTGATAGTACTGATATTAACTGCTAATTATTTTACCTAGGTATGTTGATCTTTTTTGAAACTTATTATCTTCCACAATTTGAATAAAATATAGAGTTTTGTTCCACGTAAAATTCACTGTGTAAGGTTTATCCAGTAACTGTTGTGGTGCTAAAATGCTGCATTTAAAATAGATCTACCAGTGGTTAATATACTTTAAATTGACTTAAAATATTGTGAATATGATTTTGTCTTAAAATTATAAGTGAGGACATTATACAAATAAAACTAATTATTTATACACACTGTAACCTTCTGAGTTACATATATACATAACAGAGGTTTAATTATTAGTATAATTAAAGACTCGTACAAAAATTGACTAGTATACGGGTAGTATCCAAAATCTCTTGAAATATTAAAATTATATTATCATACAAACTCTACTCAAATATTTAGAATTTATTTTGCATTTATTTTTAATTTGTTAGCCCAGATTTACACTGTCAATATTGTGTCAGTTTTCTGTCAGTTTACAACAAAATATTGCTTGTGTAGGTCCAAACCAGTAGTCTGATATTAGGCATGTGTTACATGAATGAATATGCCTGTTTGGATAAATGTAGATAGATATGAAATAACAAATTCACGGCGTGTATTTTAAGGCTTATATCGAGTTGTATATTTTGAATATAATCAAATCACCAACCAATGCCATAATAATGCCATCTGGTTTGTCCAATATAATTTCAGTTCAACTCACAGTGACAATACATAACCCCAATTTAATGTTAAAGGTCTATGAAAATATATTCATAAATGTAAATAATAAGTTATACTCATATAGTAAAACCTCATTATATTATGACAAACTGGATAGCGAAAAGTTGAAAGGCAACTTCAAGTCAAGCAACCTGTGCTTCACTGAATTTGTCTTGACAGTGTGATGTGATGCTGCCACTTCTGGTCACTTACACCTGTATTTATAGAAACTAAACCTTAGCTTTTTAGTTATTAGACTCTTTTTATAAATACAGGTGTTGCGGACCCCATAGATCTGTGCCTAAACAATTTTGTACATTAACAAAACAAGTTTTGAGTGTGGAAGCAATATTAGCATTTTAGATTACAAATAAAATCACTTTGTGAATAACATTTTATTGCGTCTTTTCATTTCTTCAACACTTCTGATTACTGACATACTTTTAAATCAGGACCGGACGGACAGTGGCGTTATAGGCATAATGTATTGTATAGGTTCGAGGCGTGGTGCAAGCTAATGAAAAGTGGCATTTTTTTAACATACGTTTATTTTGCGAAAATTTACAAGACAAGGATCTTAGTGAAACATGTTTTTCTATCTACTTATACAAGTGCATAATTTTCATTAAATTAAATACATTTGTAATACTGCAGTCTTCAAAAACCAAATAAAATGGCTGTGTATTTTAAAGTAAATCTAGGTTAAATTAAAATGTAAAGCTTACTTTTAAAAATTATTATGCCGACTGGTTTCTATCATTATCTGCTGTATACCACCAATAACAATTATTGCAGCATTGCGAGTATACTTGAACTGAATTTAAAACTATTTACAAAAAAGATATACCTACGTAATTGGATAAGATAATAAGTGTTAGAGATATTGGCAGACGTAACTCTAAAACTGAATAGTTGACTGATAAACCAATGCGTGGGTTGTACTTGAAGGATAAAATGGTCGCTATGAATTTTATTTTATGAATAAAACAATAATAATTATTATTACTAGCCTAATTAAAAAATATTATACAGTTTAACAATAACACTTTAAGGAATTTACCAGCAACCATTCTAGCCCTACATCATTTTAAACACATACGTCGAATTCCATATCTGAAACTACATGACTTGAATTCTATATCAAATAGTATCTACTTACGCACTTCATAGGGTAGTGTCGTAGCAGACGAACTAAAATATTCTTCCTGTAGAGCTACCTGATATAAACTAAAAAAAAAAAAAAACACTACCAAATAATTCTGTTCCATCTGATTCTCACTGTTGATGCGTGGACATAAGGTTCACTTGGGTATGTACTTGAGCAGCTTTATCTCGTGCGTGAGCCAGATGGCCAGAGTGAGCAGCGCCAGCGAGCCCGACTGGTGGCTCGCGGCCAGTGGGGTCGGCACGTAGTGTAGAAGCGTCATTATACCCAGACCCACCTGTGACAAAGAAATACTATTTTAGATTTAAAACATTGCGCCATCTTGTTGCAAACTAAGCATATTTTGTATTTTAGTTTATTTAGTTTCCGTGAAAGCAATGGCTTTCTTACACAGGCGACAGTGACGCCTTTTTTTGTCATGTTTTTTATCTCAAGGAGACAATCGGACTTATGACAAATGACCCGACTTTAGACCAAGTCTAACTAAAAAACTGTCTCTAGAAAAACGATCTTTAAATACTCGTACATAGCACGCTTTTTTGTGAACAGTTTTGTTTCGACATGTGTCAACATGGGGTTCAACCAAGGTTGTACGTTTTTATAATAAGCAGCACGATGTTTATTAGCCGGATCCACACCGAACGATCCAACGCGCTCAGATCGCGCGCGGCAAGAACTTAATACATAGATAATGCTCCTGCCGCGCGCGATCGGAGCGCGTTGGATCGTTCGGTGTGGATCCGGCTACTCACCTGCATCCAAGCCATAGCGGCCACGGCGTGCACCGCCCGGCGGGCCGAGGCCGACAGCGGCGCGCGCGCGGCCGCCGCCCACAGCGCCGTGGCCAGCGCGAGCGTGCCCGTGCCCAGCACGCGGTGGTCGAACTGGACCGTCGTCGGGTTCTCCGTGAAGTTGCGCGGCGCGGGGGACAGGGACAGGATGTCGTCCGGGACCCAGCGGTCGCCCATCTTAGGGAAGGAGTTGTACACCAGGCCCGCGTCCAGCCCAGCTACGAATGCACCTGCGATTGGAAAATAGCTGATGTGACGGTGTTCGATTGTAGTTAGGTTTTGTTTTTAAGAAACTGTACTTTAATTTTGAAGCAAAAACAACAGCACTTTTAAATTAAAAAACGTACAGTCCAGCCCAAAAACAACATTTGTAAAAAAGTTTGTCTCAAGTGGTTCCCATCAGGAACGCTTTTCCCAAATTAAGAGACTTAGGTATACTAAGCAGTGGGCTATTAAACTGCCGATCAGCTTTTCCCTCTAAAATATATCTATCATTAAAAAATATTTTAGTAACACTCACCCGAAATCGCCGTAAAGAAAGCCATAGCCTTCACAGAATGCGCCAGCGCAGTGACACCCCTCAACCCCTTCAGTTTCGTCAGCACCCCGGTGGGGAAGGGTCGCAACACCCTCAGAGCACCCCCCAGCAGGCCCGCGTACAGTATGAAGGCGAGGCTGAGGTGTGCTGCTAGTCTGTATTGCGACACGCGGGGCACGTCCATGGGACCTTGGAAGCGGTCTTCCAGACCTGACTTTACCATGTACCAGCCCATAAGACCCTGAAACGTTTAAAGTTTTTGGACACTTACTTTTACAGAGATACCGTGTTGGCCGAGTGGGATAGTGCCTATCTGAAGGTCGTGGTTCTAATCTCGGCGAGAAAATTGGATTTTTTATTTTTTAGTGTATGGTAAAAAACATTACTTATCCTCCTTATACTTCAGGCGAGAACACGCTATCTTTACGGTAGAATAGAGTAAAATTACATTTATACGCGATTCTAAGTTTAATAGAAAAGATGCATTTGCTTCAACTCAAATGTAATTTTAGTATTTAGCAGCATCGGAGATATAATGGTCGTGGGGTGGCTATAAAAAAGCCAAGACGGAAGTGTAGGCTTGCACCTTACCTGAGCCGCGACCAACGCGCAGTAGACCCCGACGCGGACCTTCATCCCCTTGTCCAGGAGCCCGCGCGCCCAGAACACGGCGGCCGGGAGGAACACCGCCGCGCCGATACATCGGCCCCACGTGCGGTGTGCGTACTCCATGAACCAGATCCATTTGAACTCGGACAGTGTTATGCTCTGGTTCTTGCTGCAAGAGGAAAGTACGTGCTTTGGATGATAGAGAACAGTGTGACAGAGGAAATGTGGAGTGAAACTTGAAAGATTTGGTGATGAGTATACGTGTGGCAAAATTTTACAACATTGAGGGCTACCTTTTCATTTGTAGGTAGAAGGTTTGTTCTTAGGAAACTAAGTTTATTTTAAAGAAACAAACAACTGCTTTTTTTTTTTTTTGAAAAAATGTAGTTCGCCCAGAAAATACAAGTCAAACGACGCTATTTCCCATCAGGAACACTTTACCCAATGTAACATGCCAAATCAAATCGTAAGTTTTTGAAAAAAAAACAACAAACGTTTACCATACATGATATATGAAAAATCTTTGAAGAACTTCCTTTCCCACTTCATCCTATTAATACCATTATGTAAAAGTATGTACGTGTGTGAATGTTCGTTACCTCGTATTTCCGTAAGAAAATAAAGAGACCAACTTGTTTTTTTTTTGACAAATGTCATTTTCTGGGATAACTGTAATTTTTTTCCTAAATCCATAAATGCAGTTATTTTTATTTTCAAAATAAACCAGATAGTTTCCTAAGAACAAAACTTAAATACAAAAGAAAAGGTAGCTGCCCTCATTGTAGTAAAATTTTACCACACCCTGTAGAAAAGCATGTTAAGATGGTGTGGGCAGTCGCTTTACCGAACAGGTGAATGAGGCAAGTCTGTGTGGAAGGAGGCTTCAATAGCAAGTGTAAACAATAATAATTAATTGGCTTTTGTCAAGTCATGTTTTCGCTTTCATTAGAATCAAAGA
Source organism: Epirrhoe tristata (assembly GCA_951394285.1). Lineage (NCBI taxonomy): Eukaryota > Metazoa > Arthropoda > Insecta > Lepidoptera > Geometridae > Epirrhoe > Epirrhoe tristata. Next base: position 11,253,107 of record OX596146.1, on the reverse strand, counting down.
TTTGTTTTGTACCTAACGATTTTTTTTTAATTCTCTTAACTAAAGATATATTCATGATGCCTCATTTCATTTTCTTTCCTTAATGGACTATTCTAACTCACTATTTGAACTCCGGGAACTGCTGGTAGGTTTCGAACTCTCGCTGCCATTCTTCCTCACTGGTGGGTAGCTTCTCACCAAGGAGTTTCCATGTCACCATGGACAGACCTGACTCTGTCAGCCGGGTCACTCCACCTGATAGAGAACGGATATTAGCAGGCTTAGGATTGAGAAGCAAAGATGGATGGTTCAGTGTGGTTATGTTGTAAAATATAATAGATTCTGACCTATCATACATGAGAATGCTTAGGCTGATCAAGCTGCCCCTGAACTTGATTTTTTTGTACCACTTATAATAATAATCATTATTTTTAATTTATTAATATTATTTGAAATCAAGTCAACAATAAATGATAAGATTTAAGGGGTTTATTATCTATTTCTATGCACTAAGTTTGAGGTCACAAATGAAACAAAATTCAACATTAAACAACATTTATTACAATACGTGGAAATAAGCTTACAGCACAGGAATGATTGAACAGATGTCTAAAATAATAATATAGAACTAGCTTTATAACAACTACCCAGTATCTTTCACAACTAATAATTAATGTAGGTATTTTGAAATTAAAGTAACTACCTACAGTATGATAATCAAGCCTAAGTGCCTTTATATTATTTCTAGCACCATATAAATGTTTATTCAGATTGATCTGATTGGACAAGATATCTTATTTTATATAGGCTTTAAAGTAACCGATGATCTGAATACTTTTTCATAATAAACATAGCTCGTGAGTAAGTAATCATGTTTTTTAACAGTAATCAATCATCCTTTCATGTAGTGATCCATTATCAATAATAAAATCATTTCATTTAAAGAACCCTAGATCTTACTTAGTACCATTAGTGGTCCTAACCACAACATTGACAACATAGTAGATGGAATAAAGCAGTACAATATATCCAGACACCATACCTAAGACCACTGCCGTGAAGACCATCCCACTGCAGCCCAGAAGCCAGTAGCCCACTGCTTTAGGTGTCTTGGGCTTGGGAGCTGTGGTACAGAAGCGGACGAAGAGTCCATTTGACTTTAGTATGCTGCTTAACTGTGGAAAACATAATACTTTATGTTATTAACTCTATTAGCTCTAAGGCGTGTTGCTAACAGAAACGAAAGTCGAGGCGGGGGAGCGGCGCGGGCGCGAATCTCATAAGAAAAAGTAAAAAAACAACAAAAGTTTTATAAAACATTCTTACTAGTCTAATGGTGATTCTTATAAAAAGTAAGATTCAAGATAAAGTTATGATTTTGTACTGTAATGAAGACCTTAGGTCTACTCTAACTCTTTATAGGATTCACCATTATAATGAATTTATAAGTAGGATAATACATTATTATAGAATACTAGCTGACCCGCGGCAAACGTTGTTTTACCATTATATCGCTATTAAAAAATAAGGGTGAAAATTGAGGATTGTATGTATTTTTGTATGTTGTATCATAAAAAAATAGAGAAAATTTTGTCTAAAAAATAAAAAATAAAATTTAACCCCTAACATTTAGGGGGATGAAAAATAGATGTTGGCCGATTCTCATAGATACCGGATAAGCACAAAAAATTTCATCAAAATCGGTCTAGCCGTTTCGGAGGAGTATGGCAACGAAAACTATGACACGAGAATTTTATATATTAGATTATCTTTATTGAGAATACCCACACAAACAGGAACATCAGAAATAAAGATATGTTGATCTTTTTTTTTATCTATTTTAATTTAGGGACCTTGATCGATTATCGAACATTTGTTGTTGATGTTGATCTTATATCTGTGAATTTATTCACTGTCGGTTTCTTTTCAGTTCACTTTGTCTTTATATTTATAAATGTATACCTACTTCATAAATAAAATTATGTAACGGAAGAGCAAGACCTCCTAATACATACATGTATTTTCATACTTAAAAGGAGGTCTCAAACCCATATGCAACTAAAGTAGATAAGTTACTGAAATAAAAATATTTGATTTGTTGGCATACATCCTGTTTCAGCATGACTGAGAACCAAAAATCTTGCAGAACTTTTGCATATAAAATAGTAGTAAGATAATTAACCACTGTCACTGTGTTCTATGAGCAATTGAGCATATTGTAAGTTGTCTATAATTAAAACTCTATGGACAGCTATTGCCATGGAGCTTTAATTCTAATCTACTTGCAAAATGTTGTCTGTGCCAAATATTATGTATTAGAATTGAACCGAACATGCTTCTGACTCCTTAGATTAGACCATTATAGACATGATTTGAGCGAATGTCTCCTGCTTGGAAGGTTTTTTTATTAGAATAAACATGTACAGACATAATAATATAGCAGTATTATGATGTTACTCACCCTACTGCTGTTACTATACTTAGTTGATGTGACCAACTGCCTGGAGACAGCATTGCTAATACTGAAGGTGCTCCTAGTGGCGGGAACAAGGAGTTTGCTGCGAGCCAGCCGCAGCGATGAGGTGCATCGGCAGAGGTGGGACACACTCCACATTCTGGATTATCTATAATAAATAAATAAGCCTTTTATTCAGACGCTTACCAGCTCTTATTTTCTAAACTACTTATATTTTATTTCCACTTAATACCACTGCATCTGCTGGCCCCTTTAGACTAAGCCTCCTCAATAAGGAATATTTATAACCAGATTTTAGTTATTTACAACTTCTATTTGTATCACCAGAGTTGGCTACAAGCTCATACAATCTTACAAGTATCAAAATAATGAAACCAAGAAAAGTATTTCTTGATAAGTATTATTTTTTACGTGCCTTTGATAAAGAAATAAAATGGAATCTATTTTAGGGTGTTTATATTTAACTTAACCAAATTTCATTGTAATCTGTTGTTTGAGTGTGAGTTAAACACAAACTTACGTAAAACACAAATGTAAGTTCATAAGAGTTAGTGGCTAAACAGATTTGCATTTAAAAATATAGGTAAATTAATCGCAATATGATACAAATGAAGACATGGAATCAATGAATACAGATTATAGTTAACTAATGATAAGGTTTAGATAAGATTCACATTGAATGTTGTTTATCAAGAAAATGCCTAAGTGCTAATATATTGTAGTAATATGGTAATAATATAGTAAAAATCTACAAGCTATACTTTATGTATTTTACAGCCATAGAATACTTTAAAAAGTCTAGGCTACTGATGAAAGGACGACTGAGTACGAGAAAATTAAATTAAGGGAACCAAAAACTAATGTCTATATTTTAGGTTATTAAGTACTCAAATGGTATTTACTTACATTGTGGAGCACAGACTAAGCCCAAGTAATACTGCCTCGTCGTAGATAAATGTAAGACCTACCTAAATTATAAATTGTTTACATTTACTACCTACCTATTTTATAATCACTGTTGAACACTCAAAGCTGTTCAAGAAATTCAACTTACTTAATTCAAGCTTATTTATTTTTATCATTCCCACAAATGACATTGACACTGACTGAACGAACATTGAACAAACCTAACAGCTGATTGATTGATTGATTGATGTGAACTGTCACAATTTCACAAAATATTGTAGTGATGTGATACTCGAGATCTCACAATGAAATTATCGGTTTTTTAAAAAACCGACACTTTAATTAAAAATAGTAGATAAGATGCACAACAAGACTTGGCAGAGAAAGTTTTTAGAAAAATACAAAGTCGGACAAAAACATTATGGAATCAGTAAAGACATTTTATTTTTAACCGTAAATAATAAAAACACACTGATTAAACGTTGTCTAAAAGAATAAAATTATTGTATAATTACTAGATTATGTTCCCTTAGATGTCATGCAACGTTGCTTAACAACTAACCTTCCATTTCTCTATAATCATTAGACAAAGATTTAATGTTGAAGATAGCATTTTTGAACTCTCCTTCTTCTAGCCCTTCACCTACGAAGTGATGAACAAAAGCTCGCTTGGCGTACATTACAGAAAACTTCTTGCAAAGACGTTCCCACGCTTCTCTTACTGCCGAGTTATTAGATACCATAACCACTGCCCTTTGAAGAGCTGCCAAATCACCCCCAGGCACCGTCGTGGGAGGTTGATAGTTAACACCAATCTGAAATGGGTTGCAAAATTGGGTTGTTATTGTTACCTACACCTAAAACCTAACACTCTAGTTAAGTAGGTATTAGGCTTTTCAACGTGTAGGTAAATACGAGCTACTAGCTACCTAAACGCATCGTGCCTAACTACAACAAGCTAACGAATGAATGGTTTTGGTACCAAGAGTACCAACCTTAAATCCTGTAGGAGACCATGACACAAACCGGATTGATCTCATGCTTTTAATTTGATTAATTGCTGAATTGATATCGTTTGGGTTTACGTCTCCTCTGAACAATAGGCAGCATGACATATAAAATCCTTTCCGAGGATCGCACTTAACCATCTGGTTGGAAGGTTCAAAGCACGACATCATCAGTTGCTGTGTAGAGTTCGTGTCATGGTAAGCTCTTGTTGCGGTGACGAACGGTGCAAATGTGACCAAAGGAAAATGTATTCTTGGATAGGGTATCAAATTTGTTCTGAACTCCACTAATTCCACATTTAGAGCGCCTTGGAACCTCATCGCCGCCGTCATGCACGAAACCACCTGAAGAAGATAAGGTAGGTAGGTACCTGATACTACCTACTTAATCTAGTAGGTACCTAGGTATGTTAGAATCTACAGGCAATTAGTATGATTGCAAGTTGATTTACCTGTGCAATGAGTCTGTTTAAATTGCTATAGGTTGGTCGTGGTACCTCAAGCGATCTAGCAAGAATATCGTACAATGCTTCGTTATCAAATATGAAGCAGACATCTTCTGTGTTCATGCAGGCGTGTGATGTCAGGACTGCATTGTAAGGTTCGACAATAATGGGTGAAATTTTTGGGGAAGGGTAAATTGCATATTCAATCTTTGATAACTTTCCATATTCTTTTGAAAGCGCTTCAAGTAATAGAGCTGTAAATCCGGAACCGGTGCCACCACCAAATGAACGGAAAATGATAAACCCTTGAAGGCAGGCGCAATCTTCAGCCACCACACGTATCCGATTAAGAGCCAGATCAATCATCTCACGACCGACACCAAAATATCCCCGAGCAAAATTGCTTGCGGCATCTTCTTTACCAGTTAGTAGAGAGTTAGGGTGGAAAAGATGACCGTAAGCTCCTGTCCTTATTTCATCTGAAATACCACCATAATATGAATTACAATCTCTGGCACTCTAAGTAGAGCTTTAAAGTAGAGTCCATGCCCACTTTACAAAAAAAATTAAGTAGTTAGGTACACATTAGGCCCAACGGATCTTTGGCTTTCTGGATTAGCTGCGCAGAACCCATTTTTGATGATCCATATAAGACGAAAACAGCCAACGCTGTTTTCGTCAAAAACATAAGCGAGTAAGCGAGGCAGCTATACAACTATAGCTGCCTCGCTTACTCGCTTATGTTTTTTGCATCGTTCTATCTCGCTTACTCTACACACGCAATATATGCGCACTATATGCGCAAACCTGCGCAATCGTTTAGTGCACTAGCTAACTTCAGAGAGCTAAAGATCCGTTGTGACTACTGAAACTTCCTACTTAATTTAGTGTAGGCTTGATATACGATGTTTTGATCTGTTAAAGTGGATAGGCCCACTTTAAAAGATCAAAATATTATTACAACACAACGCAACGAAAGGATTTCTATTGTTGCGTAGATTCTACCAACTTGAATCATCATCATTATAGATAGGTACCTACTACCTATTCAAAAGTAATCAACAAACCAATTGGAGTAGGCTCTAGGTCCACCATGACAACTCTTGGGACAACTTTACCAGCGCCAGTATGGCTGAAGAAAGGCCCACAATTTCCTTCATTGTCTGAAAATGCTAGAATACCATCTGGTCGTACCCCGTGCTCGAGGCAATAAAGCTCCCAACATGCGTTAGCTACTTGGACACCTGCCTGCCCAATATGAATGTGGATTACTTCTTTCTGTAAAATTGCAAGGAAGGTTGATGCATCAAAACAGGTCTTCAAAAAAAAGAAGTCTTTGATTATGAACTCACTACGCCCATTACAAGGTAGGTATACGAGTAATTTAAAACACAGTAAATTTTGAATGATTAAAGGTAAGTATTTAAAAATAAGTAGATCCTACATTTTTATTTACATTTTGCTTAGATTTGAATTGTCATAATACCGAAACGACACTTGCAAAATCAAAATCTATAGAGCTTTTCGTTCAAAATCACTTAAAAATTCATTAACAAAAAAACCGGTATAAAGTCCTACATCAGACATCACTAAGAACATTAGTCAGTAACTGTCACGGTCATTTTTGACAATTTCGACTCGATCAAACACTAGCTTGACCTTGTTGTATGTATTGCTAAATTCACGAATACACGATGCTTGTGTTGTTTTGTAAAGCTATTTTTGTTATCATTATTTAAATAGTTACGTAATCCGTCACTGATAAGATAAAATTTGCTGTGATTTGCATTCTACGAGCGGCATTGAAAGAATACATCGTAATTTATCAAAATCTACAAGGTAACAATAATGAATTTCGCCGGTAAAGTCGTGATTGTAACCGGTGCGAGCTCGGGCATAGGCGCTGCGACTGCGGTTTTTCTATCTAAATTGGGAGCTCGTTTATCATTGACTGGTAGAAACGTCGAGAACTTAAAGAAGGTGAGCCAAGACTGCGAGAAAGCCACATCTACATTCGTTGTTTCTGCGGACCTGACGAAAGAATCCGACATTGAGAAGATAGTGAAGAACACAGTAGATCACTATGGACAACTCGATGTTCTAGTCAACAACGCCGGTATAATAGAGACAGGTACCATTGAAAACACTACTTTATCTCAATATGATCGTCTTATGAACACTAATGTCCGATCAATCTACTACCTGACTATGCTAGCTACTCCACACCTTATCAAGTCTAAAGGAAACATTGTGAATGTTTCTAGTGTCAACGGTATCAGATCATTTCCTGGAGTACTAGCATACAATGTATCAAAGGCATCTGTTGACCAGTTCACGAGATGTGTAGCATTGGAACTCGCCTCGAAAGGTGTTAGAGTGAACTGTGTGAACCCTGGAGTTATTCTCACAGAATTGCAAAAACGTGGAGGCTTGAATGATGAGCAATACAAGGCTTTCTTGGAGAGGTCTAAGGAGACACATGCTTTGGGACGTCCTGGCAATCCAGATGAAGTAGCATCAACTATTGCGTTTCTGGCTAGCAACCTGGCCAGTAATATAACTGGTGCCAGTGTGCCAGTTGATGGCGGTCGTCATGCAATGTGCCCTCGCTAAGTAGGTTAAGTAAAACTTTATTCAAATCAAGTGCCTTATATTTTTTAATATTGTAAGCTAATTATTTTATTTTTAAAAGCAATTTATACATTTCTATTCTATGTAAATGTAAAATAAGTACATTTTATAGATGTTTTATAATCTTTTAAATAAATACAACTGTTAATGTTTGTCTTATTTATTTAAATAATTTACAACTAGTATCAACATTTATATCAACTCATACACACCTACTTATTCAATTATCACAATTCCTATTTATTTACATTTATATAAACCTAATTTGCCAACAAACAAATTTTCTAATTGAGCATTAGACAGTCTTGTAACTTTAAGATTTTAAGTGTGAATGGATGCTAAAATTATACAAAGCAATATGTCGAAGATGTTTAAAACTACTTCAAGAATTAATAATGACATGGGAATTACATAAAAATATTGTCATTTTAGATTCCAACAACAATGTATTTTAGGAATTTGAGGTAACTAACTGTTAATTGAACAGATGCTCTATTTGAGTCTTTAATTCAAAGTGTGCTTCTTAGTTCAGTGTTAAGTGGACTCTTAACTGTAGAGTCAGGGAAGAAGCAGTTCACTGGCCGGTACAACAGCAAAGAGTTTCTTGGTTTTGTCCACACATGCTTTAATGATTTGTTCGAAGGCAACGGGCGCGATGTCCCGTATCACAGACTCCCAGTTTGTGTTGATTACTGTATGAATTGTCTCTCCTGGAAAACATACTCAGATTAGTCATACAATAGAGTCAGGTGAAGTGAAACCATCTTTCTCGGGTCTCCGTTTCAAGTCAGATTAATGGCTTGTTCTTAAATTCTGTGTGGTTTTTGCTAACTGTGGGTATTTCTTTAACATTCTTAATAAGTCAAAATATTTCACCACAGTAAGCGAAACAACAGATATAAGTAATAAAGAAATTGCGAGATTTATGATTAGAGTAACCAATTTTATTGAGTTATGTTTAACATGTAGGTATGTAGTTTGATATTGGAAGCAAAGCTAATATTAGGGAATAAATGCGTATGTTTACGATAATGATACTTAAGTTGTTAGTTAAATATTCTGTAGGCAGATTTTAGTAATGATGATTCGATAGACGTAAGCTTATGAAGATATCCATTTCAAATTTGAGCTAGAAAAAAGTTAAGAACATGCAGACAATTAGGGTAGCAAGCATTATGCTGGATTAGTTCCGATGAATTCCAAAGCTGAATTCCCAGATTGAGGAGCCAACCGTTCAGGACAGCAGGAGCTCGTTGGCCGGGATGGCGCTGAAGAACTGCTGCACTTTGTCCACGCAGCTCTGGATAATCTGCTTGATGGCGCCAGGAGCGATCTCCGACATTATTATCTGCCAGTTCTCGTTTGTGAACCTTTCAGTTGTGGATGCTGTGGGTGTGTAATTGTTATTGTGAACTGTGGTGCCTACACTACTACTACGAGCACGTACCTATTAGGTATGTTAAAGTTTTTTGTTTGTTTTGAAAAAGTTAGGGTAAGTTTCTGATGTTTCATATTAAGTTATATAGGTAGGCTAAGTAATCAATGGTGTGTCATCATAATTATAAATTCGATCCATAAACGATCAAACTAAGTACCTATAGCTGGTTAGTTCGACGAGTGTACCTACCATGGTACAACAACTCAGATGGAACAAATATTTTCAGAGATGCAAGTTGAGCCAACGTATCATTAAACCGTATTTTTTAATTGAAAGTTCTCTTACCGAGTTGTTTGTTTCCATTGAATAGGTTCTGGAACTTGAACTGGGCTCTGTCCATTTTGTAGTGGTCCTTGTACCCGGTGATGACCCAGTATCCCTCGCGCGTCTCGAAGTCATACTTCACCACGATGTTCAGGTTCGCTGAAGGACAAAGTTAATGGTTACATTTTTTCTTGTTGTGAGAGTTGATTATTCCGGGAGTGCTTATTTAATGCATTACTTCCTGGCCTTGAGTTGCGTACTGCTTCCTTTGTTACCGATTCTACAATATGTCGGTTGTTGGCCAACAGTGATTAACCAAACTGACTTACAGAAAGGTCAACATATTAAGTAAACTTGACCTGTGCTATCAAAATATTTGGGTTTCAACGGTAATTATTTACAGATAGTACCTACCTATCTACATAAAACCCAATCTTTGACAGAAAGAGAAAGATCAATTTGATGTGGTTTTGAAATACTTATTCCTACTGAATGTATGCAGTGCAGATTCATGTTCTCGTCATGTGGTGGTGTACTTACCTACCTCATTATCAGAATGAGGTGATCTTTTCTACCTACAGTGAATCATTTGGTCTGGACCTACTTGTCAGACAACGATCACTCCCCTTAGGTAGGTAAGGTAGGTACTCACTGATCTTTATCTTGGCCTGTCCATTTCCGCGGATGGGCAGGATGAGCACCTGTCCGTCCATGTCGTAATGAGCTTTCAGCGTCACGTTGGCGGTAAAGTCCAGAGAAGCTTTTCCTTTATCTGGGTTTAGTCTGGAAATAACACTTATGATGTCATCTGTTTCTTATGATGATGCTCCATCTCACACATTCAGTAATGATAGGAAACTCACTTAAAATGGTTTACCCTGAACCCTCTGAGGCCAGACACGACGGTATCCGTGAACACAATCTTTAGCGCAGGGTTATCGACGTTCACGGTGCCCAGCTGAACAGGGTCAAGTGGCGCGATGCCCAGATCTGGGATGCCGTCAGCGAACAGAGGACCAGCCACGCTGATCACCTTCTCCACGCACTGGTTCAGGTTCGGGTCAGAGGCCGAGCACGGGTTGATGAAAGAGGCTGGAAAAATAGAGCAGGTTAGATGCTAGTGACTTAATATATCTAAGCTCCCGGGTTTTCCAATAATATTTATTTGTCTTCTTTAGCTTATAATATTAATAAGTACAAAACCAATTATCCAGATCATTATAACCTATAGGTAGGTTAATAGGTATGTACTTAAATAAAGGGCCAAGGTAAAATACCTAACAAGTCAAGTGAGTAGGTACTTACCGTTACCTACCAACAACTTAGTAGTTATTACCTAAGTACAAGTAGGTAATCAAACATTCACTTATCAGAATGTCAACTTAAATGCATTGTGTAACTTCGCGCTTCCTGCTTAACTATCGAATTACCGGCTTTATTTGAACCACTTGATAATTAGGTTTAGTTCCGGTTTATCAAGGGCTGAGAGCAGGTTGAATAAGAATGTTATTTCAGTGTTATTTAGTAAGTACATAAGTAGGTACCTATTTAAAGTCAGATATTATTGTAGGTAATTTATTTAGTAGGTAGGTACCTACCTAGTGGTAGAGATGTATCTTGTAAGGGACAATTTTATGATGGGATGGGGAGTTTCTGTGATGGGATGGTTTTGTCCTTTTGTATGTTATTATCCTGTGTGTGTCTATTTGTACAATAAATAATTAAGAATTAATTAAGACGTTTACCCAGCATCTATAATCTATATCTTACCTTCAAATACCATTGATAAGAGGTAGATACCATACCTACGTAAGGTAAGTACCTCTCATCTCAGTTTACTCAAGAGAAAGACGTGATAACTTTTGTCCCGTACCGATTTTATCATACGAAAAAAGTATGTAGTCGACCTTCGGATTGGTAAAAGACGTTTAACCCTCGGTTTCTATATTCAACGGACATTCGTAGGTAAGAGCTACGTACGACTCGTTTCCACATAAGTTACAAAGGGTTGCCAGCTAACAGTTTGCTGTCAGTCTTTTGTATGTGGAAGAAACCGGGGGTTAAACCACTGTCAAAGTGTCAACAATGTCCAAAATACTTAAGCTTGTGGTTAATTACCATATGTGTTGGTAGGTAGGTATCTAGATACCTAGGCACTTGATTCTCAGAGGCATCTTCTACGCAAGGTGCATACAAAATTAGTGACGGTCTTGGTAAACTCGAGTATTTTACCTGTGTACTCTACGACCTATTGCTTAAGAATACTAACGAGCCTAACAGCTAGGTCAATGCTACACAAGTGTGGTCAAGCGGTCCAAGATCGGCTACACGTGACCGGCGCCGGCGCAAGTTGTGTTGCCCAAGTCATCAACAAAGTGTTACGAAATCAACAATCATGGGGCTTTTGACCTCTCATGATGTTGATTGTCGATAAACATCGTAGAGTAGGTACCTATACTGACTGTGGTATGTGTAGGAAGGTAGGTACATAAGTAGGTACATACCTACCTACAGTCCCTAGCTCAAAAATTCCCTAGCTGCTGCGTTCCCTAGTTCAAATAGTAGAATTGCATCTTCAGACTCTACAATTTTTGGGGAAACTAGGAGCAATGCCAAGGAACTCTATAGAAAATCGTCTCATTGATTTGAAACGAGGCAAGTTTGTTGAATCTTCCTACTAGGTAACTTCTTTTTTACTGTTTTTTTTTTGTAAGTAAACTTAAGTTAACCACCCTATCTAAGTCGGTAAAGGTAAGTAAGAGCGTTTCAGACTTCATTATTAGGTATACAACTGAAACGACTCGCAATCGTTATTGTTACAGTAAAAGTATGTTAGTGTTGTTCATTATGTAACAGCTATTCGGTTACGAGGGTAATGTGTTAGGAACAATATTTTTGCATAACACTCTTTCTTTTGATTTTTGTTTTGAATTACGCTTTTTAGGTCAAAATGACGCCGGACTCATAGGCAATTTTTTATCCAGAGTTAAGAGTTGATAAATGATACAATTATTGTAAGTAATAAATTACATGGCATCTTATTATAATTCACTGCGCGTAAAGAACACTAGCTATTTATGTGTCACATTATCAAAGTCAAAGTCAAGACTTTATAAATACAATTCTAGGATCATCTATAATCAACCTGGATAAAATAAAAACTAAACAATTCTACGAGTAGGTATCTAGCATAGATCTAGCATGGTACCTTTTTATATATTTAGGCCCTTACTAATAAACTTGACATAAAGTTATGTCATGCATAACCTATGAATAACCATACAAATTTTTAGTTTATGCATGACATAACTTTATGTCAAGTTTATTAGTAAGGGCCATGGTGTCTACCTACTTCGTTTGCATTTCGACGTTCCCAACACCATTTCTTTTCTGAACAGCTCTCGGTAATTCTGACTCTTTTTTTTTTCTACTCCTGTTCCTTCGCGACCAATACTGAAATTCTTACGACTCCTACTAGATAGGATCATAAGCGCTTCATTTAACAACGATTCAGAAAAAGTGTAAAAGCTTGGCGCGTAGGTACCGCACGACCGTGAATGTGTTAGCACATGATATTTGCACATATTTTGAAGAAAGTAGAATTGATCAAGATCATCGAGTTGGTTTCATAAAAGATATGATGCTGTGGTTTCGAAAGATTGTTGCATGTGACGCTAGGAGACTTTGCAAGAGCTGAGCTGAGAGAATCCTTCAGTTGAGAATAAAAGTTATGAAAGACTTGCATAGGTAACTACTCGGGGTGTCTTAAAATCTAACTTTTGTTGCTGATGGTACCAACATAGGCTATTTATTAACCTCGGCGAAGTCAGAGCTACTTCTGCTACTTTCCTCATTCCGGTTTTACGGTGAAGATGAAATCCTTTGACATTTCAATTGTTATTGTGTTTCGCTAAACTTTGCGTGTCTTTCTTCATCTGGCATTGGTATTGCAAAGAAATAGGCATCTCTAGGTTATTTTTTTACAATAATAAGTACAGAGAGATGTCACTGTTCTAATGCACCACCATTTACCTACGTTGCGGATTGCTCATATTAATTATCAGGTAAAGTTACAACGGAAAATGCATTACACAGGCCTATGATAAGTCTATTTATTTTGTTATGGCTGATTGGAGGAAGGATGTTGCTAATGAAATGATGGAAATTTTGAAATATCAAAAGACATTGAGAAATTATAAGTTTTATCAACATTTTCGATACGTGTGGTTTATTTAACACTATACAGGTGTAAAAAGACGTCTACTGAAGCCGAAAGGGGTAGGTACAGCATCCCAACACACAACTAAATCCAAAAGGATTTTCCGAAAAAATCATTATATCCGGAAAAAACAGCGTTTGAAGATTACTGTTTGCCTACGTACTGGGCGCGTTGTTTTACGTAGATTGCTGGATTTTGAGTTTTAATTGTTTTTTTTATTTTATGAAATTATCAGGTAGGTATGGTCTTATTGTGTTGTCCTAGTAGTAAATAACCGAAAATAACATAAATCTGTAAACCTTGAGCTTTTTATCTCAAAATATGTGTCTGTTGATTTGTGTTCGGTTGGGTTAGGGAGGTCAGTGTCAGGTCGCCATATGTTATTGACCTATCATCGTAACCTAAAATGAAATAAGTAAGCAACTATCGCAAAAGGCATTGCAGTGAAAGAAAATAGTGAAAAAGATTTAGCCTCAACGTTAAGCTTGTGACGGAGGCTTTGTTCACCATTCACGCGAGCCCTAAGTGCTATCAATAGCTTATGTACTTCGGATGATAGATGTTTTTAACTCTACATTGGCGAAATTCACAGTCGCTGCTACTAAGTATTTGTGTTGTTTGTAATTCCATTGTCGCTTTGTGTCCCTACTGTTAAGAGAATGTAATTGTTATAAATAAAAAAAATAAAAAACTTTTATCAAATTTTAGTAGTAGCTAAGGGAAACTAAAATTAGTAAAATAGCCTTTAAAAAAACTCACGCAAGTTAGCCGCCGCCCCTCCGGCCGCACAGCAGACCGCTGCAAAAACGCACAATTTCACTTGCATCTTGCAATTTTTAATAAAAAATAAAAAACCAGTGCCCCCCAACGCGGTTGTTAGTAAACTGTGCCGATGTTTGAGTACTATAGCCTTTTATAGGTTGCGCAAGCGAAGCCGCGCGACTCGCTCTAGTCAGACAAACCACTGTGGCTTGGTCTGTTGTAATTCTTACGCTTCCCGTCTTGCGGATGTAACAATAGACGCCGAGAGGGACGAGGGAGGTCAAATTACACCAGTCGTACGCCATGTTCCTGTCGGGATTAGTGTAAGAAAAAACGTATGAATAACATGGATTATTATTATGCATTAGAAAAACTAGAGCTATGTATTATCCAATGGATTAATTTGATTGGCAAAAGAAATAAGAATTATTACCATGATTATGTACCTACATATAGTAGGTAGTAGGTACCTAATAATTTATTAACTTACCTTATTATTACATAATTTTAATATAATGAAATATAATATAAAATGTACATATTGCACGCGCAAGACGTTGATTATGGCTGACCGTTACTGTACCACTAACACCTGTTACATTTTTACCCTTCATCATCATCATCATCATCAGCCAATGGCAGTCCACTGCTGGACATAGGCCTCCCCTAGTGCGCGCCATTGCGCCCTGTCCTCAGCTCGACGCATCCAGCTTCTGCCGGCAGCCTTTCGCAGATCGTCACTCCACCTGGCCGGAGGGCGTCCTACACTACGTTTGCCGAGTCGCGGTCTCCACTCAAGAACTCGTTTACCCCAACGGTTATCGGTTCTTCGGCAGATATGGCCAGCCCACTGCCACTTTTAGCTTTTTACCCTTAATACGCAATAAAACAATTTGATTTGATTTGATTTGAAACCTTATTATAAAACTCAAGCGATGTATCCTTGATGTAGATAATTTTTATTTATTTAAAAAAAACCGGAACAAAATAGTACCCACAGACACGATTTATTAGATCAAGTCTACTGGACCCAATAATTTTAAGATTTTAACTTCCGTTTCAGGGCTTCATTACAATTATCTAACTCTAAATTAAATTTCAAGAGAATTTGAAGTATTTTAATCTAAACTGTGTTTGTACTAACGATATTTTTGCTTTATCTAGGTCTTCTCTTTATGCCTCTTTAGGTCCTTTATTTTTTTTAGAACGTATGTATTTAAATATAGGTGGTAAGTAGGTAACTATAGGTGTTAGGTAATTCTCTATGCGTAGCAAGTACTACAAGTGAGACAATGCATTTAATTAAATACAATTACATTTTATAGTAGGTAAATTGTTCTGTAAATGGCCGAGCTAAACTTATTGCCAATAAACATTAAATTATACCCACAGTGACATTTTTAAGATTATTTTATTCTATCAAACAAAAGTAGGAAGTAGGTACATACCTACCTACATGAGAAGCATGTAATACATATCATATTATACCTAATAAACGTAGATACATAATGTATATTACCAAAAGTGCGAGATACGTAGGTACTTACCTACTTTAATTTTTTTTGTGATTTTGGATTTCCTCATCGTGACTATATTAAAAAATAAGGGGTTGATAGAGTAAATTACATGACATACAAGCACAGACAATATGAACGAACATACAAGCAAAAGCATAAAAACAAAATATTTGTTGTTGCGTATCTACGCACTAATGTGAGTGCTACGTGGTCTACGCACCACACCACCTCCCTCCTAGTGCGAGTACCTAGAGCGCACCAAAGAGTTCAACGCGCTCCCACTGCTACGAGATACTATTAAAGTTATGTACATTTTTTTTATTCAACCTATACTGTCCCACTGCTGGGCAAAGGTCTACCCCAATTCTTTCCAACCATGTACATAGAAGACGTATTTTGTAAGAAAACCAGTTAGTTTTGCACCTTGCATTTTTTTTGTTCGTCAAACAGGAAAATGTAAGTACCTGTACCTACCTACCTATTATGTCAATTATATTTGGAGGTCGTTCTGACTACCCTAAGAGCGTTTGCTCATTATCCGATCCGATATCGGTATCGGACACCGATACGAGGGCAACCAAATGTATGAATACCACGAATGCTTACCTAAGTATTCATATGTACAAATTAAATATTGACTAATTAGATTACATATTATCATAATAATATTAATGCTATTTGCATACAGATGTTTGAGATTACTTATTGAGTAGGTATTTAGATTTTAAGAAACTAACAGCTAGTTTAATTTAAAAATAAATTAGGTACCTAGCTAGGTAAACAAAGTTAGTATTTCAACTTGAAAGAAAATTACAACACACACACACATATAGATTCGGTTTATTGTACTTAAACATCACCGAAAAATCCAAATCTTTCGGCCAAGTATCATTCAATCTGGTGTCACGCCTATCACGTAGCACGTGTAAACTGGCCTTTAATCTACCACATCATACCAAACTCGAATAATAATATAAGATCTAGTATTTGGTAGTACAAGCTAAGCCAAGTTCTATGACGTCATCGACTAGAATCATTAATCATGACAGTGTGCCTACGTGACGACGGCGGTGAAGTTTAATATCAAGGACCTACCTTCTACCACAGAATACAGAAAGGAACGTCCTTTGACGTAATACTCTTAAAGAGTATTACGGCCGGCCGAATATACCTAAATTTCGGGAGTGACACCCCCATGCTTCTACCTACTAATGCTATTAACTAACTAACTGGTCTCGCACAATCTTCTATTCATAAACTTATATGTTTTTACATGTTACCTATTATACAAAAAGTTAGAATATATTATATTGCAAATTGCATTGGAATTTGTACTTACGAACGTTTTTCTGAGATTTATTTTAACAATTTCTCCACGTATTTTAAGACAATTTACAGTACTTATTATAGGACTGAGGACTCTGGGCCAAGTCGCGAACTACTTAAACTACAAAATCTTGAGAAAAGTATTTGCCAATACACGCGACTGAGTTTTTAGGCCGCCTGAAAGTCAAGTCATGCCTCAAGACTTTTTATTCGGGAATTGCATCATTCAACTTAGATTATTTTCGGGTTACCAACTACTTTATTCAAAACCACGCACGTACGCAAAATGAATGAGTAATTTTTGCTTCCATTCATGGAAGACGCTATTATGGTCTATAATAAATGACTAGGATTAGCTGGCAAATAGTTTCTATAATGAGTTTTTTCTGAAATGTATGTAGACATGTTTGTGGTCACGTAATCCTCACGTAACGACTAAACTATATTAATATTGTAGATACTTGTAAAAGATGCTTATGTAGTCTAGTCAGTTACAGATCGCCCAACGAATTTAGGCATTCGTGAAGTTAGCCGTTTGTCTGCGCAGTGACCGCTTTTTCATACAAAATAGTGTTCTGCGTAGACAAACGGCTAACTTCACGAATGCCTAGATCCATTGGAAGAACTGTACCTACCCATCTAAAATAGATTGAAGTTAAGCTGAACTCTATGGCCAGATTATTCACTAGGTCAGGTATCAAAGGTCTTAGATTTTTAGATATTTTTAAACGTATTTAGTAGATTTTTGTTATGTACCGTGGTTTTCTATCAGGAATTTGCTTGGATTTCAATAATAGAACTACCGAAGTATCGCCATCTACCGTGCGCAAAACACTCTGAAACCCGAATCAATGGGCAGAGAGATCATTCACGATTTTCGACTTACCTTCGCGTACAAGCCTGCATTGTGTTGCCCATGTTGCTACATAGATGTCGTTATAGCTCACATCGATTTTATCAAGACATAAAAATGAAAAGGAGTTTAGTACAACTTCGATGCTTATTTTGGGGTTCCAATCAGTCAATTATCTGCTACGATAATGTTCTAGCTAGATTATGTAACCTTTTAGATTTTGTTTGTTTAAGAGAACTTACAAGACTCGTTTACCAAACTATTCATCAAAATCGGATGCGTAGCTTAGGAGGTTTAATAGTACATGTTTGCCTGTTATCGATATGTTGACAATTTTACGTTTGATGGCAAGAATCAGGCATTTTAACGAACCTATCCTAGTGATCCTTATTAATTTACTTTTAACTCATTTTTCGTCTTATAGTTCCAGTAGTTCCAACTTTAGATGGTAGGCACTAAGGAATTTGCTTGGTTTATAATTCTAGGAAGAAATGATATACATACCCAATAATTGTCTTTATGGTACTTAGGTAATTTTTCTCGTATTGTGTTTTATATGTATTGTTCTTAATTTACGTATAAACTCACGTAGATGATTGAATCAGCATTTGTCGTTTAAAAACAGTTTGTAATAATCTGTTTGTGGTCGGAAACCGTTAATGTTATCACATTATTTGCGTCATGCATGGATTTCTATCTAAGATTTTATGATAAAAATTATATTTATTGACCCATTTACTAAGGCAAAAGCCTATATAAAGAATTAAACAATTAGGTACCTATCCTTCTCTCCTGTACAAGGGGTTGATTTTCAGAAAATACAGTTATATTTACTTTTGATATTAACTACTGTAGGACCTACTGAGAAAAACTAAAGGCAATAAAAGGTTTACAAATTGGGTGTGTAATTTTGATCTTTTGTTTTGTTGCGATCAACGCCGCCGACGTGACTTAATGACGTCACTGCGTATAGCCCCTTAACCTTGAACTTCTGAGTCCAATGCACGGCCTTCTTAAAACCATAAATTATGTAGTTTTGTACACGGATTAAAACCGGCACTACTTCTATTCTAGGCCTGCGATAAATTGTAGATGTCGGAATATTAAAATCAATGTCAAACCTAGTATCCAGGAGATTTATACACAGCAAAACTCGGTTAAACTAAGTTGTTACGTTACGGCTAATATTTCTCATACTTCAGCATTAAAATGTCTCTATTTTTATAAAAAAAAGAAACGGGAATTAGTTTGGCAATAGGGTTTGATAATACATTGGCCAGTTAATAGATGAAAAAGCATTTTCAATAAATTAGGCCAATGTATTATAGTCTCTTTGAGTGACAAATTCTTCGGGCAACCTCAACATAACAAAGAAAGCTTAACTTTAAAGTTCAATGACTTGATACCTAGAAGGACAGTGAAAATGTACCTACCATCATGTCTTTGTTGTCAGTAAATGTTATGAGCTGTGACGAATTTCACGGAAGCCTCCATACGGAAGTTCCCTCATGGCTTTTTACTTTATAGTCGAAATATTTGGAGATGGTCTCCTATAAACTTCATAAAATGCATTATTAAGTAAGTAAATTATGTATAGAGGTCATTTAATAGCCTGCTAAACGTAGGTTATTTGATTACCTCTTACTTTTAATCGAAAAAACAGGGGTTCAAATCCCGCGTTGCATCAAAATACCACTTTGGGCTAAGCCAATTGAACTCGGGCTCTAAACGGTGAAGAAAAACATGACGAGAAAACCCGCGGCTTAGTCAGCTCTACACATTGGCCATGTCTAAGCTTTCGTGTTAGTTTATCATGAGCTTTAAGCTTAGAATAAGCATAGCCATTAGAATGAATGAATGGATGAATGAGAACTCTTTATTGTACACCTTAAACTATGAAACAAAATAATAAGTATAACAAATAATGACAATGTACAATGGGCGGCCTTATCGCTAATAAGCGATCTCTTCCAGGCAACTTTTGGATGGAGAGGAACTCAGTGAAAGAAGGATTGATTGATTAGACAGCTTGTCTAGTTTAAATGAAGGTGATAATTTCTCAGAATGTTATTCCTTGACACGAATTTCTTCCATTGATATTAAAATGCATTATCGTCTGATTTTGCGGTTGGTCAGCAATAAGATGCATCAGATAGGTATATAACAAAAGAGCATCGGACCGTATGCGTCATTGTCGAAACGAATTTAATGAAGAAAGGGCTTTTATTATTTTGTCTTTTGAAACTGGATGCAAAATAAATAAAAATGAAAGTGCTTTATTTTGTGTGTCTGTGTGTTAGTTTGTATGCAAACGCGGAAGGACAATCTGGTAAGTACTAGACTCATATTTCATTAGACTAAAATTCTAATCCTAAAATCACACTAGAACCAAGTAGGTATATTGCGGTACCTGACCCGGGTGGCGATTCTAGGAGACCGCCAAATTAACATGTTTTTTTAAAACTTTGTTATAAGTAGTGCAAAAAAATTATAATCATAGCTATAAAAAATATAAACAATGATTTATGAGGCGCTGAATGAAATTCAATTTATAGAATACATTATTTTGATTGAACTACCTAGCTAGGCACCTAAAATATAGTATGATGCCGACTCTAGTGACACAGTAGGTATTTAGGTTTCCTGAAGGTAGAACTTAATGATTTTGTTGTTAAAATTCTTCCGGATAAAAAACAAACAATAATTCATTAACGGTACGGTAATAAATTTTGTAAAATACCTTTTTAGTTAACCTTCTGCTTGAATATTTTTCTTTGTACAAAGATGAGAAAATGTTAACAATAGCTTACTTTGTTAGTAGATTAGGTACATTTTCTTACTTATTTTTACTATCGACAGTAAGTAAGAAGTAGAAGTAGAAAAAATTTTTGTTGATAAGTTGTTGGAGGGTTCATTGTCTCCCATAATGATGGCTTCATGCCAAAATGTACCGAGTTCGATGCTCGGGTCGTAGCGGTTAGCAACCTTTGTCAACATAAACACTGCATTTTAAATGTTGAATACTAATAGAGGTTAAATTAAAAATACAAAGTAAACCTATGTTTACATAAAAAATATGAATTAACAATTATTGGTAGAGTGATTCTATATAATAATACTAGGTTAGCCAGGGTCATTCAAAGATGTTAATGTAAGTGTAATAAGAGCAGTGATAATTTTATTTTATTATATTCTGATAGGAATAATTTTATTTAGGGAAGGGAGGCCTTTGCCCTGCAGTGGGACAAGAACGGCTGAATAATAATAATAATAATATTCTGATGATAGAACCAATGACATTATTTTAAAATACCAATTTGCAACAATTTTATGTTCCAGCTCCTTTCATCACACCATGCCACGCCGCTGACTCCGCCTGCCTGAAGAGTTCTGCACAGAAGGCAGTCTCCATCCTCGCAGCAGGAGTTCCAGCCCTCGGCATCCAAAAGATGGATCCTATGAAGGTGGACAGCGTTGTGGCCAAACAGGCTGGCTTGAGCATGGATTTCAAGAACACCATCGTTCGGGGGCTGAGGAATTGTATTGTGGAAAATTTGAAGTAAGACTTATGCTATGACATAGATTTGACGAGACTCACTTTTTAAGATTGGCTTCCCTACTGGAGCTTGATGACTTTAGTTTTAAGATGGTTCACCGGCGTTGATCCCGAGAGCAGGCAGGTTAAATAGTAAAGATAAAATGGGTATAAGTTGTAATGTTCATGTTAGTTACTACACAGTAAAAAATCTACAAAATATATCTACATTAGATCACTAACTGATGATTATTTGATTACAGACGGCAAGGTCCACAGACTTTCTTGGACCTGAAGTGTTCAGTGACCCTGGTGGGAGACTACACGCTAGGAGGCCAGCTGCTCATCTTCCCCATCGAGGGACAAGGCCGGTACAAGATCACAATCCGTAAGTATCCGGTTATTGTAAGCCATTAGGTTATTGTAAGCCAGGAACAAACCACCAAAACATTCCATGTATCAAACAAAAAAAAATTTGCAAATCGGTCCACAATAATTGACAGAAATATCGGTGAACATACATTACATAAAAAAAACGTGCATACAGCCGAACATTAACCTCCTCCTTTTTTGAAGTCGGTTAAAAATTGGTTGCCAAGGCTCTATAAGAAAAATATTGACAAACTGTGTTTCACAAAGATGTTTTCGCTTTTACTGTAAAGTTATGAGATCTCTACCAGTAGAGCCAAGCCCCGAAATGAGCCCCGGTTTGAGGTGAGCATCTGACCTCGTTTGATGTGTCTACCAGAGACAACTAATCCTGTTTTCAGCTTTCTTTCATCCGGACCGAAGCTACGACGGTTCAAATATTGACGAAACGTTTGATAGTGCCTTACTTTTTTTTGTCTTCACTGCCATTCCAGATATCATCCTTGTTTTCCTTTTCCAGGTGATATCCTGGTGAAGATAGTGTTCCAAGTGGCGGAGCGCGAGGTGGCGGGCACCAAGTACTGGCGAGTGCATGGTTGGCAGCACACTGCGCAGGTGCTCACTAACGTCCACTACCAGTTCCAGAACCTCTTCAATGGGAATAAAGTGCTGTGTGAGTACCTATTCAAAATCAAATTCTAAATTGTTTATTTAGGAAACAAAATTACAATTTTTATATTACCAATTAACTGACCGTACGAATTTGCCCTTTTTAAGTTTAGGTGCAATAATGTTCAGATTCGAATAATAATAATAAACTGATAACACCAATGCACCTTATGTTTAATAATTACGTTTTTATACTAAAAAGAAAACCGACTTCAATGTTTGACTCGAAACGCGGTGTGACTCAGGGCGTCAAGCTGTCGATTCGATTTCTATTTGTGACATGGCTAGGAGGGAAGGTGTTTAGAGTTTTACGGGGAAACTATCAATCCCTCAGGAATAAAATTTATATGGGACCACCTCTGGAGTATACCCTTTCAAACATGATGCAAATCGGTCAACAAATGGCGGAACAATCGCGTAACAAGATTAAAAAAAAAAAAAACATACAGACGAATTGAGAACCTCCTCCTTTTTTGAAGTTGGTTGAAAAAATACGATTATTTTGAGGACCTAATTATGAAACATATATTTTTTCCAAATTATAGACGACCACAGCAATAGACTGCCGTCACTTACTTATAATGAATGATTATAAACATAAAACCATTTAAACCATCTAAGGATTGTTGAGGCTAAATGATGTAAGACGTCTTTTTCTCTATCTGAAGAACTCGTAGTAGCTAATTTGCCTTCAAAGCACAGAGAGAGTTACCTACATAGGTATTTTACACCTAATTGACTAGACCTAATTTAAAACAGGTACAGTCAGCATCGAAAGTCGATTAAAATTTGATGTTGACCTGAATATTTTCGAAATCCGTAACATCATGACCAAAATATTGACTAATATTTGAAGATAACGTCTTGGATAGTAATAATTTACAAAGAAAAGTAAATTTTTCTTAGTTATCGAAAACAAAGGCCCTTTTAAAAATAATAATAATAATAATAATAATAATGTTTTTATTGATCGGGAATCGTTACTTAGTTAAGACGGTAATGGTCTCCAAACTAAGTTAGCCTGTATTATGGAGACCTTCCTAATTGAACAAATACATAAGCTTAAAAAGTCCAACTGTTAATCGACTTTCATTGCTGTCTGTACCACTGCATATTATGTACTCATTGACAACGTAATTATCTTGTTTTTCAGCGGACACGGTGCACCAGTTCGCAAACACCAGCTGGAAGGAGATCTTCCAGGAGGTGGCGCCCCCTATCGTCAAAGCCATAGTCTCCACCATCGTGAATGAGATCCAGAAATTGTTCGACAAGGTGCCCGAGGTGGAGCTCGCTCTTTAAAACTGAATGTTGTTTAAGTTGATTATTAATACATATTATTGTTAAGTTAAATTGTCTTTTATTATTATAATGTGGTTCATTTGAATAAGCAATACAGTTTTGTAAAATATCATGTTTGGTAAGTATTTAACGACTTTTAAGACAACAATTTTTAATTGTGTGTCAATTGCACGTAAAGAGTCACGAAAAAATACCTAACCTATCTATGACCTGTGAAAACAATTTTAATGACGAAAAACATGAACAGGTGCAAACAATAGGATAAATGGGATTCTTTGTTAGTTAATTTGCGATTCGCGAGTTCAAGGGCATAAAACATTGGTTTTTTTTGCGCGACAAAATTAATAGTTTGGTTTATGTGCGAAATTGCTTTTAGGTTTTTGTCACATTGGAATTATTGTAGTGACGAATACGATGTTCATTTGGTTAACTAAGAATTTGAGTAATTTATGTTAGTCGCTAGCTTTGATTTTTTGACAATCGATTTTCTCAATTGATTCTTGCCTAAGGGTTAATAGGTATAATTGGTATAGGCCCGTCATTTGGTAAGGATTCGACTTGATCATGGCTTATCCTGTTTTAGATAAGTACCAGGAGTTTTTGGAAAAAAAAGCGTTCGATTTTACCGTCACGACACATACAGAGGTCAAAACGACACAGTTCGAAGTGCGCAGTCGCAAAACCGTCCATAGATTGTTACATAGTTAGTTCGGAAGAGCGTTTCTAGGGTTTTAATATTTGACAATAATTTATTAGATAAATGCAAAATTTCAAAGTTGAAACTTCGTTCCAACCGAGTGTTCCACGACGCTCACGTACTTTTTTTTATTATTACACAGTATCATGAAAAAGTCCGCTTCAATTTGTATATTATTTAACTAATAACGGTGAAAATGCATAGTGTAAAAAGAGCCTAAGAAAAAAAATACGTTTAGACGAATTGTCATTGCATTGTTAGTGTCGAAGTCACGATTTTCTTGAGTAAAATGAATCCCACTGAAGCTTAGAGCAAGGTAAAGAAGATTAGTTCGATAAAACACTATTATTAATATGAATAAAAAAATAGGCTAGATGTTTGTTAATTTTCAAATTATGATATTATCTTGTCATATCCAGGTACCGTGTCATATCTACGTGTATCCGGCCTTACAAATCTAAGAATAATTATGTAATTACCTAATAACTACATTAATTTTCCTAATTCCGTTTTTTCGCTTTGCTTTGTGCACAATTTCCGACTCTGCGTGTTTAAGATTTTGTTACTGTGGTTCAGTCGGTATTCGTTCGTACTTACATTTACATCCTTATTTTTTTGTATCTTTTTGTACGAAATCAACGCAAATCTTTGAAAAAAAAAAAAACGTATTTTTACTCTTTATAAAAGTGGCTTAAACTCGTTTGGGGAGTAGGTATTTAAATGCTGCCCTTTTTTACATTATGTAAGTATTTAAAAATTGCAGTTACCACAAATTATAAGAATATTTGATATTTACACTATCTAGCGCCGAACTTTGGGTTGATATGGGTAGCGACAAAAGTCGTCAGGAAATCCCAAAGACCAGAGGAATCCTAAAGCAATGCGAGTGAGTTTGACTCGTAATTCGTCGTTCAATTACGGGTTTGTCACAATTCGCAAACCTCAACCTGTGCGCAAAAAATGATATCCTCAATCCTCATGTCATGCCCTTGAACGACGAAAGAAAATAATTATGAAACTTCCATGGTCGACTTCGCACGCGTTCTACGCTATTCCAGACTAAGATTTACTTGAATAAGTATGTACCTACACTTATGTTTCATCAAAATAAAACAACTCACGTCCGCACTAAAGAGTATAAGCACTTAGCATCCGTCCTGAGAATAAAAGGCTGGGAATTATCAGTCTGGATATAGGGAAGGAGACACGATTGGTGCCCACTAGTGTCCACTAGGTAATAATGTAAGTAAGTACAGTAGCAACGAAAGTCAAATAACATTTTGATTTTCACAACTGATTTTTCCGAAATCCGTAACGTGTCGACCCAAATTTTGCCAAATAGTATTTACAGAAACGATTAAGTCTCAGTCATAATTTCTTAGACAAAGTTTATTTTTCTTAGAAATAAAAAAAAAGTGGCCCTTAAAACCAAACTGTTAATCAACTTTCGTTGCTGACTGTACGTACTACGTTTGTAGTAGGTACCTAAGTACTTACTTTATCTAGAAATATTTTAGTTATTCTTTGCTATAAACTTCTGACGTCAAGGATTTTTCTGAGAATGTGTATAGGTAGGTATAGGTACCTATAATAATACGTAGTGAAAACAAGCACATAGAAAATCCACTTGAGTAAAACACAATCGAGTTCTTAAGGTACAGACAAAGACCAAAATTGATGACTAGGTTAGGTTACATTAGCCCGTTTTTAGCCCACTTCCAGGCAACACTTCTCTACAACACCCTCTTTAAAGAGGTAGCCTGGGGTAGTAGGTAAGTAAAGATCATTGTAAAGATAATAGTGACGGCTATGTCGCTTTTAGTAGGGTTTTGAACTCGAAATAACCAATCAGAAAATGTTAATTCACTATTGCAGCTGACTGTCCCTGGTAGAGATCAAATGACGCATTTTCGTATAATTTTATTTCACACCTCAGGAACATGGTAAATATTGACGGAAGTTAGAAGCATTTTCCTTTAATTCAACAACTTATTTTATCTGATAGTTTATTTACAGAAACTAAGCTACTACATATTTACATACAGGGTTTATAAAGACGTCTACCGAAGCCAAAAGGGATAGGTACAGCATCCCAACACACAACCAAATCCAAAAGGATTTTTTTTTTCGGAGGGCCTAATACTAATGGCCTATGAGGCCGTTTTAGTGTTACCGGACAATGGCGGGCACGGAAGGTGCCGAGACGCCTAGAGAGAAGCTACGACAACATGCGCAAGGGCACCTCTAATAGGTACGAACCTCGGCTTGGGCTGTTGCCGGAGAGAATTTACCTACCTATCTATCATCACTAGATGACGGTATCACTTCACCATTGGCGAGAGTGATAGCGTCATCTGGATCGCCAAGAACGTTTCTTGGCCGTCTGGGGGTGCACACGAACTTCCGCCTATTGCGGGCGCCGACATCGGGTGGCCGCTCTGGCCTCACGTAGACAACTGGATACTCTGGAATGAAAGAGACAAGAGGGTTCGGATGATGCGAGGCTGAGTCATAATAGCGCCGAGCGGCGCGTTTTATGAAAGCAAAATCCAAAAGGATTTTCCAAAAAAATCATTATATCCGGAGAAAACCGACCTCGCACTAGCTGGTCGAGCGTATGTACTGGGCGCGTTTTTATACGTGGATTGCTGGATTTTGAGTTTTAATTGTTTTTTCTTTTATAAATGAAATTATTAGGTACGTATGGTCTTATTATGTTGTATTAGTAGTAAATAACTAGAAAATAAAATAAAATGACGTAGCTTAGCCAAAAAAACTTTTGCGTTTTTTTTTCGCTAAATATGTTTAGAATCATAGTTAGATTGCAACCCCTCAGTTTTCGGTTGTAGTTACATAACATTTTAAAGGACTAAGCTACCGCGTGTAGCCTAGATATGTTCTGCCGTCCATAAAAAGTTTACATTGTGTGGGTCGATTTGGAAAGTGCCTGACTTGACCTAAGGTCTTTTCGTTTCAGAAAATTAACATGCACATAAATACGAGGAAGGAAAACGCCGCAGAAGATTACCTATACCTAAGTACATACATACAATTTGATTTAATTATGAAACGGTAATAGGTAACGGTTTAATCATTAATTATTATTATTAATAATTATTATTCAACAACAGATATAAAACTGACACCTTGTGTGATGAAATGATCCTATTTTACAGACTTCAAAAATAAAGGAAATTCTATTTTGCTGTAGGTAAGTATAAATTATTTATTTACAGAAACTAAGCTACTACAAAGTCAAAGTCAAAGTCAAAAAGAATTTATTCAGTAGGTCCGCTGGGATCACTTTGAAACGTCTTAAAACTAGGTGATTCTACTCCTGTTCCTTCGCGACCAATATTTACATATATGTATTTACAAAATTCAACAGGATTACTCAAGCTATCTAAGGATTGTTAGAAACGATCTATAGATAGCTCAACTGATCCAGGTCACTGTCAGTCTTGTGTTGTAATTGTAGGTAAGTTAAATAAAATTTCCCTCCCCTAAAATACATATTTAGGTAAGTACATATGTGTATGGCATAGAGTCCATAGAGGGTAGGAAAGGCCTATGATGATGACGATTTCAGGAAACCAGTTTCCTTGCCAGTACATTTCCAGCTTAAAACAATGAGGTCCCGCAACAAACCTAGTTTATAATGAGATCGGGCTCGTTTTGAGTGCATCGTAGGCAGTAAACGCGTCAAATGATGTGTCAGATGCACAAGTCAAAGTTGAAGAGCAAGTTCAATGAGGAAAATATGATGGGCCGCAGATGACGAGGTTTGCATTACTCTATTGACCATGTAGCTGGGTTCATGGCTATGCACTTATTTCTGCTATTTGTTATATATACTTAACTACTTAGTTGTTTCCCGCGACTTCGTCTGCATTGAAGGTTCCAAAGGTGCGCTTCACAATTTTAGAGCTAGCGTCCAAGTGCATTTTAATTTGCTGAAATTAAAGTACCTATAGTAAGCACAATAGGTGCAATAGACGATTGCGCAGGTTTGGTAGAGTAAGTGAGATAGCACGATTTTAGGCGTCATCAAAAAGAGGTTCTACGCAGCTACTTCAGAGAGATAAAGAACGATTGTGCGTATTGTATGTAAGTAACATTGAAGTTTGGTCGACTTTAGAACCTAGTTACACGACCGACGCTACACGCTAAAGCTAACTATGATGTATTATGACATTTTTTTCATAATTTGTCGACGAGGTTGAGTGCTTGAGACATAAGAGGTCCGAGTTCAATTCTCGAGAAGAGGTACCTAAATATTTGCGTGTTTTGCTAATTTTTAATTCCGGGTCTGTGTATTGTTACCATTGTAACTGATAGAGTTGCTGAACCCATGACAGGTATAGCGTAACTGCTTGGTTTTGTGTTACCGTTGTTATGTTCAAACCATTAATTGGGACTTTAATAACACCATAACAAAAAAAAAAGTTTTTTCGCAAGATTTCTGTATGAATTCCCACAAGGTCTTTTGTACTTACGTGTTTTATAGGTGAGAGAAAAGACTAGAAAAGTAATAGGTATATCTACCTACAGCGTCCCGTTAAGTGTGGCATGGATTGCCTCCTGACGCTGTATAAATTATCTATTATAGATGTAAAGGCCTAAGTTTATATCTACCTACACTAATTAAAAATAACAATATAAATAGAACATTAATAGGTATTAGATCAAAATAATTAAGAAAATACAATAAAAATGAATGAAACACGCAGCCACAGCATTATAATTCAACTAACAGCACGCCCGCGGCTTCGCTCGCATATTACCAACGTTTTACCCCTTTTGACCCCCAAACATTTGTCCCGCGGCGGGGATCGAACCCGCAACCTTCTGCATCGCAGGCGGACCTTCGCCCACTGCGCCACAGAGGTCGTCCAATTTGTCTCGGGTCTGGGTGTTTCTATGTATTTACAAAAAAAAAGTATATAAATATTATATCAGTTATCTGGTTCCCATAATACAAGCTTTGCTTAGTTTGGGGCTAGATGATGCTGTGTGGAAATGTCCAGAATTATTTATTATTATTATTAGAATGAATGAATGTATGTAAGTCCAAGTTTCATGTTTCTAGGATTTACATTACAGGGGCTGTAGGTTGTTAAGTTAGCCAGTCACTAAAGCCTATAGGTACACACATACATACGAGTACATGTGTGATACTTAGATATATTTTTTATTAATTATATCTTACAATAATTATAAATTAATACTTATGTACCTATAAAAGCAATCTGCAGCACTGCTGTAAGTAGGTATAATAAAATGATCGCGACTTTTTCTGATCATTGTTTTCTTGAATTAAACATTTACAGGTCAAACCGAGATTGCATAAATTGCATGTGACTAATCTCACTTGAAACCTATTTATTACCTAGGACATAGCTCTGATTGTTGGTACTTGGAACTCGAGCATTTTATAGCTGTGATAATTATATCACGTGTCTCTGGCTTGGCTCGTGTTTAAACGAAACAGGGGCGGTATTCCCGTTCTTATTTTCGTAATTATCAAAATGAAAAATTCATTGATGCATAGCCGGGATTCGAACCCACAACCTTGGGGTTCAAAGTCAATGCAAGGAGTTGGTACACTCGCATCAGTTGGAGCTTTTTCTTTTCATCATTTTAAAATACATTAGTTTTTTTGAACTTTTTTAATTTCTAAGAAGTAGTTAAATACTTGTATCTGTGCTTGTACCTAATGATCCTCAAAAGTTTAAAAAGGTACTAGGACCAAATAACCGCCAGACAGTCAGTCCAGGCGCCTTTTAATTTGATGGTATGCAATTGAAATGATTCAATCACATCACACCAATTAACCTAATCGACCTTAAATAAACATAGGATGACTTGAATGGGGTCTAAGAATATTATGCTATGGGTTTTTCTATGGGTAAGTACTTACCTAATTAGTTTGATAAGTACCTATTTTTTAATTCTTAGTAAACTGTACACTCACTACCATGAAAGTAAACGAACCGGGGGGTTATATCTGTAACTCAAAACAACGGAGAAGTTCTAACAGAAGTTCTAACAATACATAATTTGGCATATTTGCACATTGTGAAGAAGTTAGCCTTCTACATGTGACAAGTTGCGAGCCCATCGCCGCTATCAAATCTCATTCCTCTTGTAACTTTTAATACTGATAGGAATCGTTTTAGAAAAGCTACTGGGATCGAAAGATACATTACAACTAAGCCTAAGTAGCCTTGAAAAAAGATGAATATGAATTTAAGTAAAGTCTTATTTATTTACTAAGGAAAACCAACAGCTAAAAATAACTTAATTAAATGTAAGTTATGTAATTGACTATGGAGATGTAGTCTGGAAGTAGTCTACAACTAGATCAAACATTAATTATTCAGTAAAACTCCATGACAAAGAAGACACAAAACAAAACTTCCTTCTGTCGCAAATGCCTACGAGATGCCACTGCCTAATGGGGAGATGAGATGGATTACTGATTCCAAATGTCGCAATACAATAACAGCACATTAAATTATGTGAATACTTCATGAAACCACAAAAGGCTAAAAAAAAGATGGATAGACTGTATAATGGAGAGAACGGTTTATAGAAGGAAATTGTAGAATACAATGTTTTGCCAACTCTACATGTGGGACAAGGGCAGGAAGATTATAATTAGATATACGTAAATTTCTTATATTGAAATTCATAATAATAGAGAAACGAAACGAGAGCAGTAGTTTGTTAGGTCAAAAGTTTTGCAAATGATATCACTTGCTGGGTTGGACCGATTTAACTTTTTGAAGGTTCAAAATTTTACTTTTAGGGGAATAAACTGGAAACCTAAGGTCATTCGTTTTGGAGACAAATAACAAGCGATTGTCAAGGTATGATGAACTATGGTCTATTCTACGGCGTACATGGATGATGTGACGTTGATCTAGCGGAGCATATAAGCGCCGCGGCGGCCTCGGCCGTCAGAGTACACGTGGACAGTGAACATGTTGCGGTTACTGAGCTTTCTGGCTGTTGTTTTTGGTGTGCAATCGGCTTCAGGTAAGTTTTCGGAAAGAAAATTGATTCAAAAATAAGATTTTTTTTTATTATCTTTTCAACATAGGAAGTTTTGAGGACTTTCAAATGCCTGGATTTTCTTGATTATTATTGAAAGATCCTTTTTTAATCAACTTAGATTATAAATACCATACCACCATTTTTTTTCTTAAATCAAATCGGTTTATAATATAAATCCGTTCGAGAGCTACAACGCCACTGATACTCCCGTACTCAGAATGCTTATAACTTGTGCTTTAACTTTAAAGTAGCTCTCCCAATAAGTTAATAATAATAAAGTTTTCATTGTCGTATTATCGAATCAATCTTTCATACCATTGACTTTAAAAAGATATACATAATGTTGTATGAAAATTTAAAGTACTTTTCAGTAGTTCAATTTAAGTTTATTGGAAATGAATAGGAAATATTTAACCTTGTTCTATTTCATCCATTTGACTATTCTACAAACATCACCAAAAGTAATTATCTAGATTCTCTTTTTTGGATCGCCCCAACTCGCTTCAAAGAAATAAAACATTATACTTACCCTGAAGTCATTACACCACTCTTATGACATAGCGGAAAGTCTGAAAAGGTTGGGTGGTTCAAAAAATCTGTGATTGAGGTAGACCTAGAATTTTACAAACACAAACTTGTTTCTTTGCAGCGCCGTTCATCACACCATGCAAGTCCGGTGACAACGCGTGCGCAGCGCAGTCAGCGCAGAGTGCAGTGCCCATCATAGCAGTTGGAATCCCAGAGCTGGGCATCAAGTCCCTGGATCCACTTCACCTGGACCTCGTCAAGGGAGACTCAGCTGGCCTGAAACTGATCCTGAAGAACACTGATGTTACTGGCATGAAGGGCTGCAAGGTTGAGGGTATCAAGTAAGTTCAACTATAAGTCTATTTTATTGTATAATCAACGTCACCAACAGTAGTCCCCTTGTCACCAACAGTAGTCCCCTTGTCACCAACAGTAGTCCCCTTGTCACCAACAGTAGTCCCCTTGTCACCAACAGTAGTCCCCTTACATCAGTGACACCGGTTAGAGGCGTTATTTAGTTTTCTGTGATATTGCAATCACACGACAATCAAATTAAAAACATGTTCAATTCGCATCTGATACCGTTATCACAGGACAAAACTCATCCTTATCATCGTAGAATGAAATCTGATCACGGGACAAAGACCCTTCAATTCGCCTTATTTATTTGGAAAAATTAAGGAAAGTCAATACGTGTGGAGCTGACTGAGGTGCAGGTTTTCCCTCGATGTTTTTCCTTTACCGCTTGAAGCTCGTGTATGTATAAGTATTACACATTTTATTTTTAAATGCATTGTTTGATAAATCCATTTATGCACTTTTAAGATTCATAGTCACAATCTTCGGATTAAAAGTCGAGAGTAGTTCCCACTGGCCCAACACGGCTCTTAGACTTAGGCTGCGTTTCCACCAGAGATGAGCGAGGATGTGTTTGTTAAGAACAAATAGAATTACTTAATTTACCAAGCTTCAAATTTTGAAAAAACATCCCTCGCACATCTCTGTTGGAAACGCAGTCTTACACGGGTATCTTTGTACCTACCGTTATCTGTTATAGATGATTAGGACCATAAAAACTGTGGAGTCCAGGGAAAGAGAGTAGTTTGAAATGGCTGCGATAATTATATTAATAAGAGCTCGCCGCATGAATGAGTTCTCACGACATGCAACCTAATTGTATAATGACATCCTGAATTACCTGAACAAAAGGATTAGACTCAATTGATAAAAGCCTTTTTTATTTATAAGACTAAGTACCTACCTACCTTTAAAAGAGATTCCCATTATATTTTGAAATTATTTCGATGCATAGCAATAAAAAAGGAACTCCTATTTTTTCAGTCTGGGACAGACTATGCGGCGCGCGTTCAAATCTTTTGTATGAAATAACTAATTCACATAAGTATATAAATTGTGAGAAATGTTGCGACCCTTATTACTAGCTTCCTTCCACCCGCGGCTTTGCTCATGTATCATTTAAATTAAATTATGGTTTATTAACCTTGAGAAACATAAAAAAACAATTAAACATGGCAGCCTCAAACCAAATAGCTGAAAGACTTGGTGGCTAATCGCAGTGGCGTAGCTAGTTAGCCAAGGGCCCTGGTGCAAAATAAACCGGGGCCCTAACTGAAGGTTTAGGTTTTATAAAGTCAAAATATGCAGGGTGTGGCAAAATGTAAATGTATTTTTTTTTTGTAAAAACTTAAGAATTGATTCGTCATTTTCTGGGTAACTATTTCAAAAATCTAATAATGCAGTTGTTTTTATTTTCAAAATAATCATAAGTACCTATAGTTTCCTAAGAAAAAAACCTTCCCGACTCTTGGGACTCAGAGTCCGAGGGCCCCTTGACCTTGGGGGCCCCGGTGCACTGCACCGCCTAGCCATTCGGTAGCTACGCCACTGTTTTCGGGAAAAAAAAAATATAATAGAGTTTCCGGACTATATTATTTCCTTGACTAAGCGATTGCATCTTTCCTCCAAACCGCAAATGCCGGGTTTCTAGGCCGCAGTCAAGTGCAAGGTCTCTGTCGCCGTTCATTTAGCAATGCATCATAAAATTATATTCCACCTCATTGTTCTTACCGCAAGACAAGCTAGTTATTTATAAAATCATAATAATTATTTTACGCTTAGATACGAACCACGGCTTCACCTGCATGGATATTTACAGGAACCAAAATTAGGTACCTATTGATATTTATTCTATACCTACCGAAAGAAAACAGTTCTAGATATTTGCGTTTATTTTATTTATTTTGAATTTATTGCAAACATAAGCAACCATCAAAGATTATAAACAGAGCCGGCATAAGTCATGAAACAAGATAACCATAGGTATCTAATCTAAGTATAATTTTTTTTTTTTTTTTTTTTTCTCGCTGGGAAAAATGCATTACGCATCCCCTCCGCCGGGGGGCGAGAGGGGTATGTGGGACTCCCGGGGACTCCCGGTATACCCACTAAACGACCAAGCGTCATTCCGGCGTCGCCTGGAATGGAGGGGGTCTGGGAAACCGGCACAGCCTTTACGTCCAGTCCCCCTCTGGCGATCCCCGCCCTTAGGGCGGCCCCGCGTCGTGGTGAGTAGTGCAAGGCGGACGAAGGTGCCCCCACACCTAGCGTCCGCTACTCACCACCAGAGCTCTCCGCTCCCTTCGTCCACTGCGCACTCTAATTAAAGAGGTGCGCGTGGAGAAGCCTCCAAATACGGCCGCAGAGGACAGGGAGAGCGGCAACGTAACACCGACACTCCTCTTCCACTGCGGCCCCACCGCCGACGCATCTTACGGTGCGCCACCGTTGGGTCGCGGGAGATAGGGCGAGCGGCAACGAAACACCGACACGCCTCTTCACCCGCGACCCTACCCGCCAGACGCCACCAGGGCGTCCCCGCCTGGGATTCCTATTGGCTTCACCGTGGGCCTCCAAACCACGGTTACTAAGCCCCCCCATCGCGTCAAGATTGGAATCCATCGGGGGGGAATCTAAGTATAACCTACTCCAACACCATAACTCTTTTTTGCTGCTTAACATGTTTTTAATTTCTCGTATAATTTTAGTTATTATACTTCGTTTTTGAACGAAGCCTGTTTACAATCTAAGTACGTACCTACTTACCTACAAATAGCCACATAAATTCAATTTAGACGTTTATGGTGTTAATTACCTACTCATCTCTGACCTTGGACTTCATCTCCGCTTTCCGCATATATTACCTGTCTGTTTGTTTGTCAACAAATACTTACTATGTGTGTTTGTTTAAAACAAGTGGCAATGATCTGCGACTTGTAAATTGTATCTACCTACGTAGTAGGTAATGAAGTGTTTGACTGTGATCTACCTACTAGATCTGACAGTGGCGTAGCTAGGTAGCCAAGAGCTCTGGTGCAAAATAAACTGAGGCTCTAACTGAACAGTTTAGGTTTTTTCAAGTCAAAATATACAGGTGTGGCAAAATGTAAACGTATTTAGAAATTTTGTAAAAACTTACGGTTTGATTCGTGATTTTCTGGGCTGACTGTAGTTACTTAAGTACATTTTTTGAAAAATATCGAAATGCAGTTGTTTTATTTTCCAAATAATCATACTTATAGTTTCCTTAGGACAAAACCTTCCGGACTCTGGGGTTCTGACTCTGAGTCCGAGGGCATCTTGAGCTTAAGGGCCCCCCCCCGGTGCTCGTGAATTTTAGAAGAATTTTCCATCTACCTACCTACTTCCACAAAGGCACGTCTGAATGACTTATTCTGTGGTAAAGGTCCTATTAGGTACTTACCTTCCTATTTTTATCCGTTGTCCTACACATCAGATGCGTTAGGTACCTAGGTATACCTAGGACATTTTTTCCAGTGTCTTGCATGAGCAGGTACTTCTTGTTTACCTTACCTATATACACAAAACTATATACATATAACACGCTATTTCCACAAGTATACCTAGACCTGTAAACATAATCTCATCATCGTTTATAGACACGACCTGAGCAAGAGCAAGCAGTCCCTGACGATCAGGTGCACGGTGCAGCTGAAGGGAGACTACAAACTGGACGGCCAGATCCTGGTGCTACCCATCAATGGGGAGGGGAAATACGTCATTGATATCCGTTAGTATTCAAACAGATATGTTCTAACTGAATCATACCAAAACACACACAAAATGCCTTATGCCCACCCAAGAGAAGATATTTCTTTTGAATTGGAATTTGGAACATAGAATATATAGGTAGGTAGGTACCATGCTAAATCTATGGTAGGTACCTACCTTTAAGAGTTAGTAACCATCTCTGGTGACGGAGTTTTTTACCTTCCGTTGTGGTTTAGGTAACGACAAAGAATAGCCGATTTGATACCATGAACGCCTACACGGTTTGATTGATTTTTGATGTATGTTTTATCACTAGGTGATATCGTGATCAAAGCGTTTACGGAGCTGCAGATGGTGCAGGGTTCGGACGGCAAGGAGCACTGGCACATCAAGAGTTGGAAACACAACTACAATACAAAGGGCGGTGCCCACTTCGACTTCGACAACCTCTTCAATGGAAATAAAATTTTAGGTAGGTACTTACCATTTTATATTAAAACATGTTTGCCACTACGATTTTCCTCAGTTATTAATGCGGGATTTACATTACGAAATTAGTGTCATGCATGTTGAACTCAGTTTCACGAAAGTAGTTTCGGTATATGCGAAAGTAATTTCGTAAAAAAAATTGTGTCGTGAAATCCACAGTATTGCAGTAACCATGGCGCCATCAGCATCAAAGCTATATTTTTCTATATTCAATGTAGCTAAAGAGATGCTTATATATAAACTTAAAAAAAGACTATCAAGAAAAAAAAGACGTTGGTGGATTCGAGGATGGTTAACAAGAAGGCATTTGGGTGCAATGAAGTTAATCTCTGAATTATCAGATGAAGATCCTGAGATATATTATATTTTATCTGTTTTTTTTATTATATTTTTATGTATATTTTTATCTGTACTCCATCGTTGGTTTGCCATTTTCAACGCTTGAAGCGCGCGCGATGATAAAAATACAGACGTCTGCACAGCGCAGGCGCTTTCGCGACACTAATTTCACGTCGCGTCTACACTATGAAATTAGTTGCATGACATTAGTTTCACCAAAAAATCGCGCACCGCACGAAACTCATTTGGATTCATGAAATTAATGCATGCATTACGAAAATATTAAATTACACGTGAAACTGTTGGTAAAACTAATGTCACGAAATTAATTTCATGCCACTAATTTCATAATGTAAATTCGGCTTAAGGTACGGGTGCCACTTACAATTCAGGGTAGCAAGGTAAGGTGCTTTCTGGTAAGATCGGACTATTTTTGACAAAACCTAAAGAGTCTTAGAAAATATTTTATTGTATCGCCTCTAGTGACTCTTTTACAACGCCATAGCAACCAAACTGTTGAAAAAATACAGAGGTTTCATTTCTTATTTGTAATGTTTAGATAAACACAACGGTTGATGTTTTATGAATGATCAAACAGAGCAAAATTTTTCAGAATGGCAAGTAAAAGATCGGACCGTGTTAAGGTAAGACCGGACTACCTTATAAAATCACCTCTGTAACAGCTAGAATAAGCTCTATCACAGGAAAATATTCGGACTTACCTAATAAAAAACATAGTACAAATTGTTATTGAATTGGTTTTCAAATTTAAGTTTTAGCGAAGATTTAATACAATTTTTTACTCCAAATGTCCGATCTTACCCCGCATGCTTCAAACATAGATTTTTGTGTATCTCAAACTTTTACATCTAAAGGCTCATTAGACTCACAATTACAGCAGGCAGACAATTAACAAAATAGAAGTCAGTTTTTTGAGTTGAAACTTGCATTTTCAAGCTCTAATAATAACAAAAAAAATATTATCAATCAACTTTATTCATTATAAGCTTAAATTTTAATCTACAAACAAATAAGCAAAAAATCAAAAAACTTTATGTAAAGTTGAACATAACTAAATACCTACTGTTTAATAGGACGAACATTTCAGTCTGTAGGTGGGCACTTTACTCTTAAATTATTATTTTTTATTTTTTTTATTTAACCTATACCGTCCCACTGCTGGGCAAAGGTCTCCCCCAATTATTTCCATCCATCTCTCTCCTTTGATAGGTTCCACCACCCACTATCGAAGGAGTCGAGGTGGTCTCTCCAGCGTTTCCTTGGCCGTCCGCGGCGTTGTCTCCAGGGTGTTAAGATGTTTGCCCATTTTTCGCTGTGCATCCGGCTCACGTGCCCTGCCCAGTCCCACTTCAACTTGACTGTTTTGCGCCCTACGTCGACAATACCAGTCGTTGAACGCAGCGTGGTATTCGTTCTGTCAACAAATCTTAATACTTACGTATTTTATACAATCCAGAACAAACAAGAAATCAATAACAATCAACAACTAAACATAACAAATACTTCTTTAAGTAAAAACAAAAAAGTAAGTACTTTTACAACATTATTAGTAAAACAAGTTACAAAAATAAACAAGTTATTTTAAACATCATAAATTTAGGTAACTTTGATAACTTACTTACTTGTAGGCGAAAACAGCCAAGACATCCGTACAAAAGCTTGCGAAAGTGAGACGTTTGATACAGACAAATCGAATATTGAAAGTAAAATAAAAAGCATGTAAAGTAAAAAGTTTGAGAAACACTTTAAAGTGAAAGACCGGCGGATTATGTCCGATCTTAACCTACGAGGTTAAAGATCGTATCTTTGTCTACAAACGTCGTAGACATGATTGTATAGTACTAATCAATTAGTCTTACATCGCAAATGGTAATAAAACAGCAAAACTTCAAAAATTAACAAAAATTACCTACCAAATTGCTCACAGAACGTTTCAGGTGGAAGATCGGATCATGTCTTTTTCCACTTTTGGTACATCCTTTTTTTGAACGACAATAGCACACGTTCTGCTGGGCATAGCGTAAAAAGCAGACTGTAGGGAGGGGCACAACAAAATGGCGCGTACGGTGATGTTGCCATCATTTAAAAATATTGCTGAATTTAGTAGTTACATGACTTATCCGGACTTACTACTTGTCCGGTCTTACCAGAAAGCACCTTATATACCTACCGAAATACACTGAACTCTCCACGCGAGTCGGTGGCACTAAGCGTGTTATGTATTTAATTTACTGAACTCTGCAGAATTTCATATCATCAGTGCCTAATGACGTAACTAGTGCAGCATGTAGGTACCTACCTAGCGCGTGTCAGCAGTGAAAGCACTATGCTACCTACCTGGATTACTCT
Organism: Epirrhoe tristata; assembly: GCA_951394285.1. Classification (NCBI taxonomy): domain Eukaryota; kingdom Metazoa; phylum Arthropoda; class Insecta; order Lepidoptera; family Geometridae; genus Epirrhoe; species Epirrhoe tristata. Next base: position 11,213,837 of record OX596146.1, on the reverse strand, counting down.
ACCTATTCATCTTAATTGGTCAGCTAACATGGGTCAGTTAGCGGCTCGCCTTCGTCTTAAATGCAGATCAGCCTCGATTGTTCATGCGCAAGGTAGCAATAATCTAGTGAAGTTGAACCTATGTCAAGGTAATTAATAGACCCTTGGAAGTTAGGTAGGTAGGTACCTACATGCGTACGCGTACATAGTCACGAAGTAAAATACTGTTTCTCATTTACAGCTGGACCAGTAGAAGACTTTCTGAACAGCAATTGGGGTGATGTTATGAAAGAAATTGCGCCGCCCATAGTTCATGCCATTGTGGAAGCGGTAGTCAACGACGTTGAGGCTCTGTATAAGGCTGTGCCCTCTGAGGAACTACAAGTTAGCTAGACAGCCGTGTGACTAAAGCAGTGTTTCAGGGTTATTTGAGGGTAGATTTGCTAGCGTTCCGTTTCACGGTGTTTTTCAGTATTTTATGAATCAATATTTGAGCGCATTTAAATTATTACAGTGTAAAATTGAAGTTTTATTTTATTTCGTTTATGTACATAGATTGTTTTTTCATGCCCGTGACATACAGAAACTGGTTTTCTTACGTGCAAATACGCAACGTAAATCTGTCAAAAATGTTAAAATTATATGTCAATGTTACGAAGTTTTGAGGTTAGAAAAGTTGGTTATGTTTACCTCTGCTCTGCTCTGTGTGTGTGTGACTGTTCGCTAGTTTTTTCGGGATGATAGGGTAAATTGTAAATATAAGTGGATCTATGACCTGTCCATCATGATTTGCCCTGAAATATCGAACTTTCCACCGCCAAAAACCATGGGCTATAACAAAAGCAACGTGAATCTTGAGTTCGTAAACAAAAATATCACTATGAACAGCTTTTACAAAAGTTTAGTGATTACCTGCCCTGACGAAATACAAACTCCTGCTGCTGTCGAAGATGTTTTGACGGAAGACACCGATTATTACAAGATTTCGGGCTGCTCTCTCATAGAATTCGTCGAACCAACATTCATAGAAAGCTTTGTTAAAAAAGGTAGTATTTACTGTTTATCCGCGGATAGAGACTGTATGGTAGAAAACTGTTTCTCCGTAACCCCAGACGGTTGTCTTACTTTACACGTTTTAGAGTTTATCTATCAAACACTAGGTCTCCAGGGTACTAAGAGACCACACAACTATTATGAAGTAAAAATAGACCTCAAGACTTTGAAACAACACGGGAAAGTAAAGCAAAGCTTGAGCAAGCTAGAGCTCTTCGACTTTTACGTCATCTGGGAGCCTCATGAAGAAACAGTCTGTCCATCATCAGTAGCCAAGTACTTCTCGGACCGAGATATCAAAGTATCTGTGCATTCTTTAGAGTTCCAGAAGGTTACTCCTGATATAACCGAAGTACCATCAATAAAAGATGTGGACGCTGAAGAGATGGCCGAGTGGATAGGCATGTTGGCTCTTGGGGCGGAACTATCTGAACCAGAGGAATATATAAGCACTTACTGTGAACCGGAAAGCGAGTTTGCATTGAAAACAACTAGAATATCCATCCTTATAGTCAAAGGCTTCATTCCATCATCTCTAGTAACAAATGTATGCAATAGTTTGTCTGAATATGCCAAAACAAGAGAGCTGAGTAACTATTGGACAGCAATCAGTGTACAAAGTCCTGAGAACAGCCTATGGCAGTGGAATTTAAGCAGCCCTAAGATGTTTCAAGCTCAAGACTCTTCATACAATGCTTTCTTCACACAAGAAGGTGCAACAGTGTATTCTATTGGACAATTAAAATACACTTGAAAATCTTATCTTTTTTTTAATTTTTTGATCCTTTTTATTCCTCTAACTAATGTTTAACTGGCATTTGGTCCAAGTGCTGTAGACCTACATCTCAGACACTTTATAAAAGTCCATACAAACAAATGCTACAACTTCTTATAAACACAATCTACTGCCTCATTTTAGTATGACTCTGTGTGGCACAATGTTTCGTTCTCACAATGTTCTCTTCTTAAATTAAAATTGTTCAAAGCATAGTTTGAACAATTTTAATTTAAAGACAGCAAATCCAAAAATTAATTCTGTGTTTTCATGTTTTGGATTGGAACAAGATTGTTCTCTATCTCTATCTCTAAATTTTGCATGACGAATAATGCGCAGACGAAGTCGCGCCCGGGTCCACTAGTAAATAAATAATGCTAGACTTTTCACACAGCATCATCTAGCCCCAAAGTAAGCAGAGCTTGTGTTATGGGTACTATAATAGATGACTGATAAACTACTTACTATTTGTTTGTAAATACATACATATTATACATAGAATCACCCAGACCCAAGACAAACATCTGTAGGTCATACAAACATTTGTCCCGCGGCGGGGATCGAACCCGCAACCTTCTGCGTCGCAGGCGGACCTTCGCCCACTGCGCCACAGAGGTCGTCATAGATAACATGCTAGAATCAAATATGCAAGTCAATTTGAGATTTTTTTATTGAATTTTTTTTAACAGAACAAAATGCAGTTTATATTAAGTGCCCTCACCACAGAACAAACTAAAAATAAAAGATTTCATTTATAATTTTTGCTCAGCAACTCAGCTTTACACATACATCTAAAATAATCTTACTCTATTCAAACATTTTTGATCGTAATTAATGTTTTTAAAACACAGTCCAAGACATTATAATAAATATTACTTGGGTACTGTGTTAAAAAACAAAAACACTAGGCTTAAAAGACATACAAAAGTTTTGAAACTCCAAATTGGTGTTTACATAGCATTTTTTTTACCAAAAAGATATTTTATAATACCAAATAAACTGGTGCTATTTATAAATGCCTCAGCAATACTAATTTTGATTATTACAGTCAAAGCCAACACTGGTGATAGATTACATGTTATACATGCTATGTGATGGGAGCAACAGCTTTATATCTTAGCAAGGCCGATAACACCACAAGCGATACGGGCGCCAGCATTGCCAGTACTCTTGCTGAGCTCATGGCCTCCAAGTCCTAGGTCATCAGGGTCAGAGTGGACAACCAGGGTGCGGCCGACGATGCTGTTCGGGCCTACCAGAGAGATCTGCGAGTCTTGGATACAAACCTGTAAAGCCAGAAAAGGACTTAATTGGCTGCAATTGTTTATCATTCTAATTTACTCTAGAAACAGACATCTTATAATTATCAGAAATAAATAAATAATGCTGGACATTTCACACAGCGTCATCTAGCCCCAAATTAAGCAAAGCTTGGGAACTATGGGAAACTATAAGAGGTTACTGATATTACTACTTATATACTTTTTGTTTGTAAATAAGTACATACATATACGAGTATTATGCATAGAAACACCCAGACCTGAGATAAATATTTGCAGATCATACAAACATTTACACCACGGCAACCTTCTGCGTCCCAAGCGGGCTTTCACCTCCACAGAGGTCGTTAGGAATACATAAAAGGATCTGAGAGAATGTCTCCCGCACTTTTAGGGATACAATAGTGATCCAGTATTTTATATACAGATGATTTTTTTTTGAGGGCTACTGAGGGTAACTCTGAAACCGTGAGTTATCGAAAAGTCATGTTAGGAGTTACGTGCTCGATTTTAATAAAATTAAGAACTGTATTTAAAAAAATTAAAGTTTTTTATTTTTCGAGAGATTTTTTTTGCATCTATCTGATAACGAACAAATACTCCAAAATAAGTATGGGTCTAATGTTACTGGAAAATAAAAAAAAATCCTACATTTTCGTTTTCGGCAATTGTAGGCAAACTAACCTACATAAATAAACGTGTCGCTATAATACCTTTGTGACTCCACCGTAAGATTCAATGTTGCCGAGGTCCCCAACATGACGGATATCAGCGTCAGGGGAGCCGTGGTCCAGCTTCTGCGGGTTGAAGTGAGCACCCGCTGAGGTGCACCCGTTGGTGTTGTCTCCAAACTCGTGGATGTGGAAGCCGTGCTTGCCCTGGAACATTGGAAATATATTTTATGGGTAGATAGATAGGCTGTAATGTTTCCACTAACAATATGGAAAGAAGCTAAGAGGCATCCATAAAATTTAGAAAATAGTGTAAGGCTAGGCTAAAAACAAGAAATTTTTCATGATGTTATCCAGCTTTCTTCTTTCCCAATACTTATTTTGGTTGCATGGTTGTCTGGAATAATCTTGTCTAGTCTAGATAGGATCAACTTTGTTTCCCAAGTGTCTTCATATAATAGTTTACAAATTACAATACATTTGAATTAGTTCTTTTATGACCAATCAGTTTGCCATACCGATGTTAAGGAAAATAATAGTGAGCAAACTTGAATGATTATTTTTGCAATACAATATCCTACAGAAAATAGTACAATATTAAAGAACATGTTGCAAATATATAGGTAATCAGCTAACCTATATGATCTGTTTGAAGTCCTTGCATAAACACTTATCTAGTTATCAGTTTTGATAACTACTACAATTACTGATGACCCAAAACTATTTATTATCTCTCACAATGACATAGCTTTTTTTATCATCAAATGAACAATAAGTAAAATACCCGTGTAGTAATTAATGTGTATAGTAGTGATGTAATGGAATATAAATCAATAGTAATCAAAGTACAAGGTCAAGACAAACTCATGTTTATTCATAATTTTTTTTGTCATACGTTTGTAGTTAAAATGTTTGTTGCAGTTTAAATTTAAGAATATAATCAGAATGACAGAACATAGTTTAGTAATTTAATTTGCAATTGTAAGATGCTTAAAAAAAAAAACTTTATTTCAGACATTTTGTCCTTCGACTAATAACTACATAAGTAAAATTAAGATCAATGATATTAAACTAATTAGGATAGATGCGCACTCAGTGATGGATATATGTTGCCAACACTGAATGCGCCCAACCAAAACCGCATAAGGCAGCCGTCTATCAGGTCGGCCACTATGGACAGGAGGGTAATAAACACCCTAATTTATCCTGAACACAAAATGGACTCTAGTTTACCTGCAAACCACACAATAAATATAAATGAATAATATATGAAATTTACAATAATAAATTACCTTTGTAAGTCCACTAACTTCTCCCGATAAGACTACGGGCGACTTGTCATCCTGAAACCATAAATAAAAACATCTGTAAGATTAAACTCAATATCAACAAAGGTTTTTGTTGATCATTGCACCTTTGACCTTAGCAATCATGGAAAAGTTTTTATTACAGAACTGGTTGATTACTTGATGTACAGTTCGACCAACGGATCTAGGCATTCGTGAAGTTAGCTGTTTGTCTCAATTTTGTATGAAAAAGCGTTCACTGTGCAGACAAACGGTTTACTTCATGAATGCCTAGATCTGTTGGGCGAAGTGTACTTAGAAATTTTATTTTACTTATTATGGGAAGGTATTGTACAAAGGTGTCCTTTACACAAAATGCGAACCTTTGTGAGTTTACAAAATTGTCTTCAGGCTTCTAGAAACCTTTCAGCGCGTACTAAGAGGGTACTTAACATACTACAAGATACATACTTACATAGCATGTATGTATAGATAGTAGCTATATATATATAATGATCTGTGATAGTAGGTAAAGATTGTTAGCCAAAGAGAAGACAAATAACTTCTTATGGTGCTAAGTGACTAGAACTTTTGCGATCATTCACAAGGTCATTATGGTAAGATAGGTCATGCCAGAATGAAATGTGGATAAGTTTTTTACTACAATACCTTTTGATCGAAGAATACAGTGCCGCTGACATCGCCCTTCAGAACGCAGACAGCTTTTACCGGCATTTTTAGATTGGAAACACTTGAAATATGAAAGTTATAGGTATTTAATTCAAACTTTACAGCTGCACTTCTGCTCCGACAGTCGAGAGTACAAGTATTGTGGAAATTTTAATAGTAATACCACTTCACGGCAAACGAATCACGTCGAAAAAGCGAATGGAATGGAATGACAGACATGCTAGACTGACAGACGGAACCCGGCTGGATGACATTGACATGGTAGACAGAGAAAGCGTTTGGCAACTGAAATAAGCGTGCTATGACTTTGACAGGGACATATTATATTCTCATTTTATAGTTTTTTTTGGCGGGAAATTTAAAAAGCATCGTTTGTTGTGTTGTGTGTGAAAGAATGGGGTTGTTCTGTGTGTTTCTTCGTTTACTGAAAGTGTATAATATAAGCAGATAAAATAAAATTGAATAGCATTGTATTGTAAATTTAAGCATTATTATGTTACTTTTCATCTATATTCAGACATTCCCTTCAAGGCTTTGGCCCGAATCCGTACCAAAGTACCTACCCAATAGTGTTCTGTGATCCGCACACGCAAACAAACCCTCCCTCGTTAAGGTAGTAGGTACCTAATTATGAAAGGACCCTTATCTACACTATCTACATCTACATCTACACTAATATTATAAAGAGGAAACATTTGTTTGTTTGTTTGTTTGTTTGAATTGAATAGGCTCCGAAACTACTGGACCGATTTGAAAAATTCTTTCACCATTAGAATCCTACATTATCTCTGATGAACATAGGCTATAAATTATTTTCAAAAAAATTAGAGATCCTTATGAAAATTGCAATAATGTAACCAAAGGTGTAAAAATTTTGAACGTAAAATTCTTCATATCGCGTGCGCTGCGAAAACTATTGATGATAGAACAAAAAAATGTTCTACAATATTAAAGAACGTATCAATATCTACAAAAAAGTCAGCGATAGCATATGTCCAACTATTGTGGTTGTGTCAGAATAACAACTTTTATAATTTAAAAAGTGAATAAAAATGACGACCAAAAGCAGGCCACGTTATTCTTATTTTGGTATTTATTCTTATCCAAATAAATTCATTCGTAGTAAAGGCTGTTTCAGTACCCGTCGATTAATTTTTGAATGATTGAAATCGGATATTTTATTCAAAAGTTATCATGAGTTTAAAAATGCAAGATACATCGCGACCACAGAATAAATATCAGTTAGTACGGTAGGACAAGTGTCTGGGATTTTTAACACAGGTAACGGGATATTAACCATGAGTAATACCATAGATACTATTGATCATGGCGTATGCAACTGCGCCGAAATATCGGGAAACTCAAAAAACATTAAATCATGGTAAATATCCCGTTAACTGTGTTAAAAATGTTGAAAACCATGATAGTTTAAAAAGTGTCTGGGAACTATGGAATGAATGGAAGGGAGTGGTAATATATCAATGAAATATATATGGGAGGTAGGGGAGCATTGGGCAGTAGAGAGGTTTGGACACCCCCGTGTCATGTCGGTCATAAACCATCATGCCTATCGTCAAATCGGAATTTGATCAGTTAGAATTGACCATGTATGGGGGTGGATTGGCATGATGGTGGTTGGCCGGCATAACACGGGGATTTGCCGGTGGTGTCTAAACCTGCCTTACTGCCCAATACTCCCCTACCTACCTTAGATCTTACCTACATATTAACCTCTAAACTTTAAAGGATCATACATCCCGCTCCGGGATCGCCATGTTGTTATTACATTTTTGTTAAATACCTATAATAAACCCGTGCGAAGCCGGGGCGGACAGCTAGTTTATTTATATGAACAAAAAAGAAAAGGGCTTTGTCGCTGAGCGACTGGGGCGACTGGGGCGGTACCCCCCATCAGTAACATCTTGGCTCAGTCTTCCATTCAACACTTCATCATACTCAAAGAAAATTATACTCTGACGAGATCATATGCCAATTTTTTAATCCAGACGGTCAAAGAATCGCTATTTTATAGGTAGAAAGATAATAGTTGGTACGTACCTATCTCAGGTTCCAGGTAGGTAGGTTGGTCAGTTGTCACCGGACACAGGCTGGGCGGTTGGGCTAATCTGAGCTAAGGAGCTTGAACTTGACTTTCCCCTGCGTCCACCAAGCGGGCTTCCTACGACATTTACCTACTTAAAACTGAATTGTATTGCTTGCTGATGCTTGCTCACCCTATAACTAGACGAGAACCCCAAGACTAGTTGATGACATTTGTAAATGCCTGTGTGATTTAGGTTGGTAAGTATCTAAGTAGGTACCTGCTTACGATACCCAAAGGGAATCATTCGTATGCCAACCTACCATCTATGGAGTTCGATAGAGGGTTTAGTTTCTTTTAGGTGATTCATCATCTAAAATTAATATTAATAATAATAATATTTCTTTGGTGGGGAGCCAAACGAACATAGTAGGTACCAAGATTACCAACGCTTGTCCAGAGTTTAGGTGTTAGGTAGGTACCTCCCTGGTGGTACTTGTTACAATATATTGTAGGTGGGTATGTGATTCGCCTCAACAAGCCCGCTTGTAAACGAGCCGGCTTCAATTCCAAGTCCGAGCTTATAAATAGGATTCGTGCACTCATCTCACTTTCATTGCGCTCTCGTTAATCCACCGCGTCGCTGGATGCTGTGATCTGGATAATACAATTTAGCTGTAAATGTAAGTCATTCAAAATAAATTGCATCCTACCTAATGAGATCTTCCGACTTCAATTGAACTGAGCCCAAAATGATCAAAGTGATCAAGGTGAAAAGTGTTCCGTACCTACCCAAAGGGTGCCTGCCTGTCAACCCCATTACTAAAGTCCCGCTATCTGATTGCCCGTGTCTGTCCGTCTTTCTGTCACTAGCCTCGATCACAAGAAAATTTTTAGACCTTTGAAACTTACAAAAACAATAATTAGGTACTTACTTACCTGACATTAACTTTAACTAAAATTACTAAGACTCAAAATTTTAATAAACCTCTTTTAAAGCGTCTCTTGTCCTGCTAAACACAAACCAGTGTTCTATCCGCGCATTAATAAAACCAATAAAACTAACTTTGTGGTTCTCATAACTAATTTTATGAGAGTTAATGTAATTTAGATAATTTCTGGATCGTGTGGTTGCTGCAGATGCGGCTGTGTCTTGCGGTGTGTGTTCTCTCGGCAGCTGTCTACGGTGGCGGTGGAGTTACTAAAACATCTGGTAAGTTATTATAAGTTGTGATAGCCAAAGGCGTTAACGTGTGACGTTGGAGGATAAACCTTTTTTCTAAATATTCCTCCTAATTTCGTGGAACTTACAAAATGTACGTTACTATTGCGGTCGCTCTGATAATACTTACTTATTTCGATGAAATGAAACGGTTGAACTTTGGCTGTGCTTTCAGCGGTGTTGTTATTAGGTAGTAGGACTCGTAGTGGTGTTGTTGATAGTTGAAGTTTTATGTTGTTCCGATTAGATAGTCTTTGAACAATTTCAAGTTTGGCAAAGTAAGTAAAAATGGCGAAAACTACAATCAAAATGTAGGTTAGTTCCTATACGATTGATTTATCAAGCAGTCATGATCGAAAGTAGTCTTGTTTACACTTTCGCACGCAACTGCAAACTTAAAACTCGTAACTTTTTATGTATGAACTGGTTTCTCTTTGACAAAACAATGCTTAATAAACTAACTTCTCTAAACATCCTGTTTTATGACCCTGTTCTGTAAAGAAAATAACTTTTTTTTCAACGCTCTTGTTTCAATGAAACTATTGTTTAAGCATTGTGTAGAATAAAAAACATTTATTTGTTTTCTTCAGCAAATTTTTGGGTGCCTACCAAAAGTTTGCTGACTTTGCTGTTTGAAAGACAAATAACTTAGGTATTTCTCAATTCAGTTTTGTTTGTGCTAACTGTAGGTTGAATTGAATGAAAGTCATTGCATGATGAGGAGCCATCAGATTGGACACAGTTCGTAACATTAGGTACAAGATATTCGTAACATCGCTCGTTTCGTTACAACATTTATTTCACCGATAGTTGTCCAAAAAATCATGCATAGCAATGCTATAATAGCCCTATAAGTACCTACTAGATGAATTATAAAAGTTTGTACAGTTACCGTGATTTACCTACAGTGCGCCCAACGGATCTAGGCATTCGTGAAGTTAGCCGTTTGACTGCGCAGTGAACGCTTTTTCATACAAAATTGTGTTCTGCGCAGACAAACGACTAACTTCACGAATGCCTAGATCCGTTGGGCGAACTGTACTTCCTTAATTTTCATCAAATTTTGATTTTTGGCTTGTTTTGCTAGTCGATGCGATTTGCGACCGAGCGAGCGTCGCACTAATTATTTAGGAGCTGATGACCGTTTACACTTCTAAGTTGCAATACAATATACGATATTGTTTAGTATCGGTTGGAATTCTTCCGTGTAAATGCTTTTAAATAAATAAATCTACAAGTAACAGGTAACTCCTGTTACTTATTAATCGCTAGAAACTTAAAAGCTCTAAGCATTATTAACATAACTGGCCACCGAGGAAAGTTTGTTTATACCTATTTAGCCATAGCTAGGAGACTTAATTTTCTCCTTTACTTCATACGTACTTAGTTTATCGCCATTCCTGTCTTGGCAAAGTCTTATTGATCTTGCTTCCAAATTTGGACAAAATGTTGGTCGTTTATTGCAAGTAGGTCAAAAAAGGTGCAAAAATTGTAGATAGCCACCCGACACAAACACCAAGTGACACAAACTCCTAGTTGGATCTTAGTTTTCGTTTCTATTTCAGGAATCGAACAATTCTGGACAGATGACTACAAAATCTTCGAGCAAGTATACGGGAAGACGTCTGATAAGGACCTCTATGGAGCAACCCTTCCCTCAAACATAAAATTTGGTAACCCGAAAGCAACACAAGCTTCCGAAAAGAAAGAACAATACCTACCAAATATCCCAAACGATTACGACGATTATGACTCTTATAATACTGGAGAAAAGTTCAATCTCCTACTCACTCACAACGCTCTTAAACCAAAGAAGCCTTCGTTCAACTTCATCGGCTACAACGACTTCAAGCCGATCAGTCAGAACAGCGACCCTGAGACATACAACTATCTCAAACATTTAGAAGAGGTTGAAAAAGAGAAAATATCTCACTTCCCTATCGGGTTAGGTGGATTCAAGCCGTATGTAAACGCACAAAATCCTGAAGAAACTGATGCTTACAAAAGTATTCAAGATATTTTGGATGCACATGAAGCTAACAAAGGTGGTGATGATGACGAAGAGTCCAAGTACTTGACTTATAGAGCGAAGGGGAAGAAGAAGAAACCTGCAAGGAATAATGAGCCTAAGCCCGCTAGAAATAAGAACTCGAAACCGCGATGTCTTCCAGGAAGATGTAGGAAGCGATCTTCTGCTTATAGGGTCAGGTCTACTAGGCCTTACATCAGGCGTATTAAGCAGAGAATAACTTATTAAGATCAAAGCGTTTTATGTGTTCTGTTTTAATTTAGTATTTATTACGTAGGTACTTAAATTATTATTTAATGTTATAAATTATAAAATCAAGTATGCAAAATGTAAAATAAGGTACCTACCTTCTATGGGATATTGTTGATGTTGAATAAAACTATTTTTAGAATTATTTTTATTTTTTAATTAATATCTATATCTTTTTCAAACAAATTTTCCCCAAAGAAAACACGTGACAAAGATTTTCACTGCATTTTCACTCGTAAATAAATAAAGAAATAATATTGCTAAAATCCATTAACGTTGTAAAATTGTTTCGTAGATAGAAGCAAATTGCGTCCTCTTGCGATTACCTAGAAAACAATTTAAGAGAGAAAGTAGGAAATTGAAATCAGAAATGGGTAACTATAATATCAATTCATCATTCCGCGCACGTTTGCGTCGATCTGTGATGATTTTTCAATTTTCCTTATCATGCAAAATCATGCAATTTTCTACCAAAAACATCTCATTATGAATGTTCTGCTGCGTCAACAAAACATACTTTCTCACCACAGAAGACAGTCGAAGAATTAAAAGAGATACGAAAAAACTAGTGACAACAAGAAGATCATTCGTTTGTGGCTTCACAAAGTTCTAGACAGAGATGTTATTAGGTTTCGCGAAGTAACCCTTGCCCTTTAGCCTATTGAAAGTTAATAGATAAAGTTGGGATTCGCTTCGCTTTGCCTGCTATCAGCGTGAGGGTTGGCAAGAGCGCGGCCCTTGCGTTTGTTCTCCTCGATGGCTTGCAGGAGGAATGGTGGAGCTGACTGCCGCTGTTGGCGCGCGTCCAACTCTCTTGCCAGCTCCTCTACGAGCTGCCCACCCGTCTGCCTGGAGGAAAATATGTGTTATTGCTGTAAATTGAATAGAAATAAAAAAGTACGTGAGTGTCGTGGAACCTCCGTGGAACACTCGGTTGGAACGAAATTTCAACTTTGACATTTGGCATTTGTAAAATAAATTATTGTCAAATAATAAAATCCTAGAAACCATAGATTTAGCATGGTAACATCCTATATATGTTTATGCTAGAAACGCTCTTCCGTACTAACAATGCAACAATCTTTGGACTGTTTCGAGTCTGCGCACTTCGCACTGTGACGTTTTGACCTATGTATGTGTCGTGACGGTAAAATATAACGGTTTTTTTTCCAGCCCCCATCCTGATACCGTCCGAAAAGGAACTTCGTTCCTAAAATATAGTTTTAAGAAACAGCGTAACAGAAACACGCGTGTGATAGGTGTATTATAGAAGATTTTTTTTTGGACATTTACATCATGATTAGTTGATCAAAGCGTTGAAAGCGTACGCATATATTTTCGACCAAACGCCCTGAAAGTGTATTGAAATGCGATGGGCCCCGGTATCTCTTGGACCCAGGGTCTCAACCCCAAATAGTTCAAACATTTTAAACCCCATCAGATTTTACTTTTACCTATTATGTAATTATGAACTAGAACAAAGTAATGCGGTAGTTTACGAGCAGCGATAATCCATTGTTTAGAGAAAGTGTATGGAATTATTAGCAAAAGAACGCTTTGCGCGTATTTCCTGGTATCTGATACGATTACTAATTATTCAAACAAATGAGGTAGGTATCTAATCAACTATGATAATCAAGACTATGATTATTATCAAGTGTTTTTAACGTGTAGGTATCGATTAATCAAACAATGATACACTGTATTTTCTCATAAAGTCTTATCATTTGCGTATCTTTTCTAATCATGATATTTGCGATGGTTGTATGCTTTAATCAACTTAGTGCATCGAAGTTTATGTGCTTTGCACAGAGTTCTTTTTCGTTACCCTTTATGGTACCGTGAAGTGGGTAATGATAACTAATTACCTAATCTTATGTTACGAGTAGGTATACCTATAACATCTTTCGAGTACGTACACAAAAAACTAAGTACTCGAAATACCAAAGTGGTAACTAAAAAATTATGTGTAATTTTTAGGGATGGGCCGAAGTTCGTTTCACATTCGGTTAAACCGAACTTCGGCAGCTTGAACCGAAGTTCGGCATTCGGCCGAAATTCGGTTCAAACTGCCGAAGTTCGGTACTACAAAATATAGTAATCAAAAGTACGTGAGTATCGTGGTACACTCGGTTGGAACGAAGCAAAGAGTACTTTTCTATACTGATAATTTCAAATTCAAATCAAACGCACTTCCATACTAACAATGTAACAATCTATGGACTGTTCGCGGCTGCATGCTTCGCACTGTGACGATTTCGTGACGTGTCGTTACGGTAAAATGGAACGAATTTTTTCTTCCAGCTCCAGCCTGTTTTCTTTGATACCTTCCGTAAAGGAACTTAGTTCCAATAACACAACTGCTTGACTAAAAAATAAAACTAAACCAGCGACGCTCTACCAACTGAGCAAATGTGTAATCGACGTGATGGTTGAAACTTTGTAGGAGTACATTAAGTGCAATAAGTATAAGTACTCCTACAAAGTTTCAACCATTATATAAACAGCTTTTCATTGTGTGTGACAACTCAATGATCCCTAAGTGTGAGAAAAAAACAGAACACTATAGAACTAGTGATCCTGTTGGAACAGAAGACCTCCCATCCAAAAAGAAAGTCCGAATTTAATTTGTATTTCAGGTGCTTGAATTTTTCATAAGTTAAGGTAGACTTTTTTGACGTTTAAGTACGTTTTAGTTTTCTCAATAGAATAGAATAGAATTAGAATAAAGTTTTATTTTTACAATAGACTACGCGCGTTCCCTTGGTCCTAATAGGTAGAATCTGGTGTCCACTGGTTCGCCTCTTTAAAGCGGAAAGGACTGTGTAGCCCCCCGTTTCACTCCCATTTTACCCCAGTCAAACATCACGATCGACAAAAGTAAATATAAATACTACTTACGGAACTTATGTTCAAAAAAGGACGACAAGATTGGAGCTCAAATTTTCCACAGATAAAAAATATACCAAGTTCAGTACATTTTAGGGGTAAATAAATAGTTATTATTATTTTTCGGCTTGATAATAAGAAATTACGAATTGCATACGGTAAGTAGTGGCTTCGTAAGCAAGAACTCAGGCTGTAGATCAGTTCAGGAAACGATAATTTTTTGAGCCACAGTCACAGTTTGTATGGAGACGACTGACGTTCGGTACATCAAAATCGGTTGAAAAATGCGACCTGAATGACAGACATAAGCATTTTTTGGCCAACCTCGAAACTGAGGCGCTTCGTTCACTCGATCAACTAAAGCCACACACACAGTTAACACTATAAAACGTTTAATCGGACGGTTTTACAGTGTTAACCGTGTGTGTTATCGATTTATGCCAATTAAAATAGTGAAATGCGTCGTAAGTACGTACACCTACCTTCTGAATAGTCATAGAATTGAAAATAAGTAGTTGTAACGACAACCCAATTATCCATATTTGTCACACAGATAAAGCAGTACAAGCACCACACTCCATCTACTCTAGAAAACTTCAACGATCGCGTTAACAAGATTTGAAGTATTTCTTTCGAGAAAATACAATGAATCTATAATGAATCTATCTACCGAACTTCGGTCGAAGTTCGGCCGAACTTTTCATTTTCACCGAATGTTCGGCCGAAGTTCGTATTCGGTTAAAACCACATTCGGCCCATCACTAGTAATTTTCTATTAATACTGTCCGCTACTTACAATATTAAAAATTATAGCTACATACATACTAGCCCTGATTCCACACTAGAATGTCCTATTCCACTCTGATCCACTCCCTGTCCGTCGTAGGCATCCTCCGACAACTACATGATACCTACCACAATACCCAGAAAAGGATCAAAATTATCTGCAGATCATGAAAACAATTTGTTCTATTCTTTATCCTGGATAATATTCCACAAAAACACACGGTTAGTGTGATTGGTGCGATATTTTTGGGATCTAGTCTTCTATTAGTCTAGAGCCCCATTCGACCAACACGGTCGAATGGGGTTGTGCCTCGACTTTCAATCAGAAGGTCGTGGGTTCGAATCCCGGCCGTGCATCAATGGATTTTTCGTTTCGTAAAATTTATATGCGCTATAACACGAGCTTTTAACGGTGAAGGACAACATCGTGAGAAAACCCGCAGCTTAGTCAGCTCCACACGTATAGTCGTCGTCTTTCCTGTGGACCAGGCTGATTAAGCTGAGAGGATGGTTTAGGTGCTGGGCAAGCCTATTCCATCTCAAACAATGTCCCAGGCACTACCAGCGTCCCGTTAAGTGTAGGCATGGATTGGATCCTGACGCTGTATTCCATCTCAAACAATGTCCCAGGCACTACCAGCGTCCCGTTAAGTGTAGGCATGGATTGGATCCTGACGCTGTATAAATTATCTAATATAGATGTAAAGGACTAAGTTTTTTTTTTTAGTCTTCTATTACGAGTAGATGCGTTACGTACCGGTCCGAGTGACGGCCGCTCTCAACGTCGCCGTCGTCTGGCATGTACATGGAGTACCCGCGTCGCGACAACTCCTCGTCCGGAGACAGCGCGGGGTTGTGGAACGCGTGGTTTTTATCTTTGTTTATTTTTAGTTTTCTGAAACGATATTATAGGGGATTCATTTGAGAAACCTGATATTGCATTTTAAAGTATTGCACTGTCCTCCCTTTCCTTTCTCCAGATCTTTTGCACACATGAACAGGAGTAGAATCACCATAGCTCATAAGTCATAAGCTATTGTTTAGATGCTTTTTGACTTTGACCTTAGTATTATAACTCATCTCATTATCACCGTTTGGGTTTGATGATGACATCTATCTTCTGATTTTAAAATTTCTAAATTGCCCTGAAGATCTAAGTAGTGGTTGAGAGCACTGGTGGTCTAGTGGTAGCGGCTCCCCCTTTAGATCCTAAGGTCGTGGGTTCGAATCGTGCACAAATGTTTTTTTCAGCCCAAATACTATGCCAGTAGGTATTCTCAAACAGTGAAGGCAAACATCGTATGGAAAAAAAATGTTTTTCACCACACTGGTTCGAAGTAGTGCCACGACAAGAAGAAGAAGAAGCGAGCCACTCAAATTGGCTACATTACAAATAGGTACTGACTGCACTCGGATGCGACTGGTAGCCTGCATCTCGTGCACGGTGCGTCGCAGGCTGCTCACGCGCACGCACAACGCCGCCGCCATCGCGAACACCACCAGCCACGCCACACCGAACACGCTCACTATTATTATTGTCTCTGTCTCCTGAAACACAAAGCTGTAATGTTAATCAAGTTTGAAAATGTTAATCAGTTGTTTATTTGCCTAAAAAGTAATAAGGGCCGTGATAAATCGTATATTTTGGTTAAATATTCAGACGTTTATGAGAGGGAATGGAAGATAGAAGATTCGGCTACATTGTACATACGAGCTACATTCAATTTAATCGATAAGATCAACCTAGGTCCAAAATACTCGTAGGAACAAAACGTATTCCGCACCGTAAAATTGGTCCTTGGGTGGGGTAAAAAAAATCTGCAAGTTTGCTCCTGTTTTTGTCAATATTTGGATGTTTCACACGAGATTAAAGGTCTAAGGTTCTTCATCGACATCTCTCTGCTTTATGCAGCAAAAGAACAAGTTAATTTACAAAAGCTTTATATGCCCATAATCTCAAATGACTACCAACATTGTGTATTGTATCATAACCATGAACTGTTCATTTCATATCAAGGCTTCAAAATCAAGTGAGAACGATGCAGTTTCACCTTCACCCATCCTGTATTGAACGGAACGCAAACATTACCAGACTTCCCTGGGTGTGCCTGGGTGTGCCTGGTATCAAAAGGATACATCACAAGCATACATTATTCATAGATTTATTAATTCGTATTGACTCGTGATGTCGACATTTGGTAGGATTTGTAAATAGTAGGTACACAGTCATTGGATCTTGATATATTTATATGAAAAGGAGTCTGCAGTGCATTGAAATGGCTACATTTTCGAATGTCTGTAATCTAAATCTATCACGCTCATAATAAAATCTACTAAAATAACTAAACTAGAATAAGGTAAACATTCTAACAGTTGCGTTTTTCTTCTGTAGGTACTTCAATAGGTACAGAAGAAAAATGCACAGCCTGATACAATTATCAGACTCTTACCATATTGTAAAATAACTCACCATTTCTAAACAGATACCAATACTGGAAGAGGGCAGGCATTTGGAAATAACCATAAAATTGACCACTGCGACAAGTAACACTAATATGAGCACTAAATCTGAGACTGAATTTATTGTCCGTTTCGTTCGTATTGCGGGTAGGTTACTGCTTAGAACCATTAGAACCAAGAACGAACTTCATGGCAATCGTACCTACCTATATTACCTACAACAAACTCTGAGATCGTTGGTATATTAATCCTATGAGTCGTTCTCTGATCCTGTGTGAACCCGTGAAACGACACGTAAAGTTCAATTAAAATGACTTGAACTTCACTTGACTGATTCAAAATTCTGAATTTCCACCGTGCTTTTAGTTTACGGGTACCTAAGTGATCGTGTTGTTTTTCTAATTCTATTGTAACGGTCTCGTTGGTATTCCTGATCAAAGATCTAAGTATTGCTATCAGTGGATTACTTTTACGGGTAAAATTATCTTTTATAGATTCTTTGTGAATGACAATCTGACGAAAGATATCTTTCAATCGATAAGTTGTAGCACAGTTGTAGGTACAGTTATCAGATTGACTCAATTAGGTACTTGTATCAGGGGAATGTGCTAGATCACCATATCGATATGTGCATAAGTATCTACCTATATCTAAATAAAAACAAAGATATGAGGATGAGTAGTTTTTGTGTGAAGAAATATGAGTAACAGTTTTTGTTTATTATTTTATTTATCTATAGACCTAGCTAAATAATCTATTATTATCTATTAAGTATTTCCAAATAAAAAATAGATCTATCTATCTATCTACTTACCTACACCTGATTACAGAAGAGGCCTTTACCAAATATTATTTAAACAATTACCATGTTAGCATTTACCCAGCAGTGGGTGTTCCCGGTTGAATAGATCATCATCATCTACATCATTGGCAGCTCAAATAATAGCCCACAGCTGGACATAAGCCTCCTCCCTCAAACGCCACTCTAATCGGCCCTGTGCTGAATAGTGCTGATCTCAATTTTGAATAGATAGATAAATAGGAATTTATCTACATCTATATCTAGCTATACAAATAAGTAGGTTTAACTTATTTAGTTTTAATTTGTAGAATTTGACGAACAACGTTTGAAAATTCAAACACAACATTAGGCCATGTTTAAAAAAAAAAAATAGGTAAGATCTAAGTAAGTATGTATAAAAAGTTTATTTTAACTTCCACACGATAATAATCCAGCTTGCGTTTCAATTGATAAAGTGGTTATTCTGCCAGATATTTTAGGGATCTTTTGAATATAATCTTTTGAAATATCCTTATTGTTAAGTACTTTTAATAATATAAACATCACCTTACCATATTTTATATTTTTGGCCGCATGATGCAAGCACCACTTCACACGAAGTCACAACACCCACTGTTGTTATCAGATAACTGGATGTATGATAATGATAACGGATCATCTCGCAGGTCCTTATCGTTCACAGCACCTTATCGTTTTTGCTAGCAAAGTCACACGAGCGCTCGCTATTGGATAACAGTGTGGAGATAGTTTCACGAACAGTAAACATGTCATGTTTCCCACTTCTATTTGCTTCTATAACTCGTAGTCTGAGAATACATTCTCCATTGGAGTTTTCAAAAGGAAAGTAACCATTATTTGTCGTTGGGCAAATACAACATCAAAGTTTGTTGCAAGACATAAATAGTATCTACGATTTTCCTGACAGAATTGGCTGAGATTATCAATTTAGTATATTATTATAAAAATATATATTAGTATAAGAATATCGATTCAAATCATCATCTTTTGACCTTGTCTCACATTTATGGCGACCCAAAAAAAAAAAACAGAATTTTACAATGACTTATAATTGTGTCTTCTGTGTTTATCTCGAGGATTATCGGCCATGATAATCCTCATAATATAATGATAATTTCCTAATAATCTGTGGAATAATCCGTCCGGGATTAGTAAATATTACGTAAAAGAGGATGACAGCAAAATTAACTGATAACCGACTTCGGTTATTAGTTAATTTTCCTGTCATCCTCCTGGCTGAACCTGGCTGAATTAATGGCTGTAGGTACTTTATATAGGTACTCGTAGGTACATACGAGTAAACCAAAAGTACTTAAGTATACTAAGCACAACGGATCTTTAGCTTTCTGAAGTTAGGTGCAATAGACGATTGCGCAGGTTTGGTAGAGTAAGCGAGATAGCCCGATTTTAGGCGTCATCAAAAATGGGTTCTGCGCAGCTACTTCAGAGAGCTTAAGAACGATTGTGCGTATTGTACACACTACCAAAATTAATGACAATTTTAACCCTAAATTGCCAATACAAAAGACATAAACGCGCGCGTGTTCCAATTAGGAAACAGATTTTTTTATTTTAATTAATTAATTTATACTTTCAAGCCAGAGAGTATTTTAAGTCTTGTTCAACCTACAAGATATTTATCTTAAAACTATTTAAATACAATAATAATATATGTAGCAAACATTAAATATGTACCTAACAATAACAAAGTGTTTCATATGCATTAAGTTCAGTTAGAGAAGCTCCACATATTACTTTAGGACTATTTGAATAGCTACACAGTCACTTTTGTTTGAAAAGTCAAGGCTATTTTCACTTAATTTGATTTATGGATTTAATAATCATAATAGCTTCTCAATTATCAACACAATGACTTCTTTGTAAGCAAAATGAAGATAATGACAAATTAGTTGCGTGTCCATTGAACTTCAGGAAATTGTGGAATTAATAGTAATTGAGGAATCATACGATCGGGCGTGATCCATGGTATGTTGTACAACTATTTTCCAATTATTTTAATTTGATTTGGTTTAAGCCATATTAGTTCCTTACATTTCCTGTTTGTTTACTTAGTTTAGTAAAAATCTAAACATTAGGTATGTTTTGGTCACGACTGTATCTCCAAGGCACGGTAGACATAGACATTCTCTCAGATCTTTGATTTACTCCAGATCCTTAGATGTCTAAGGGGGGTAGCCAGAGGCATGTCCAAATACACTTCCAATATAATGTTATGATAGTTTCAATAAATATATACATAGAGACGGTATTTTTGTATTATAATGACGGTAGTAAATCGCGTGGGCGCATATTTTATATTCAGAATTGAAGTTACAGCTCCATTCTAATATTAAAATGTCGATATTGTTATTTGGAAATCAGCGATAAATTATTAGAATTTTATAAGTAAATTTATTGTCTTGAACAAGGTTTCTCAAACTTATGCCTCACCATTAAAAAGGTTTTTTATTTCAATAGAAGCTAACAAATACAGCCAAAAAGAAATGAGTACCTATAGTCTTGGTTTATTGTCGGAAATTGAGTAATTTTTTGAATAATTTTCGTAAATTTTAGACTCAATTCTGTCTCACGATCGATTTCTCGTAAATATTGTAACGAACGCACCGTCAAATGGTGAACTCTTAAGAGTTTACATGGTCCCGCTTTGAGAAACTCTTGTCTTGTTGATGAGTATCAACTTTGTTACCGATGCATGAATGAAAGACGAATGGAATTCAAGGATGTGGTCGTTTTATGTAGGTCACTTGATTTACTAGATACCGCACATTTAGATGGAACTGCTTCCGTCATTTGTATATTTTTATGTATTTTTAATAACCATTTTTAATCAGTTTGTGTGCATTACTATTAGACAGACTTTGATCGATAATCCAGTTATTTGTTTAAAACGTTAAAAACCTTTGATTTGCTGACAAAACAATCCAACATGTGGGCAACTCTACAGGAGTTTTCAGGCCGCCTGAAACTCTTAGCCCAAGTGGAAAAAAAAAACATTAATGGATTAAAGTGGAACTCAAAATGGAAACAAAACCATTGATGAAACAGTGGAACTCGAAGTGGAAACAAAACCATTGATGGATTAAAGTGGAACTCAAAGTGAAAACAAAACCATTGATGGATTAAAGTGGAACTCAAAGTGGTAACAAAACCATTGATGAATTAAAGTGGAACTCAAAGTGTAAACAAAACCATTGATGGATTAAAGTGGAAGAATTTCTTATTTTGAACGCATAGATGGACAATCTAATGTGCTCTCTAAAACTGTTGTTATTGCCACTAACGGCTACCTACCTATCTATTTTGTGAAGAGGGAACATTAATTAACGCATTGATTTTACATGATGATACCTTAACTACAATTACAGGCACTACAGCGTCCCCTTAGTGTATGCTATGATCATGACGCTGGTTGTAGGTATTCATCTTTAACACAATAAATCAAGGCTTAACTATGACTAAGTAAACATGCCAGTTTCCGACACAAACCAAACAAGAGAAGTTATTTAATGGAGATAATGGACCGATGATACTTGAAGGTATACTCCATTATTCAACATTCCACCTTCAAAATGCGTGCGCACCCTCGGATTCCATTCTCGCTGCACGTTCGACATGATTAATACTTGCAGAAGCTGTCAATCAGAAACTGTGTTACCAGCGTTACAAGATTGTGGCTAGATCTGGCTTTAAAACGTCGATAGATGGTTTATCTTATAAAATGCTAGAGCAGTCACGATCTCTGCTTAGCTATTTTGGAGCCAGATGGTGCTGTGTGAAATGTCGAGCATTATTTATTGTTATTAAAATTATGTTCGAGTTCCATTACAAAATCAATACTTTATTAGCGTTAACCACACTTAGGTACTACTTGCTTTAAAAAAACATAGTTATAAGTAGGTACCTAAGTGTGGTTAACCCTAATAAAGTCTTGATTGTCTTCATCAACAACTGATTTGTGTAGGTTTAGGTTAATTTCTTACTCTATGTAAGACCAAAACTTACATTCCTTCGTAGTCAAGTAAAAAGTGGCAACATTGGAAATACCACACAGAAATGTTGCTAGATCAGAAATTATTATCAATCTTATATCATTGTCGACCTCTGACCGCTGACCTCCGCGTGACGAGGAGACAATGGGAGCAATTTATGTGTGATGTGCATCTTCACGATTCTCTGATTCATACGTTCCAAAAATATTTGAACACAAAGAGTCTGCTTACTGATTTTGCTACTTTTATCGTACAGAATAGAGTCTCTACCTAAATACTTACATACCATAATATGAATATGAATTAAGGCTATTTGTATGTAGGTATTTATGTACCTACAATTTTCGAACATTGTTTGTTATGTAATAAAATCTTAAAGTTGTCTTCACCGTAATATTACTTATAGGTAATTATCGTAAACATAACTACTCCAATATTTAAATTACCTACTATGGCAAAAATATGTAAGAAGAACGAACACAAAGCTGTAATGGTAGCCTTGATTCACAATGCTTCAATTTCTCAAGAACTGTCTAAATGTATAGCGGAATTTAACAATAGCATGTCAGGTTGAAGGGCGGCTGATAGATCACTGATTTGGAACGAGAGGAATGTGGTGGTGCAACCAGTAGCACAATCAAACAACGCAACTTCCTGACATTTTATGTTATTAATAAAATGATCTTTATTTTGATGTTTTGTACCTAAGCAGATAAGAAAATAATGACCAAAAATAACAAAATCCAATAACTTGCATAATGCACCGTTCAGCTTCTCCCAAGCAATAGCTCTGGGCGGGTTCATCCACGATATGAAACCAGTTCAAAATACCAAGCACGCCCTCTGGCGACCCTCACTTGATTTTAACATGTTTTAAAGACCAGAATAAACTTAGTTTGATTTTGTTATAGTAACTGAGAATTAGCCAACTGAATACAAAGGTTTCATGTGATAAAAAATGTCTAGGGATTGAAAGAATATCGTGCATTTCTTCTATCCTACTTATAGGTATTTTAAGAGATACGTCTATCACGCTTTAACCAGTGGACCGATTTGGATGGAAGTTGGAATAAGTATATGTAGATGTAGCCAGAAATAAGTATCGCTTCGGTACCTATAGGCTATTATACAATTTTAGTACCACGCGAGCAGCCCCCGGGTGGAAGCCAGTAAGACAATATATTGTTCCTATAAATGAAATATCTCAGTATTTTTACATAAAACCGGTTAAATTAAAACCAATTACGGAAGTATTGAGAGTACAATCTCTTCCTTAGTTCCTTGCCGCGGGTTTCCTTGAAGATGCTCATTATTTTCGTATTACAATTATTGCGCAACCTATCTGGGTTAATATACATGTAATGGGCCTGATTATGCCATTTTTGATACGGTTTGTTCAGAGCATAGTCGCCTTGGAGGAACCTTGTACCTTGAAGTTCTTCTTTAACTGCTTGACACGGTAAAAGTACCCACTTAGTGATAATCTACGTAATTTGGTGTACCTACTTATTCGAATGAAAACATACGCATATAGTCACAAAAGCGCTATCAGCTTGTGTCATTGGTACATACCACATGACTGATTTAATCCTTATTTACTTTTTTTTGTAAATGCATACTTTCATAATTATTATACATAATTAAACACCCAAATTAATATTTTCAGTTAATACAAACATTTGTCCCGTAGCAGCCCCCTTAGCATGGCGTTTGTCTAAGTACCGGAGAATAGATGACAGTAATGATCACAAATCATAATCACATCAAATAAATGACAGTAATGACATTAGGGTGTGGATAAAATGGGAAGAATGTCGATAAAAGTTAAATTTATCTATACTCTAATGTCATTACTGTAATTTTTATCTATTCTCCGGTACCTAGACAAATGCCATGCTAAGGGGGCTGGAATCGAACCCGCAACCTTATACATTGCAAGCGGGTCTTCGCCCTACTGGCACTACCGGCTCATTAACTTTAGGTCCCATCGTTTGGATCGTGAAATCCTTGAATTGTCTTTGACAGTCACCAGAGAACTCGTGACCATTAATTTAGAAACTAACGAAGCTTAAGATTCCTCAATTAAGTAAAAACCACAAAGTTAAGCCGTATAGGAAGAATTTTCACGTCACGATAAAACATAGCCTCCCTGTTCAAGGTCGGTTAAGTTTGTAGGAAGAGATGCATTTATACACAACTAATGATGTGGGCTTGTCTGTCAGTCACGAGATGGTGGTGTCAATGTTTTGAAAATTTACATATCGGGTACGAAACATAAGAACTTGTACTCTTCGATAGTGTACTTGAAGTATAATTATTTGTTACTAGCTGCGCTCCCGCGGTGTGACCCGCGGTCCCTCGGGATTTTTTCATTTTTTCGGGATAAAAAGTAGCCTATGTCCTTCCCTGGGATACAACCTTTAACTATGCCAAATTTCAACTTAATCTGTTCAGCGGTTTGGGCGTGAAAGCGTAACAAACAGACAGACAGACAGACAGACAGACAGACACAGTTACTTTCACATTTATAATATTAGTATGGAAGTATGGATTAGTATTTTATCACTTTCCATGTGTCAAGGAAGGTAATAAAAAATATTTTATTTCGGACAAAAATATAAGTACTTACTTATAACTTAATTTTACGGTACAATTTGGGGTCTTGATCAATATCCCATAATACGTAGACTCGGTTGAAATGTAGAGTGGACTTAAATGATTTGTATACTTATACTATTTGTCTGTTTTATGTGTATAGTAATAATTAGCAAATAAATAAAGAGAGTAGGCAGAGTGAGATGATTAAAGTTGGCCTAAGTTCGTACTCTTCATAGCTTAGGTACCGGCATCACACAGAACATTTGAGTAAACAAAGCATTTTATGACTCGTGCTTATATATTTATACAGCCTGATAAACTTTGAAATGTATTCAGGTAATATTTTAATAACAATACGGAATACGGAAAACTGTATTTATTGTAATACTAAACTTTGTTAAAAAAATAATTTATGACTGTTTTAGAACGTATTTATTTGAATTGGTCTTAATAGATATATAATAGACAGATAGATATTTTTTGTTATTACATGTAAAAGACATACAAGAAAAAAAAGTCACTTAACTTATAAGTAGACAACTGGCAGCCTTATCGCTGAAAGCGTCTTCATGAACATTTTCTCACTTATTTTCTTGCTCACATACATTTTCTTAACATCCTCTCAGCTGAGCATTAAGTGTTCTTGTGCAATTAAAATAATGGCATGTGTTTACGATTAATGCATTATCGTGGTCTTCTTGCGCTTCTAACTAATTGAGATCATTAACATACTAGTGTCAGGGCCCAGGATTTACTTTTAACCGACTACAACAAAGCCTGGGGAAGGGTTATGAATATCAAATAACCATGTATATTCACATCAAAAGTAATAAATAAATAAATAAATAAATAAATAATGCTGGACTTTTCACACAGCATCATCTAGCCCCAAAGTAAGCTTGAGCTTATGGTATGTAAGTACTATCATACTATTCTAATGAATGAGGTGTCGATCGATTCATTATAGTATTATATTGTCTGTGGTTATTATGACTGCTTCACAAACTGGTAGCCCCCTAATAAGACGGGTTGAACCAGCCAACCTTCGCCAGGGGTTACCAGTTGGCGACGTTGACTGTACATAAAAAAATAAAATAAAAATAAAAAAGCCTTTATTCTACATACCATAAAAAATACTTTTAACATTCAATTTATAAATAGGTAATTTACTTAAACTTAAACTATTATAATACTTATTTTCTACACTGTTATTTAACTATTCTAATATGAAGTCGCCTCAGCGGCGTCTGACTGTACAATTACACATTGGCTAATGTATTTTACTTAATATGTAATCGTCGTGTACTTAATATGTGGTTTTACTTTAATAATATCTATAATGCTATGAGAAGGAAAATAATAGATAAATGCGTGTTATGAATTTATGCAGGTATGCGGCAGATGTCGGAGGAAAATATCTTGTTACAGCTATTTCTTATCAACTACTTAAAATTATTATTATTTAAATATTTCCTAAGTGGTTCTCTACTTTTTAACCGACTTCAAAAAAAGGAGGAGGTTATTGACTCTATGTTTGTCTTTAATTCGCATTCAGGGACTATTTACGTTCAATATGGTCGACTAATATCATAAGATAATTTGAGTTTATGCGCATATTTGGATATTGATTTGGTTGTGGATGCTGATGGCATGAAAGTACCAGGTACCTACTTATGTTAAAGAATCTATCTGAAAAAGCGGATGCTAAGTATTATCTTTATCTTATCTAGGTAACCTGAAGTGACCCGAGACGGCATTGACCTGACGCTGGTAAAAGCGATTCGGCGCGCCAAGACAATGTTCGTATTGTGACTAGTGACTGTAAAAAGCGGAACGTGACAAAACATTGTATTTTGGCTCAAGCAATTATGACCTTTGTTTTAATTGTTAGTAGTTATATTTTTTAATATTAAATTTTGTTTAAAAAGTAGTAAGTTTACCGTTTTGGAGAAGGATTTTTAACAAATTTCCAACAAAAAAGAAGCAAATTTGCAATGATGTAGTTTTGTCGCAGTTTAAAATATTCGAGTTTACAGCCTTACTATGTAACCAAATATTCACTGCTAATTTGCCAAGTTCGCCTTACTGACGTAATCTTCAACAAAACCCTATCATATTAAATTCCCACGCAACAATCTTGATACAGAAATTCACACCTTCTCAGATAACGCGCCAAAGATTCTTTACAATCTAGAGATATCCTTCTGGTAGACATAAACCTTGTTTTTATACTCTATTGCATTGTCTGAAATCATTGGCTAGTTTTTGCAGATTGTATGACTGAAGTAAAAGATAAAACTTGACCGTCACATACAAAAGCTTAATCTAAATAGAATTGCCTCAGTCGTATTAGTAAGTCCAGTGACGGATTTTTTAGGCCCCTTTAAGGCAAGTGAATAGAGTTTAAATTACATAATGCCAGGACAGTTTCCAGTGATAATGTTTATCAAGTTTAATTGGTAGACGTAAGCACGGGTCGCGTAAATTACAAAAGGCATTGTGTCCGTGGGATCATGACGAAACGTGACCTATAATGTAGGTGCATGTTACACATTTGTGAGGGACTGGTGCTACAGATGTAGGTATTTAATTCTGCATTGTGTTTCTCAAGAAGGTATTTGCGTACTGAGCTTTGTTGTGACGAATTACCTACATAATCCTTTTGCTCGTAGCGATAATAAATATGGATAGATGTTTATTACTCAACTACACTCAAAAGGCACTGGATGAAACTTGGAATAATGTAGATCGTAAGTATTTCTTGGTTATTTAGTTCGGTGGTAGGTTAGAAGCTGCGGATGAAAGCTAGTGAAAAACTAAGTTTGGAACGCACTCCAAACTCTAGCAGCGTACAGTAATGCGCTAAAGGATAGTGCAAAAATACAATCTTCAAGAAACAGGAGCTCAATAATCTAATTCATACAGTTCCCATAGCAAGAATGTCGAAACGAACCCAAAACAACAAAAACTATTCGCACACGGCCATTGCGATGCCCTATGGCACACTGTAATCTTTCTATTACTATAATGGTAATTGAGATCAGCCCATGCCTTGTTAACACTAGCTTAGTTACTAAAAAGTAATAAAGTCAATTCAAAAAACATTTGTTTAGTAGTGTCTTACTGGGATTACTTACGGAGAAAAACATGCCGAAGAAACTTGCAGCCAAGTTTGCTCATAGCGTGCGTTCGATGTTTTTCATGTGAAAAATGCTGATTAGCGTCTTCGTGGCGACAACACGCATCTACCTCTTGGTCTAGGCCTGGCCATAGGCCTATGTTAAGCCTATTCCGCCTCAAACAGTGCCCCAAGCTAGGCATACAATTACAGAAGCAAGTAACTAAGGTAATCTAAACTAAGCATATAGTATAGAAGTTTTTGCTCAATTGGACGAGGCAATGGCATTGGATCGCTGTGTGTTTTTGTGATGTGGCAAATTATAGTAGCGGTGCATCAATTGATTTGCCTTAGAAATAAACGAAGTTAGACCTAGAACATTGATTATCATAATGCAAGATAAAAACTTGAGACTCTTGGGAAGGTTAGATAAATATCATTCAGATGGAGTAGGATTGTTATTAGGCCCACTGAAATGACTAGAATAAATAAGATGACGACTTTATAGTGCGATCATCATCATCATCATCATCCACAGCCTGACTTTATCCACTGCTGTATCCCGCGATAGATTTTTGAAGCTTTCAAGACTCCAAATCAAATCAAATTCAAATCATTTATTGCGAAATATGGTAAAAGGTCTTAAATAATTATAGAGGTATCACATATTTCACCAAAACATTGAAAATAAAACAAACCATCATCCTTTAAAATATCAGAGGCACATCCAAACCTAAAGACATACAAACTTACCTGAAGGTACGATGACATGGAGGCTGGCTAAGCCCTCATGATTTTTCACATCATCGATCATCTTAAAATCGTCCAATTTCCTCTTCTCTTAAAATTACGAAGCTGCGTTTGAATTAGGTATGTAGTGTTAAACCTAATAAAGGCTTCGAAATACTACAAACATTTTAAAATTTTCACTAAAGATACCTATCTATCTGTCAAAAAAAAGTGGAAAGGAAACGTAAAACTTACAATGTATCTATGAGTAGGTAAATGTTGCCTATAGTGCGTTAAATTAGCATCGCCATGTGCACTAGTAAACTGCATTATGTCACACATAAACCTTATTCGACTCAATAACCATGCACAATGCGCATCACTCAAATATTACCTTGACCGGGAATCGAACCAACGTTCCATTGTACAGATGAAATCATAATTTTATTACTTTGGAATGGTTCAGATTTATTTTTATTGTCGCACTTCGGTGATAAGGGGGGATGAGCAGAAGTTATGAAAGATCAAACTTCAGAGTGGGTTGATGGTGTAATAACTTTACAAGTAAGTACAGTCAGCAACGAAAGTCAATTAACATTTGTTTTACACAAATCTGAATATATCCAAAATCCGTAACATCATGACTAGAATTTCGACAAATATTTGAAGAAGTCTCAGTCTATAATAAAGTTTATTTTTCATTAGAAATTCAAGATAAATGGCAACCTAAACAACCAAACTGTTAATCGACTTTCGTTGCTGACTGTACCTACCTACCACATAATTATTGCACCTCTGCAATTCTCGTTTAGCTGCTGAAATACGAACGGTGATGGTTTTCGGACTTGAACCAAATAATTTACACTATGCTGTTAACAGTCACCCATCTTCATATACTATGACAGCGCCAAGGGTCAACTTGCATACTTTGACGAAAATTTAAACCTCAAGGCTTCAAGTAACAATTCTTCTTCTTGTTTAGTTCGAACCAGTGACAAATAAAAATATCCCCAAATATATTGAAAAGGTCAAGACATTGTTTTCCTAAACAGCTCATTTAGCATCCTGATGTAGATCCCACCTTGCATTGTGCTAATGAATTGATGTCGGATGCGATTTGTCCGAGACGCCACTTCTTGGTTCAAGGTTATTGGGTTAGCTGAAGGACTGGTGGCCATGTTTTTAAGTTATTTAGGAATGAGCTTTAATATTTTTAAAGAGAAAAAAAGATCTGGGAGTATGTCTACCGCGTCTTGGGAGATACTCATTATCACGTTTCTTTTGTAATATTTTCATAGTTTAGAATTCTGCATTCCGACTATATCATTAAATCAGCATATCACAATATGATTTTGCATTGTCACCAAAGACACATAGAAGTGCCAAAATCACAGCTACTTTTCAGATTTAGATGAGCTTAATTTATGCACAACTGTTTTTTCAGATTCAGATGAGCTGAATTTTGGCGCAGCTATGAGTTAAAATTGGTTTTTCTCCGAAAACCTGTATCAGCTGGTCACCTCGCCGTTATTGTCAGGGGCTTGCGCAAGAGTTTAATTGTTTCATTCTGCGGCGCGGATGTGGGGAAACCCCGCTAGATGGCGCGATACAGTTCTTGCACCCTTGTCTGTGCTGGCCCTTTGTTTGAAGCAATTGAATTGTTTTTGGATCTAAATCGCATTCATTGACGCCAGGTCGATTGAATAGATTTGTTACAACTAGCTTCCAACTCAATTCAGTAGATTTATAATTTCTTCTTTTGGATGGGATGTTACACATGGATTGTTGTTGAATAACGAGAATGAATTGAGTTTATTCTAGAGCGAGAATAAAGTAATATATGGTACCTAGACGTCACTAGTATCATTTGTACACAAAGCGTGTGACCGGATCTGCAAAGCAAAAAATTAGGAAAACTAAAACTACCTACTCGGAAATCACGTTTGTTTCAGTTTACAATCTTATACCTACTTTAAATTAGTAATAAAATGAAAAGGTAGGTTTATTCAACTCGTCTAGTTTTTTTGGATGATTTAAAGTGATCATTCTAGTCCCTATAAACTTTGACAAGAAATAACGAATTTGAAGGATCTTAGTAAAATTAATCTTTTACCTATTTTCAACGAAAATGGGTTGCCTATTATATTATTCTTGTCTTCCTACCAAACCAAAGCTTAACATTTGAAAGGAGGCGTTCGATTATCTCCATCAATAAAAAAAACTAAGCATGAGAACCAACGCATGCAACATGTTACCGATCCTTATCGTAACCTAAATATCACTTACACAACTTAACGGCCAGTCATCGCTTTGTCTGCCTACCCTCCGGCCGATTGAGATACTGTCAGCAACATGGCATATCTGTGTAACATGGTGTTGAAATGTTGATTGAGATGTTAGGCTAAATGATTTAGATAGGTGATTTGATTATGTGTTTGTTAGTTGATTGAAAGATAACGCATGGGTGCTAGTCAATAGCAGCCTTTATACGCACAATCTATCGCGAGGGATACAGCCAATCGCGCGTGATAGAACGCGTAGCTTCAAGCTTCAAAAAATTATCACTCGCGATCGCGCGTACAGGCTTTCCCGCGCGATAGCGTTTTGACAAGAACTAACGAGTAATGAAAGAACGCGTAGCATCAAAATTATCACTCGAGATTGCGTGCGGCTTTCCCGCGCGCAATCCTGTACGCTCAATCACTCGCGAAAGATTGTGCGTATAAAGACTGCTGATTGATGTGCAGTTCAAGTTTGTTATCAGGGTTTAAATACAGTAGCTATATTTTTCCAAATACAAAAATTTTAAAAACTAATAAACAACTAAAAAATTCTAATACCTTAAGGTACCCATTCACGAGACGTCCATTTGGCAGACGTCTTTTTGAACTGGACGCATGGATTTAAATTTGTTTGGAAATCCGTTTGGAATGGACATTGTTTTTACCATTCACGGAACGATCTTGGAAGACGACCACTCCATTTGGATTGGTGGACGTATCGTGAATCGGTGCCTTTAGACCCCTACACCAAGGAATGTCGCAGATATCATCAACTGAAACTACAAGTACCTACCTACACTAGTACCATAGACTTGCGACAGTGAGCAGAAAAATATTGCACTCTTATTTACTTTGAAGTGCTTGAAAGTGAAAAGGATAGAGAAATATGTAAAGCAAAAAGTTGCCGCTACTACAAAGGATGTTTCAACAGTTGAAAAGACAAAGAAAACACCATGGCCTAATTGCGAAGACCCTTGCGTCTTTCCACCGGAAACATCCGCCAGACTTGTCTGTCAGTCTGTGAATTGGCAACAATGCGTTGCTGTACAATTGATTGGTTCATTCAAGGCACTTGCGAAAATGTTCAGAATGATTTCCTCGTATTTGGTCTTATTCGATTTTACTTCCGAAGGCCCTTACGAATAAACGTGGTATAAAGTTACGCCAGGTTTAAACTCCAAATATTGTATGGTTACTCCTAAGTTACACCCGGCGTAACTTTGCACCATGTTTATTAATAAGAGCAGTGTTTTAATTTGTTTGTTAAGAGCAAAGTAGGACGGAGTAGTGACGGAGTTTCTAAGCCGCCTACAGGCCCCCAATCATGGCTCGGAAGCATATCTCAGATAAATACAATAAAGAGATAAATACAAACTTAGGTACTTTACTTTATGTCTTCGAAGAGTCTAGTCCCATTTTAAAGGATGACAGTAAATAAATAGTGGGCGAGTATATAAAAGTAGGTAAGCATAATAAGCAGACATATTTTGTAATAAAAAAAAAAAGAGATGGTAGCTCTCAAAAATATGAAACCCACAAATAAAGCTGGTGACACACTGCGTCGGCGTTACCAAAGTGACAGCTCCTTGTATGGACTTTGACATATTGAGTGGACATAAGTGGTCTGGTCACGCCTTTATCATTTTGTAAATAGAATACCTTAATCGTACACAGACAATTTTTTCTTGTTTCGTAAAAATATTTAGGGCATTATAAACTTTTTTTGATTGAACATTGGGAACGAAACTGGTGGATGGTGTTGTATC